>CM038672.1:118966315-119412675 GCA_021605145.1 Aegilops bicornis
CCGCTTCAAGATTGGCACAGCCAACTTCGTGCCCTACGATGGCAGGTATCATACATTTCCATATTTTATCATATGTTTAAATCTAAGGTATTATCTTTGATTTCACATACATAGATATGATAACCCGTCTGGTTATACAACCACAATGGCGTTTTAAGCTTTTTTGCTATAGACAACAGTTTAGCATCGGTGATTCAACGGGAGCATAAGCTGTAATAAATATGCACGAAGGCATATCAACACAAAGTATGGCAGCTAGTCTATTACAAGGCAACACGGTGCCAAATAAGATAATTGTTTTTCTGCATAACATAAGGAAGCAGTAATGTAAACCGGCCTCCGGTTCATGCTTGGTCGCCAGCTTGGCCTGATGGTTGCGGGTCATCCTGCGCCGCTTCAACTTCTGATTCCCTACCCAGCGGCTGGAAATCAACAGTTGTCCAGTCGATTCCCATTAATGCTTGGAATACGGCTTCGTCATTGATCAGCAACGACGGTTCAATATCAGGAGCGTAAGTATGCTTACGGATTGGCGGTATAAGGTTCTCTGCTTCAGGAATCGGTGCAGGCACTCGTTTATTTTCTCCATCATATTGGGCTTGATAGTGAGACAGATTTGCCTCTTCAGCCAATTGGCAAGCCAAAGGGCGCACTTCCTGGTTTATCACTCGGAGATCCTCTTCGCTGAATTATGTCCCATCTTCCTTCAAGCTTGGGAAGCCCTGCGCCGTTCAACAGGATCAAAATCTGGCACCCATGCTTTGGCCCGAATTAAGGCGTTTATGGCACCGGTTCTAGCAGCAGATTTCTTCAACTCTTCAACCCGGGCAGGAAGCATTGACAACCTTTTAATGGTGTCCTGGATCATGGTTGGTGCCGGGTTGTTGTGAGAAGCAGTACTGATGTCCGCTGCGCGCCAGTATATAATTGCTCTATCAATGTATAAGAGGCTTTCAATTTTTTCCGCATGTCTGATCCCAAGTGGCCAATACGTGTCCCTGTATCATTCAAAGGGTTAATAAACCGGCAATTACATGAGAAGGCTTCATTATGTCACAAATCAAAAAGACTTACCAAAAACATCAGCGGTCATGGCATGCACTTACCGCTTTACACTGGTCAGTTCGTCAACCACCGGTTTGAGTGCAGCCTCAGCATTCTCTGCCCGTTGAGTTAAAGCGGCCTTTTCAAAGGGCCCAATCCGCCCACTCCTTGTTGAAGCCCTCCTTAAGCTTTTCCATGACGCTTAAAGCGCTGGTTAATTCATTCTTTGCTTTGGACGTTTCAGCTTGCTGGGATTTCAGGTTTTCTTGGAGATCACGATTTGGCTTTCTTTCTTGTTCAGATCAGCCTACATACAGATAATCATTGGATAAGGATTAAGGAGCAGCGTTGAAGTACCAACCCCATAACAAGTTATGTCTTTGGTACTTGGGGGCTAATGCATATTTGCTTTTCATCCTACAAATTCAATATAAAGTCCCAAGCTCAATACAAGTATTCAGTTTGGCACTTGGGGGCTAATGCCTATTTGCTTTGTCCTTGAGGGATACTGGATTTCTTATGGTATAAAAGTCCTAGTTTAACTATATTAAGTTGAACCGACCCTTGGGGGCTACTTTCCCAAAAGTACAGCTTTGCTCAGGATTATATTAGGAAGTCCCGGTTTAAGTTCACATCTTAAAACCGTCACTTGAGGGCTATTGGATTTCACAGATTAAAATATACAAGCAGAGAGTCATATGGAGTTTACCTCATATTTGTCCTTCATCATATTTACCAGACCGGCTTCATAATCACGGCTAGTATACAACCGATTCAGATAACCGGAATGAAGGTCTTGCGGATTCAAAGCGGCATAAGTAGCCAAATCGGCATTCCACTTGCCTTTACCAAACCTAGTAAAGTCATCCTTTGAAGTATGCTTGGACAAAGCGGCGAGGATTACTGGCTCGGAATGGCCAAAGCCGATGTAACAACATCATCATCCTTGGCTTCACCGGTTCGCACTGGGGTCGCCAGTTTATCCGTATGCTTTGGTGCACTCGCTGTTTTAGCAGGACTCGTGGGTTGATTTGAGAGGCCTGTGGCATCAACATGTGCCTCTTCAACAATAGTATCATGATCTTGCAATGGTGAGTCGTTCAACATATCATCCTGGATGTGTTCCTCGGGATTTGGAATATGGGTCGGTTCAGGAGCATTATCTTCTGCCGCTTTGTCCAGGCGAGCTTTCTTGCTTGGCCTAGGCTTGGCTCTGAAAGGAAAAAGACGGATCAGTCCAATGAACATTGAAAGTGGTATACCAAACAACATTATCAGGAATATGGCTCACCCAAGCACTGTCTTGAGTGGTGGGAGTTGGGTGCCTGTCGACTCGCCAGAGGAAGAATGAGAAGTCACCTGATAATCGGAGTCAGATGGATTAAGAGGTTGACGAATGCAACCCGCTTTAGGATAAGCATTGACGAAACAGTTAGAGACCTCTGAACAGCGTTTCCAAACCGGACTGTTCGGTAAACCGTGGAGGTGACTACCTGGCCGCTGTGTCGGGTTGCGCGACGAGCTTCATGCTGTTGTGTCTTCATAAGAAAGTTTCGGTCCAAGTAAGCAAGAGGATGAGAAAATTTAACTTTCCAGTTTGCCCGACGGATTTTTACTGAAGGTAAAGGGTTCGAATCGGAAGAAAGAGCGATTACCTCAACAACATCAGCATGACTAGCTTCAGCATCATCCTGGCAATAATCATTATCAATAAGGCGTGTGAAAAATAAACCAAGTGAGTCAAGTTCTACCACAAGATCCGGATTACCCACATCATCGTCAGCTGGTATATCGGAGGAGGCAATGGTTTTCTTTCTATTTGCTGGTTTCTTCACAACTTTGGTCTTGGGCCGGGTTATTGCCACCGGTTTCTCTTGTGGAGTCTTCCTGCTCCAAAATAGATCATCACCTTGTTTGAAAGATGTTAATATCAACATAGAGTACTTAAACATAGTTAGATTTTATAAAGGCATAAGATATGAGTCTTACGACTGGCGGTTTGTTAATGGTAGAAAAGGAAGCCAGGCCGGTTTGGGCGCAAGCAGCTTCCGGTTCGTTTAACATCCTCTTAACAGCCTCATTAACTTAATCATCTGTCAGTTGGATCTCATTATGCCGTAGAGGGTCTTTCACATCTTCTGTGTATTTGCACATCAAACCGGAGCGCAGGCTTAGGGGCAGTATACTCCAAGATATCCAGCAGCAAGCAAGATCAACTCCTGTCAACCCGTAGGCCATGAAGGCCCGGAGCTTGGATAGTTGAGGGGCATATTTGCTTCTTTCACTTAGCAGTCAGTCTGTGAGGGAGGGGATGTGTGTTGCTTAGCCACTCCGGACGGTAACCCGGTAAAGGATTTTCTCCCTCAGGAGAGGTATCTTTCCAGTAAAACCATGTTGAATTCCACTCTTTGGGATGGCTGTGCAGTTTGGCGTGAGGGTAAGTGACCTCTTTCCACTTTTGAATTGCCACACCACCCAACTCAGTGTTGGGACCGTCAGAAAATTCAGTGCGACGGTTTAGATGGAAACAATCTCTGAACAATTCAACTGTGGGCTCCTCTTGAAAGAACACCTCATAGAGCACTTGAAAGTGACAGATATTGGTTATGGAGTTGGGGACAATGTCTTGTGGACGCAGTTAGAAGTTGGCCAACACATCCCGATAAAACTTTGAACCGGGTGGACTGAAGCCCCGGGCTAAATGATCAGCAAAAACAACAACTTCTCCATCCTTGGGTTCCGGAGAACTCTCCGGGCCAGGAACCCTCCTGTGAATGACGTCTTTTTTGCCTAAAGCGCTGGTGCGGACTAAGTTATCCAGTTGAGTTTCAGTCACTCGAGAAGGGACCCAATTACACTCATACAATTGCTTGGCCATGGTGCAATCTGCAAAGTAGTAATACCGGTTCAAGAATATGTTGGAAGGCTATATATTTATACATTCATTGTTAAACTGGAAGAAGTTACTTATAAACCGGATTTCTACAAGGTGGCATTACATAACTGGGAAATCCTGGCGGTTCAACAAGGGGACTAATGGTATATGCCGAGTTGTCAATTTTTCTACAAAGTTAAACTGCACAGTCTCAAACATTGAAGAATCAAGAGTGGATGTTCGAAAACAGGTTTCACAAAAATGTTTCACAGTTTTGGATCTGGAGCATGTTCAGAAAAGAAATAAATATTCAAGGTCCAAAACGGAGCGGTACTAAACCAATGAGCAAGGATGTAAATAAAATTTATGATATTGGAATGCGTAAGTGAAAACGGGGGTTAAAGCTATCATTACACATAATAGAGATTCAGGAGTTCTTTTGACAACCATTATATGAACGAAGAACAAAGGATGAACACTGAAAAACCTAGAAGCACTAGAATAGATCTGGGGCGGAAAGAGCAGAAGATTTACCTGAGCTGAGGAAGAAGCGGAAGGTCGCCGCGATGCTCTGGCACGCTCAGGGTGATGCAGCGGCCAAGGTTGATGTAGAGACAATGGTTGACGGAGGCGGCAGAGCTTCACGAGCTGGGCGGCGCAAGGAAGACGATGCGGAAGGGCACGAAGGGGAAAGGAGAATAACCCTTCGGTCCTACTTATAAAGGCAAGGGATATGTGTGTCAGGCGCGAAAATCAAGGGGCCGCAAATTTGGAAGCGGAGCTGTCGCCTCGATTGCTGCAGAACCATTAATGAAAAGATGTTATATACAGTTCTTTATGACAGATGACGTCATGCCGGTTCACCACAATCTGAGAAGATGACGTCGCGGCGTTTTAACCAAGAAGATGTTGAAGACGAAGTTTTTACTAAGGATTGACATGAACCTGTTCAAATCAATCTGGGCCTAATGTTGGGGATATTACTACTGGGCGTAAACCGGCCAGGAGAGGCCGGGTTAACTTCATCAGTAGTCAAGTATGCTTGAAGCCTGTGAGGATATTCTATAAGGGCCCAAGGCCCAGAGCCGGTTTAAGGCTTGTAGCCGTGAACCGGCATTAGTATGTAACTTGTGTTATAAGTTAGAAATACTAGAGACCGAACCGGACACGTCTATGAGCCGGTCTCGGGACTCTGCAAACCGACGGGTGTCACCCATGTATATAAGGGGACGAACCGGAGGCGGTTCGAGGACAACAGACAACAACTCGAGACTTAGGCGAAGCTTGTTTGCTCCCTAGTCATCGAGACCCCCATCAATTCCATCACAACTAGACGTAGGCTTTTACCTTCATCGAAGGGGCCGAACTAGTATAAACTCTCTTGCGTCCTTGTGTCCGCTTTAACCCCTTCAAGCTAACCCGTAGCAATGGCTCCACGACTAAGTCCTTTCATGAGGACATCTGCCGTGACAAAACCACGACAAACCCCCTTGGTTATTTGGATACAATCCCACTCTCTCGCTCCTACTCTCTTTTATTGCATTAGGACAACAACGATTCAACTGTTACTTGTTGTGGTAGTTGAACCCATTCCTCTGCATGACCTGTCATTGTCACCTTAAATAGCTAAACCTTCCTAGCATGATTAGGAGTTGCTTGAGCCATGTTGTGGCATCATCCATGCCATGCTTGGTATTGCTTAGGTTTGTGTCAGGTCTGATTCATCTGGGAATGAATTGGAATGTTGTGATCATGTTTTGATGTTGCGAGCTAAGTGTGTGAACATGATTTGGTAAAGGTAGCGGTGAGAGGCCATGTGTCAAGCCTAATATGCGATCCTATCCTCGAGCAACTCGGAGGTGGGAGGATAGAAGCGCTTATTGAAGACGCTTTGCAAGGTGGATATCATTACATCATACCATGTACAACACAAATGGGGATACATACAAAGGCATACAATCGCCACACGGATTCGTCAATACTGAGAAAACACCATACAAAAGAGCAGAATCCAACTACGGATGGAACCAAACGAAAAACACGAACGACATCCACCCTGCTGAGCCCAGGCTGCCGACGAGGTACCTATCCCTTGATCGAAGAAGTAGAAGTAGAAGAAGAACTCCAAAAAAGCAAGCATCACTCTCACGTCAAATCATCGCTTTACCTATACCTGCACCTGTTGTTGTAGTAATTTGTGAGCCATGAGGACTCAGCAATCCTATTACCATGGGTATCAAGACTAGCAAAGCTTAATGGGCATGGAATGGTTAAGTGGTGAGGTTGTAGCAAGCACTAAGCATTGTATGGTGGCTAAATTATGAGTAGAAGAATAAGAAGAGTAAACTATACGCATAACGGTCGCAAACTATTAATGATGAAGAAGTGATCTTGAACTACTTACGAATCAAACATAACCCCACCGTTTTCTCTTCCCAAACTCCCTCGAAAAGAGACCGTCACGGTTACACATGCAGTTAGTGCATTTTATTTAAAGTTTAGTGTCAAGTTTCTACAACCGAATATTATAAATTTCCAAGTCACCACTTAACTGAGGGCACGACTTCCGAAAAGATTTAACCCTACAGGGTTGCTCCAAGTGGTCCATTATAAATTACCACGCACATCCGATGTAACATCCTCACACCATGATAACAAGATGCTTACGATAAGGAATCCCAGCGGACAAGCCTCTCGTCAAAGGTAAAACTAAACCAGCAAGACCTCCCGAAGTGTCAACACCCTGATTGGAGCCGTGTGTATCCCGTCTGAGGCCATGGTTGGAAGATTCAAACTACGAGTAAAACCAGTCCTCGAGTTTCCCCGTGGTGGCCCTGCAGGTTGCCCAGTTTGGACAAACACCATCGGCACTGGCCCACCTGTATTATGTTGAATAAATAATCCTCGAGGTGATTAACCCCTGGGCAAATTTATTTAATTAATTTCAGTATTATTACGTTGCCAAATTTTAAAACCAATGTAGGGCCTTGCTGGAAGAGTTTTAGCCTAAGCGAATGGTTGGGGGGGGGCATAATATACCCAACATGTGTTAGGAGCGCTCATCAAGGAACATAACACCAGTATGACGAAAACTAGGGCGGCAAGAGGGGAACAAAACACCAAGAAAAAGACGGAGTGTTCCACCCTTCACCAAGTATACAGATGCATTAATAAAATAAGAGATAATGTGATATCCCATGATATCCATGTCCCAACATGGAACAACCTGCACTACACCTGCGACTAGCAACGCTATAAGAGGGGCTAAGCAAAGCGGTAATATAGGCAAACAATGGTTTGCTAGGTTGGTGGAGGTTAGAGGCTTATAATGGTGATTTGGGAGGCTGGAAAACAAGTTGTAGGCAGCGAAACATAGTAATATGATACGTCTCCAACTTATCTATAATTTTTTATTGTTCCATGCTATTATAGTATCAATCTTGGATGTTTATTAAGAAATTATACGCAATTATATATGATTTTTTGGGACTAACATATTAACTCAGTGCCCAGTGGCAGTTGCTATTCTTTGCATATTTTTGGCTTTTTAGAAAATAAATGTCAAAAAGAGTCCAAACGAAGAAAAACTTTGGACTAATTTTTCTTGGACCAGAGGGGACCCTAGAAGTTTTGGGAGAAGACCTGAAGGGCCACGAGGAGACGACAAGCCTGCCAGGCGTGCTCCGAGGGGGCAGGCTTGTGGGCCCCTCGTGGCATCTCTTGACCTACACTACAAAAAAAGACACATCCGTGACATTTTGGGCCAAACAAATTTTTTTTGTGATGCTTATGACACTTCTATGACGATAATTGTGACAAAACCTGGTATCATCATAGATGTTGTGGGGTCCTATTTCTGTGGCAAAAAATCATGACAGAAAATGGGCTTTTCGTCCTGGGCGGGCTCGAGACACAACTGCATGACATTCTTTGGGCCGTCCATGACGGAAAAAACCGTGGTGGATGCGAGGGCGAGGAAAATATCGGGGAGTTCCCAGTTACGGTGGGTGGTCGGGGGCCAAGCGATGCACGTTTCTCTCATACATGTACGCGCGTGGGTTCGAGGTGTTGGGCTCTAACTGAACCCGAGCGAGGCGTTCACCTACTGAAGCCGAGAGATTGCACTGTAGGCTACACATTACTAAACCCGAGCGATCGATTGATCCCTGCCTGTTAGCTGAACTTGATCGAGCGATTCCTTCGCCATCTTTGCTAATCAAGCCGATTGAACCTTTGCCTCTTGATGAACAAAGTGGCGTTGTTGGGGGTTGGATGAACAGTTCCCGGTGGGGGTTTGGATGAACAGGACCCCATGGTAGTAGAGGCTGTTGTCGCTGGATGAACAGGACCCCGATCGATCGAGCCGGTTGGGGGTGGATGAATAGGACCCCATGGAGGGCTGGATGAACAGGACCCGGTGGAGGGTTGGTTGAACAGTAGCGGGTGGAGGGCTGGATGAACAGTAGCCCGTGGAGGGGTGGTTGAAGAGGACCCCGTGGTTGAAGAGGACCCCCTGGAGAGGGCTGGTTGAACAGTAGCTGGTGGAGGAGCGGTGGAGGCTGGATGAACAGGAGCCCGTGGATGAACAGTCGCAGGTGGAGGCTGGAGCAGATCGACGGTGGATGAACAGTAGCCCGTGGAGGCAGTCAACAGCGGAGATGAAAATTATCCCGTGGAGTCTTGTTTGGCGGTACGCCACACCCCTCTCGATGAACAGGACCCCCGTTTCAACCGTAGCGCTGCAACACAAGTCTGTTTCCTCTGCTTTGCAGAACGCCACACCCCTCCCGATCAACAAGACCCCGAACCGACTGTAGGAGGTCCAAGAGAAGTACGTTTCCAACATTTTGCAGTACGCCAGACCCCTCCTAATGAACAGGATCCCGTTTCACCGTGGCCGGTCGAACACAAGGCCGTTTCCTCCATTCTGCGCAGACGCCAGCCTTGTTTCGGTCATTGTTCCGTCAAGCGGTTGGCTCCTGATGAACACGATGACGCAGCTTTCTTCGTTCGACCCAGCCATGTACACGAGCCCGGCCGTCGTATGCACGCAGTAGGCGTTTGAGACCCCGGCCAGTATATGCGTGCGTGGCGTCAGATACTTTCTTGCACCGTGGCTGTACGTACGTGTACATGCTACGTGCGCGCCTCTACTACGACACGTGCTCTTCCTTACTCGGCCATGGTTCATCGCTGCAGCCTGTAGACAGACCGATCGACCAGCATGTACTTATACGTTCGCGACCAGAATGACAATGCTATGTATGCTTCGACCAGGTGGGTCTCGACTGTCAGGCACTTCCTTGCGTGTGAATATGTAGCTGGTGGGTCCCAGCAGTCAGGGGGCGAATCATTTTTTTGCCCGTAATATGGACGCACTTCCTTGCGTGCGAAGATGTAGCTGGTGGGTCCCAGTAGTCAGGGGGAAATGTTTTTTTTCATGAAATACGGTGGCCCGTCTGGTGGGTCCCTGCTGTCAGGTGGAGGAATCATTATTTTCCGTGTAATAAGGAGGCACTTCCTTGTTGCGGCCGTGGACCCAGCTGTCAGCCTCTCCACGTACAGTACTCTTCCGATGGAAGTCATTCCACATTGACCACGCCGCGCCTAGAGCACCAAGGTGGTGAACGACGGCGAGGCCTAGGAAGGGGATGACACGGAGCCGGGGAAGATGCGACAGTGGATGCCCACGTGGAGAGGATTACAAGGGTTCACTAGTTCGGCTTTGGTGTGAGGCTGCCGTCGCCGCAAAATAACTGGGGGTGTGGGTGAGTGGAGGGATGGCCTAGCCAGCGGTGGGAGTAGTAGGGGCGGTGAGGCCTCCGCGGCAGCACACCCGGTCATGGGAGGCAGGAGCAGGCGGCACGACCGGCGCTGCTTTTGGCAGCTGGAGCAAGAAGCACTACGGCCGTTGGATGGACATTGTACGGTCACTGTAGCTAGAATCGTTCATATTAACTAAGTTGACAAAGCCCTCCATCCGCGTCACCTTAGTAGGCCCACAAGTCAGCCTCCCATATGGTGGGTCCTAGTTAGCAGGGGGAGTATTCATTTTTTGTGTAATAAGGAGTGAGGGAGTCCCGGATTAGGGGGTGTCCGGATTGCCGGACTATCATCGGCCAGACTATCATCATCAACCGAACTCCAAGACTATGAAGATACAAGATTGAAGACTTCGCCCCGTGTCCGGATGGGACTTTCCTTGGCGTGGAAGGCACACTTGGCGATACGGATATGTAGATCTCCTACAATTGTAACCGACTCTATGTAACCCTAGCCCTCTCCGGTGTCTATATAAACCGGATGGCTTTAGTCCGTAGGACTAGAATCACAACAACCCTTACAATCATACCATAGGCTAGCTTCTAGGGTTTAGCCTCCTTGATCTCGTGGTAGATCCACTCTTGTAAACATCCACAATATCAATATCAATCAAGCGGGACGTAGGGTTTTACCTCCATCAAGAGGGCCCGAACCTGGGTAAACATCGTGTCCCTTGTCTCCTGTTACCATCCGCCTAGACGCACAGTTCGGGACCCCCTACCCGAGATCCGCTGGTTTTGACACCGACATTGGTGCTTTCATTGAGAGTTCCTCTGTGCCGTCACCGATAGGAAGGCTGCCTCCTCCCGTCTTCAAGGACGGTATTTTTGCCAAAGGAGCCTTGGCCGCCGGCCAAACTATCCGGCTAGGTGGTTTTCTTATGACCGCCTGTCCGGCCATCGCTTCGACAACGACCTCTCAAGTCGTCAAAAGCAATTTTCACGTCAGCTCGGAATTCGCCCGGCGATCGGATCAATAGAGCTCTCGTCCGTAAGCGAGCTCTTGGATCGCATCGCCGCCACAGGAGTCGCTACAGACTACGATCAGATTGGGCTTAAAACCGATCTGAGAGATTAACTCTCCCGTGTCACCCACCATGTTGCGATGGTAGAGGAACAATGCGGTGGCGCTTCTCAGTATTGAAAACTAGTCATGTCCGGATCCCGAACCCCCATGCCGGATTCTCGCGGAGGGACGGGTTTCGATCAAACATCTGAACTTAAAGTCGGGGCATCGGACCCGGACTCGTTGGACAACGTCCGAAATCCAAGCTTCCAAAATTGGAAACTTCTCGCCTTGAGCCTTGAGATGGGTAGGGTTCGGACTTAGTTCCACCCACCCGCCCGGACATATGCGATCTAACTCTAATTCGGCAAGAGCCCGCCGAGACAAGACAACACTCTTGGGCCAGATTCCTCCCGTTATGGACAGGATAAAGGACTGCCGAGAGGAAAACGCAATCTCAATCTTCTGCAATAATTGCACGGACAAGGGAATCCTAAACTCCATAAGTCGTCGCGAAATTACACGCTTTGCTGACTTGGTGACCATCGTACAAAAGTACTGTGCGATGGAGAGTGCCTGGAAAACCGAAAGTAAATTTTGGGATAATCCGGCCCCGAATACATCCCTAGTCCAGAACCAAAGGGTGCATCATTATCAAGCACCTGGGTTGAATACCAAAAAACCAAAACCCCCTAAAGGGTACAGAACCGTACTGGAGGGCTGGCTAAACGGTCCCTGCAAAATTCATAGCACAGAGGGCGCCACTCCAACTCACAGCCTTCGAGCATGTTGGTTACTACGGCAGGTGGCCAAAAGTGGCGAAGAGCTTCTAGCTTCAGAATCCCAGCCCAGCAACACCAAGACGGTGTTAATAGTCTTGAGACTTTTGCATCAAATAACATGCGAAAATGACAACTCCGCAACCTTGCCGAAGTCTACCAAGTAGCAACAATAAATCCATGGAGTGACACGGCTATTACCTTCAATGCCAGTGACGAACCTAAATTCCGAACTGCCCGGGCACCAGCCGCATTGGGCATAAATTCCCTCTTCAAAAACCAGTATACTACGTATCCACTGTGTTAACCCCCTGCAAGTCCCGTTACCCGCACTATCAGAAGATAGCATATGCGGTGTTCATGGCATCCCGGAAGCTCCGACACTATTTTCAAGAGTGTTCGATAACAGTGGCCTCTGAAGTACCACTTAACGGCATTATAAACAACCGCGATGCGACGGGCAGGATTGCAAAATGGGCCATTGAGCTCTTACCATTTGATATATCTTACAAACCTCGGCGAGCTATAAAGTCACAAGTTTTGGCTGACTTTGTCGCTGAATGGACCGTCAACTCCCTAAAGAATAAGGCGCATACTCCAATTGGATTATGCACTCAACGGCTCCAAAATGTTAGCCGGATTGGGGCTGGCGTCGTATTGACGTCCCGACCGGGACACGGTCCAATACGTGCCGGATAATGTACACGGACTCCAACAACGCAGCCGAATACGAGGCCCTTTTACATGGTCTCCGGATGGCAACCTCCATGGGCATTCAACGCCTAGAGGTGCGCGGGGATTCAAACCTCGCAATATCCCAAATAAACGGAGACTTTGACGCCAAAGATCCGAAAATGGCAGCATATCGCAATGCTGTCCTAAAAATGTCAGCCCGGTTCGAAGGACTTGAATTCCATCACGACGCCCGGGATAATAACCAAGCAGCCGACGTACTGGCACGCATTGGCGCAAAACGCGACGTTGTCCCTCCTAATATCTTCCTGGAACGACTCTTCAAGCCATCCGTACTATGGGAAGAGGAGTCCGAACTAACAAACCGAACAAGCCGCACCAACCGCGATTCAGCCGATGACATAACACCTTCCGCCCACGACATAATGGCAGTAATTGCCCGTGGGCGTAACCATTCCTCGCCTACTTGCTTAGGCCGGAGCTTCTCGAAGACCAAAATGAGGCCCGCTGCATTGTCCGCGATCTAAAGCCTACAAGGTCTATGAGGAGAACTTTATAAGAAAAGCACAACCGAGTCCTTCAAAGGTGTATCTCCGAAGAGGAAGGGTGGAACCTCCGGCTGAAATTCATGCGGACTAGGCGGACACCACGCCGCAGCTCGGGCCCTTGTAGGAAAGGCATTCCGTGCAGGATTTTTCTTGGCCGACGGCTGAGCAGATGCACAGGACCTAGTCCAAAGATGCGTCGGTTGTCGACTCTTTGCTAATCGAGCCATATGCCACCCACCGCCCTCAAAACTATACCCATTACACGGCCGTTCATGGATGGGGGCTTGACATGGTTGGACCACTTAAAGGGGGAACCCACAAGCAAAGGTACCTATTGGTCATGGTGGATAAATTCACCAAATGGATAGAGGCCAAGCCAGTTAAAACAGCGGAGTCCGGACCAGTGATAGACTTTATCTCCGAGGTAGTACACTGTTATGGTGTCCCCCACAGCATCATGACCGATAACGGCACGAACTTCACCGCCGATGAGGTTAAATCATGGTGCAAACATATGGGCATCAAGCTCGATTACGCTTGATCTATCATCGTCAAACCAACGGTCAAGTGGAACGAGCAAATGGTCTAATAATGAGCGGCATCAAACCCCATCGGTGCGATCCCTCACGTAAATCGACACGCGCCTTTGGGTAGAGGAGCTCGACTCCGTACTACGGGGTTGCGGACAACGCCTAACCGTACTACCGGATTCACACCATTTTTATGGTATACGGCGCCAAAAGCAGTTTTGCCTGCGACATCATTCATGACTCACCTCGAGTGCGCATGTATACGAAGAAAGAGAAGCCGAGTTGGATCGGCAGGACAGCTTGGACACATTGGAGGAAGAGCGCGACGTCGCCAAGGCTCGTTCCGCATTCTATCAACAGCGAGCTCGAAGATATCAAAGCAGAAATGCACGGGCCAAGACTTACAACGTTGGCAAACTGGTTCTACGCCTGCCGGACAAGAAAAAGGACAAGCTCAAGCCCAAATGAGAAGGCCCCTTCATCATCGATCAAGTCCTGACCGGCGGAGCGTACCGTCTACGAAATGCTCGGATAACCGACTCGAGCCAAACCCATGGAACGTAGCCCGCCTCCGACGATTCTATGCCTAGCGCCGGACTAAGAGTTCGTCCCTTTCCCCCTGTCCAATTTTTTTTCAGCTGCCTTTTGTTTATCTTTTTCTTCTCAACTCTATTCATCCAAGCCTTAAAGGGCTTTACCTGCGCAACGTTCGCGCGCAATTGATGTGCTATCCGCACTCATTATACCTGGGGGCTTCTTTACGGAAGCTTAATTATCTGAGCTTCATGCCCGCACATGTGTCAAGCCTCCACATGTACCTTTTATTCACCATTATATGCATCGATGTGACTTATGTTTTGGCCAAGCTGGGTTGCACGGCTCCTGTGATTACCCCTCGTTCCCGATTGTTCGGCTAGGAGGTAAAGGGAGCACCTCTGCGATTATTCTTGCCGGGTCAGCCGGATGTGTACCTCAGACTGGGTGAAGCCGAAAGCTAGCGTTCTTAAGGGAATATTCGGTCGGTGACTTAAAAGATGATTTCTTATCCACTTATTTATCTGCCCCCAGATGTTTTTCTGCTTTTTTCGCAGTCCGGACATGCACTTTAGGGCATGAAACCCCCAGCGGAAAGGAACCCTTAACGGAACTATTCTCCCTGGAATATGTTTCTTACTACCCATGTAATATAACATAACTAGTTGGGCACTTGTCTGATAAAGCACTGATGACCCCTATGCCTGGTCTCCATGCATACCCCGGTTGTTTCATAACCGAGAAGGTATTCGGACACACTCCGGACTCTAGGGTCCCGAGGTCGAAGCGAAAAGGTCGGCAAAGACAAATGATCTACAATCCGGCTAGAAGGCATTTTGTATGTCATTTTATAATACATTGTCAAATCGACTGATTGTATTCTTCCTCAATCCCGTCTAACAAAGTTGTCTAATTTACAGTCTGTTGGGAAAATTTCGCGGCCAACTTCACTTGGCCGTATACTAAACTCACAGCGATCTCCTTCCCATCAGGCCCCACAGGTCCGACTTCGGCCATGTGGTTGGGATCCGCCTTCTTGTACCGCGTCTTTACCATGGCCCAGGCCTCCCTGGCACCTTGGCGGCAGGCCGAAATCTTCCATAAATGGAAGCGCTGCCGCACTCCTTGCAGCTTCTCCGCAAGCTCCCCAAGACCCTCGGGTATGGAGAAGGCTGGCCATAACGCCTGGATGACGCCGCTCATAGCCTGCCGAACTCGTTCGATCAGTTGCAACAATTCGGGAAGTTGATCACCCATTGTTACGGGCATCTCCTCCGCAGGGCGACCTGTGAGCATACCTACAGACATATTCTGTCAAATTGACTTCCTCGCCGAACTCTTCTTTTCAAAGGAGTTCGCTCAAGCACTTGCTATATATGCCGCGACGAAGCCGTTGATTCTCCTTAACGGAGCCCGACAGCTCGGCCCGAACGCCTTTCAGCTCTTCTCCAAGCTGGGCATGGGCATCCTGGAGCTTGTTCCTTTCATGCTGCACCTTATGCAGCACCCTCTCGCCGGCCTTTAGTTGGCGCAGAAGCTCTTGCCTGTCCGGATCTTGTCCGGCAGCACCTGCAATGTCGTTTTTTAGACTTGCGCAAAGGCCAAATGCTTCTTATCTTTCTAAAATAATGCGTTACCAGGAGAGGTCCTTGCGTTTCCTCCTGCGCCAGAAAATGCGGCCTCAAGTTGGGCCTTGCACTCTTGCAGCTCCTGAGACAGTTGGGTATTCTTCTCGGTAAGATCCTCGTTTCATATGATCCTTAAATCAGTTAATATAACTACTTTAAGTCTCGGGGCTCTTGGCATATATAACTATTAAATCCTCTTACCCGTACGTCTTTTACATACTGCTCCGTGGCTCTGGTAAAACTATCTTGAGCAGCACGAAGGTGCGCGTCCCCCGTGTTAAAGGCGTTCAACGCCTCGGGGGAGAAGCACGCGTCACAAAATACTATCCGGCGGCGCCTTTGATTCAGGGCACTCTCCACCTCAGACTTGGTGGCGGACAGTCTGTCGACATCCTCCGTCGGAGGAACGTCCGGCCCGCGCCTTGCGCTCGCTTCCCCCTCCGGACCAGGTGCGGGAGCCTGGCTGGTAGAGGTTGGATTGACAACCTCCACGCCTACAGTCCGACGGGCGCTTTTTTCCCTATAAAAGTCATGAGCACTCAAACGCTTCCTAGGAACGTTGCTCTAAAGATAATGAATTGTGAGCTACACCTTTGCGGCGACGTTTCAGTCCGCGCCGCGCTCCTCTTCCGCCTACCGGTCCGAACTGGCCCTTGTTGGCCAGCCACCGCGGGCTCGGCTTCTCGCCCTAGGGGCGCCTCCTGCACAGCGCCATCATATACGGTGGTCAGAAATAAGCAAGGAAGGAATGACGGTATCAGGGCTTCGGCCGCAATTACCTGGGAAGCCGGATATAGTCCGGGATAGTCGGCCGTGATGGCGACTACAGCATTGTCCATGCTGAGCTGGTGGAAAACCCCGTCGATTAGCTCCACCTTTATGTCCGGATCCTCTTCGGAGGCCGGATCCCGGGATCTCTCTGGATCCTCAGGCTGCGGAGCCGGACTTAGCATGCCCTCCAGAGTCCGGCACAGTTCCTGCGTCGAAAGAAGAACACAATATAAGAAACTTAAGTTTCGAAAGGCACGGGTCGGACACGCAGAGTGTTCTCTTACCCACGGCCGGGGATTATCCATGGAGAACCCATTTAACGGGTTCGTCCGAAGGAAATCCTCCTTCTCCCCCTTGTACAGGCCGGACAGGATCGTCACCAGATCTTCGGCCGAATCCGGCCCTCTGCGGCCATGACGAGTGGCATCGTCTTCCCCGTTGAAATCCCACATGGGGTGGCCCCTGTATTGTGGTGGCTGCACTCCCCGCGTAATGCATGTTGCCATGACTCCAATCATGGTCAACCGGGCATTGGCCAGTATTCGGCCCATCAAATAATGGACGCTCTTATCCTCCTCTAGACGGGGGCTCCGCGGACGCCAACTAAGGCGTTTCTTTAGAGGAGCATTGTTGAACTCCGGGAGGCCGATCCGAACAGGGTCCGGCAGCGGAGCGTCTTCTATATAAAACCATTCTGAAGGCCAGTCTTCGGGCGCCTTCTTAGGGGTTCCGGATGGATATCCGGTCCCGGCAATGCGCCATATTTCGGCGCCGCCCACTTGATATATGGACCCCTCGTGAGAACGGGGTACAAGGCAGAACAACCTCTTCCACAGCGCGAAGTGGGGCTCGACGCCCAGGAATAGCTCGCAAAGAGCTACGTAACCCGCAATATGCAGGATTGAGGTGGGCGTGAGGTGATGAAGCTGGAGTCCGTAGAACTCCAGGAGCCCGCGGAGGAATGGATGTACAGGAAATCCGAGCCCCCTTATCAGATAGGGGACGAAGCATACCCGCTCCCCTTTGTTGGGATTAGGGGTAACCTCCGCTTGCTTCCCACCTTTGTAGGTGGCTAGCCCGGCTCGAACGGAACCATGAAGGCCGGAGGGAGATATCCCCCGATTTGGAGCTTCACCAGCTCGTTGTGCGGAACAGAGCATCTCCTCCAATCTCCTGGCAAAGGGATGGGAGCGCGAGAAGAGGAGCCGTGTTGACGGTCCATGATGGAATGGATTCTTGGTCGAAAGCGCTCCGATGAGTATTTGCGAGAGGAAGATGGTGATTTGGATCTGGATTCTTGCCTCCCTTATAGGCAGATTGTTCGCACAACTAGGGGGTAAAACATAAAAGACACCCTGGCTTTTCACATTCGCACGACGCGTGGAAGAAGGCCATTATTGGGCGTGGAAGCCAAGACGCGCAACATTGATGAGGAAGCTGGACACTGTTCGGCAGGTACATGGAACTTGAAGGAGAACCCGCCTTGCAACGCCGAAGACTACACGCATGCTGGACTTATCGTCATTGAAGCCTGGTTCGGGGGCTACTGAGGGAGTCCCGGATTAGGGGGTGTCCGGATTGCCGGACTACCATCATCGGCCAGACTATCATCGGCCGGACTATCATCATCAACCGAACTCCAAGACTATGAAGATACAAGATTGAAGACTTCGCCCCGTGTCCGGATGGGACTTTCCTTGGCGTGGAAGGCAAGCTTGGCGATACGGATATGTAGATCTTCTACCATTGTAACCGACTCTATGTAACCCTAGCCCTCTCCGGTGTCTATATAAACCGGATGGCTTTAGTCCGTACTAGAATCACAACAACCCTTACAATCATACCATAGGCTAGCTTCTAGGGTTTAGCCTCCTTGATCTCGTGGTAGATTCACTCTTGTAAACATCCACAATATCAATATCAATCAAGCAGGACGTAGGGTTTTACCTCCATCAAGAGGGCCCAAACCTGGGTAAACATCGTGTCCCTTGTCTCCTGTTACCATCCGCCTAGACGCAAAGTTCGGGACCCCCTACCCGAGATCCGCCGGTTTTGACACCGACAAGGAGGCACTTCCTTGTATGCGAAGATATAGCTGGTGGGTCCGAGCTGTCAGCGGGGGGGGGGGGTGGGGGGGCATTTTTTCGTGAAATACAGAGGCCCTTCCGGTGGATCCCAGATGTTAGGTGGAGGAATCATTAATTTGCGTGTAATAAGGAGGCATTTGCTTGTGAGCGGTCATGGACCCAGCTGTCAGCCTCTCCACGTACAGCTCACTTCTGATAGATGTCGTTCGTTGACCATGTTTACCACGCCGCACTGAGAGCACCAGGGCGGTGGGCGACGGCGAGGCCTACGAAGGGAATGACATGGAGCTCGGGAAGACACGACAGTGGCTGCCCACGCGGTGAGGAGTACGGGGGTTGACTGGTACAGCTCCCTTCGCCAGAAAATAATAGGAGGTGTGGGTCAGTACAGGGATAGCCAGGCTAGGGATGCGAGTATGGTGGGGCCATGAGGCCTGCCCGACAGCACAGCCGACCATGGGAGGCGGGCTGATACGTCTCCAACGCATTTATAATTTATGAAGTATTCATGCTATTATATTATCCATCTTGGATGTTTAATGGGCTTTACTATGCACTTTTATATTACTTTTGTGACTAACCCATTGACCCAGAGCCTAGTGCCAGTTTCTGTTTTTCCCTTGTTTCAGTGTTTCACAGAAAAGGAATATCAAATGGAGTCCAAACGGAATGAAACCTTCGGAAAAATTATTTTTGGAAAGAAAGCAATACGGGAGACTAGGAGTGCACGTCAGGGGATTCACGAGGAGAGCATGAGGCAGGGGGCGCCCTCCACCCTCATGGGCCCCTCGTGGCCCCCCTTACCGACTTCTTTCGCCTATATATCTCCATATACCCTAAAACCTTCGGGGAACAGAATAGATCGGGAGTTCCGCTGCCGCAAGCCTCTGTAGCCACCAAAACCAATCGGGACCCTGTTCCGACACCTTGCGGGAGGAGGGAACCCTCACCGGTGGCCATCTTCATCATCCCGATGCTCTCCATGACGAGGAGGGAGTAGTTCACCCTCGGGGCTGAGGGTATGTACCAGTAGCTATGTGTTTGATCTCTCTCTCGTGTTCTTGAGGTGGTACGATCTTGATTTATCGCGAGCTTTGCTATTATAGTTGGATCTTATGATGTTTCTCCCCCTCTACTCTCTTGTAATGGATTGAGTTTTCCCATTGAAGTTATCTTATCAGATTGAGTCTTTAAGTATTTGAGAACACTTGATGTATGTCTTGCATGGGATACCCGTGGTCACAATGGGGTATTCTATTGATTCACTTGATGTATGTTTTGGTGATCAACTTGCAGGTTCCGCCCATGAACCTATGTATAGGGGTTGGCACACGTTTTCGTCTTGACTCTTCGGTAGAAACTTTGGGGCACTCTTTGAGGTTCTATGTGTTGGTTGAATAGATGAATCCGAGATTGTGTGATGCATATCGTATAATCATACCCACAGATACTTGAGGTGACATTGGAGTATCTAGGTGACATTAGGGTTTGTTTTAAGGTGTTATTTTACTACGAACTCTAGGGTTGTTTTTGACACTTATAGGAATAGCCCAATGGATTGATCGAAAAGAATAACTTTGAGGTGGTTTCGTGCCCTACCATAATCTCTTCGTTTGTTCTCCGCTATTAGTGACTTTCGAGTGACTCTTTGTTGCATGTTGAGGGATAGTTATATGATCCAATTATGTTATTATTGTTGAGAGAACTTGCACTAGTGAAAGTATGAACCCTAGGCCTTGTTTCCTAGCATTGCAATACCGTTTACACTCACTTTTATCATTAGTTACCTTGCTGTTTTTTATACTTTCAGATTACAAAAACCTATATCTATCATCCATATTGCACTTGTATCACCATGTCTTCGCCGAACTAGTCAACCTATACAATTTACCATTGTATTGGGTGTGTTGGGGACACAAGCAACTCTTTGTTATTTGGTTGCAGGGTTGCTTGAGAGAGACCATCTTCATCCTACGCCTCCCACGGATTGATAAACCTTAGGTCATCCACTTGAGGGAAATTTGCTACTGTCCTACAAACCTCTGCCCAACAACGTCTACAAGAAGAAGGTTGCGTAGTAGACATCAAGCTCTTTTCTGGCGCCGTTGCCGGGGAGGTGAGTGCTTGAAGGTATATATTTAGATCTTTCAATCGAATCTTTTTGTTTCTTGTTTTAGCACTAGTTTAGTTTATAAAAGAAAAAAAATGGAATTGAGTTTGTCTCATACGCTTCATCTTTTTAATATCTTTCGTGAGAATGATGGGAAGGAAAAATGTGCTCAAGTACTAGAAGAAGAAGTCTATAAAATGTTTGGCACTAAATCTTTGAATGATGAGCATGATTGCAATGTTGTGAGTATGAAGTCCTCGAATATCCATGGTAATAATGATGATTGCACTAGTTATGATGAAAATGTCTTCTATAAACATGTCAATTTTTGTGGAGTGCATTGGGTTTGCAAGTACACACCAAGTAGGGAAGATAGATATTGCAAGAGGCATAAGCATTTAGAAACTAAATGGTTGCAAGAAAGTCTAAATGTTAGTGCTGAAAATTTAAATTATCTTAGCCTTACTTGTGAACTTTGCAATGAACATGGTCATTTAAATATCAAATGCAAATTGTTTCATGATTGAATCATGTACAAAAATTGTGATGACTTGATTTCCCTTGCACATCATAATGAACTTAGTCTGCTTTTGGGTTGTGAAGAATTGAAACGTCAAACTAAGTTTATTCCAGAATATAACCTTGAGAAATTCCTCGATATTGATCTAGAAGAAATTTATAGGTATTGTGCGGTGAATTGCATTGAAAATCCTTATATTGCCAATTACATAAAGAAAAGAAAACAAATAGAAGATGAAGAGATTACTAAAGAAAGGGAAGAGACTTCCCAATATCCTCCTATTATTTCTTATGATGAATCAGATAACGAGGAGGAGCCTTCTATTCAACCAATCTTATTAATAAGGAGCTCCAAAAAAAGGATTGAACCCACCCATGGTGTGGTGAAGAAGAAGAAAAGAAAAGGTAAGAGAGGTAAAAAGATATCTCTCCCAAATAATGTTGCTCCTATTCTTGTTGTGCCCCATGAAAATGAATCAAAAATAATTATGGAAGATGATGCACTTGATGATGATCTCATTATGCCTATTGCTTGTTGTGATGATTATGATTGGGAAGATAATGATACTTCTTATGATCTTGAAAATCTTTTTGGCACTTGCTTGGAAGAATATGATAATTGCTATACTATTGGTGCTATCCATACTATTAATGATGAGAGTGATTATGCTTATGATATGAAATGGCCCAAGCTTGGGGAAGCTATGTTTGATGAGGATGACATATTCGAGAATATATTTGATGAAATTAATGTTTGTCCCAAGCTTGGGGATGCTACGTTTAATGAAGATGATATTTTTAGCCTCTCAAGTTCTGATATGCAAAGTTGTTATGATGATAGCATGCCTTCTACCTATGATGACTATATTGATGAAAGTGGGTTTCGAAGAGTGTCAACTTTAGGAAGTAATGATCCCACTATTTTGGAGGATGTTTGTGACAACCTGATTTTTGCCCTCTCTTATTTGCTTGATTTGCATTTGAAATTTTTCTGAAACTTGGAATTTTTGAATCTTTTCATATGGACTTAAACACTTGGGCATCCTTGGATTTCACCCAAGTGCTTCACTTCCCTCCTAAATCATCATCTCTTCTCTGGTCCATCCCATAATAATCATTGGAATATTTTTCTTAAATGAAAAATATTAATTTTCCTCTCTGAAACCTTTGCCAATTCAATAGGCTTCAAAGCAACACTAATTTTTATGGCTCAGAAAAATCTGAAATAATTCACAAATATTCTATGAACCCTAGGGAACCTTCCTGAGTAAAAATATTTCATCACTTTTTGAAATATTTTTGCTATAGAAAATATTTTCTGTTCTGGACAGAAATGGTGGTTTCAACATCAACTACCATTTTACTTGCTCCATTTGACCTGAACTTTCTTGTGCATATTTACCTTAGTAACTCTAAGCAAGCCTCCAAAGCACAACTTCAAACTTCCAGCCATTTGACCACAATAACATCACAAAGTTACTGACCAGAAACTTACTTGGTGTGTGAAAACTTCTCTACTGCACCTGGATCCAAAGCAAATCGTGGTAACACTCAAAACTACCATGAACAACATGCCAGACATCGAGTTTATGCTTAGATCGACCTGATGTCATAGTTAACGCGGTGACGCGTTAAATCGAATGTCTTTGGCATGCGGTAAGCGCTCTGCGGCAGCGCTTCGAGCCTCTGTTGCTCGCGTGTCGCTTCCCCGCCTGCCCAACCATGCCAAACCTCGCCACCATCATCGTCTCAACGTCCTTAACTCCTCCCTGGCGCTTGCCGATGTCGGAGCTCTCCGCAGCGAGCACAGGCAAGGTTCGGCCAGCCAACAGTGCGGAGCGCACTGTGCTCGTCGCCATCCTCTTGATCCTGTGCTCGTCTTCGTCCGCCCACAGTGGCCGCGTGACCTCCGTCGCCTTCTCCCCCTCTCACTGACGCCGCTCGTCGCCGGGTACCATGGACAAGTGTCCACCGGCGGAGCCCGAAGCACCCTCGCCCCTCGCCTATAAATAGAGCCACCCCCAGCCTCCTCGAGCACCATCCAGCACTCACACACACCCCACGATCGAGTAGGAAACCGTATACCGGCCGGGCAGGCCTCGTGCCGCCGTCCTCGAGCTCGAGCTCGCCGGCGATCCCCTCTAGTCGCCGCGATAGCTCCAGCCCCTCCCAGGCCTGGGCGACCCCACCAGGGACTCTGCCTCTCTCCGGTGATGCCGTCTCGCCCGCTTGGCGCCCCTGGAGTGGCCTCTGCTCGCCGTCTTCCTCAACTCCAACAACCTCCATGTTCTACCTCCGCTTGCGAGGTTGATTCCGACGCCGCCCGACGCCCCTAGCTACGCTAATGGTACGGGCAGGTGCGCCTCAACCCCCTCTTGCCATCCCTCCCTCTCGTTTTGGCCAAGGAGCCCTCGTCGCCGGTGAGAGCTCCGGCGAAGCCGCGGCCCCCTCTGTTTCCTAATCCCTCTCCCCCTCACCTGACTAGCGGGGCCCGCTAGTCAGCCACTCTGTACATGCGCGAAGCGGTACGAGTGGTGGCGCCCCTGGGCTTTACACCTTCGACGTAACCCCCCCCCCCTCAGCTGTTTATTTTTATTCAAATTCATTTGAATTTACAGAACACTTCAAACAGTTATAACTTTTTAATCATAAGTCCAAATGAATTAATTATTTTTGCACTGGGTTCTTTGAAAAGAAATCTAGTAGCTCACCAAAGATGAGATTTTTCTGAGCTGTTTAGAATTTCTGGTGATTTTCAGAAGTGTTCTTGATATTTTCTTTTTGTGTTCAAAATTATTTTTAGAAGGTGAGGCTTGTCTTGAGGATCACCAGGAGGCTTGTGAACCTCATCTGCACTAAGGCAAGCCACAGCAACATTTTCATGGTGTCACTTCAATATTTGTGATTTTATTACTTGAATGAAATGATTAACCCATGCATTTAAATAATTATTTTGTTATTTATATTCTGTCAAGTGTTTGCTAGTTATTATGCTTGATTTAGAGATTGTGGAAACTAGTTTAGTTGGTGAAGCAAAGCTAGGATTTATTCATGGTGATGATAGAAATAATTTTTGCTATGCATAATAGTAAATATTTAAGTTATGTTCTTGCATAAATAAATTGGTAAATTTGCTATAAATTATTCTGTTAAGCACTTATTTAGTCATTCTACTTGCCTTAAAGAATGTTTGAACCTCACTTAGTTCATAAAAAGATTAAGAGTTGTTGATAGTGAAATCTTTTGTTAAACATATGAGAAATTTATCGGAGTTACGTTCTTGTGTGATAAATTAATAAAACTTGTTGCAAAATATTTTGGTTAATCTATGAGCCTTTTTGAGCAGCAAAGTAACATGAGTGGTCGATGTTTATGATTGGTGTGTATAGGGATGACATCGGTATTTTATTATTAAGTGATGCATGTGTGGTTTTGCATTTCATGGCATGCTATGACACCGGTCATTTTCGTTTTAAGTTGAACCTGAATATAACTCAACTTGAATATACCGTTGACTGGGTCATGGTGCCGCTGAATCGAAGTTTCTTTCCAAAGGCAACCACATTTGCCTTTGTGGAAGGGCCTTGATTCAGTCCATTGACATGGCCTCTCGTCGGTGCCTCCAACTAGGGAAGGTTATGTCGTGCTTGCCCTGGCCCGGTAAGAAGGCATAATCTTGTGTGCTTGTTGATGAGATTATGGTACCGAGTCCCCGAGTGGGAGTGTTTTGACCACGACGGTGGTCGGGTGTCTTTAGTGAACACGGGCCACCCAGGACTAGCCCGTTGGGGATTTGGTCGGAGTGGCCAGGAGAGTGCTGAGGCAATGGAAGGGTTTTTTCGGAATGCCGTTGGTCCACCCGAATGGGAGTGCGAGGCCATGAGTTCTGTGGTGTGGGTACAATGTGCTACCTCTGCAGAGTGTATAATCTATCGATAGCCGAGTCCACGGTCACGGACACCTCGTAGTAGGTCCCACCATGAGTCAATGATTAATAAAAATTGCGCACTAAACTGAAAACTTTGCATCGTTGAGAATGGCAGAAAGGCCATCGAGGAAATTGGGACCGGATATTGGTCGTGGTTGTGATCGCCGTAAGGATCACGAGTCAT
This sequence comes from Aegilops bicornis, assembly GCA_021605145.1. Taxonomy (NCBI): domain Eukaryota; kingdom Viridiplantae; phylum Streptophyta; class Magnoliopsida; order Poales; family Poaceae; genus Aegilops; species Aegilops bicornis. Next base: position 118,991,374 of record CM038672.1, read on the forward strand.
TTTGCTAAAGACCACATTGGTGGTGTGTTTGTGATCTGAGGATGATCATGGTTGGTAAGTTGTCCCGAGGGACGCTCGAGCATGATCATAGCATGTTTGACATATAGTGTTGCATTCTTAATAATTGGTTAAGTATCATGATATTGTTTGCCATTATGATTATGCCTATTATGAGCTTGCAAGTACATTCAATGTACTGACTTGGCGTGTCATGACAGATTTCAGGAAAGTCTCGTTGGAAAGGAGTGATGTTCGAGTCTAGATCGTGTCCACATCGGTGTCCCTATGATATGGAGCTTCCGCTACGATGTTATTCCGCTGCCACGTAGTTGTTCAGATCGAGGCCCCCTTTATGTTCACTAAATAATGTACATATTGTTCAGCCGCACCGGGCGTGCCGCTTGGCCTTGACAGCTGTTGTAATATAAACGTTGTTCCGCTAGCATCAATAAAGCGGTTGTTTTCTGTACTAAGATGTTGTGTGTTGCCAGAAGACATGGTCTCTGGGCTGGCGATGCATGGTAAACCGGTCGCTCTGAGCCGGGGTGCCACAACGCTTGGTATCAGAGCCGCGCTGACTGTAGGCCACGCTAGACAATGACGTGTTAACTGGATGCTAGACACGAGTAAATTTGAGTGCTGGTAGCAGTTATAGTTGGTTGTTGCATTGTAGTCATTTGGTTATTATTTTTATGATAACCTGCTAATGGTTGTGTGTGTAGATGGATCCGGTGCCGTATCCGTGCCAGTTGCAGCTAATGTCGTACACGTCACCGCATCTTCTCCGCAACGTGTGGCGTCGGCTGTACCCTCACAGAGACGACCCAGTCAACCGTGTGTACTGGGAGCGTCTAGCAGACTCAGTGTATGAGTATCACGCAGTGGTTACTCTGCGCACCAGTTTTGATTCCGGCTCTTACACTCGTACTTCTCGGAGCGGTTACGCCTCTACCGCTTCCTAGGCTGTACAGTTTGCCGCATTCGAGGTCCTTGTCGAGCTTCGCTATACCACGGTCCGAATGCAGCACCACCCAGGTCTCTATTACTACCCATCTCTGCACGACAACGGTCGTGTCCGCTTCCCTCTCATTGATCCGGAGTCTGATAGTGTTGCTAGCCACCTTGCTTGTTATGTCACTGCTAGCTATCTAATGATCCACGAGCTGGCTCGAGAGCTGACTTGTGCCTGTACTGCTTTAGCTACTGCCTTAGTTACTTCTAGCTCTGCCACTACTCTATCTTCGCTGGGAGTCACTCCATACATTCCAGTCAGTTCTAGTTCCCCTATTTCGCCGGTTACTCCCCCAAGTAGCACGGGTGTCTCGCCTGTGAACCCTATTAGTGCTCCTGCCGAGTGGGTTTCACTTCTCGCTACTCCTGTGGCCCCGATGCTGCATCCTACCCCTGCCCCTGAGGGAGAGCCCTCGAGGCAGCGCCGTCGTGTTACCTTTAACCCGGAGGTTTCTGTTAACCACGTCAGTTCGGGATCCGAGACCGCTTCAGGGGAGGACACCGCAGTACCAGCTGAGCAGTAGTGTCTTTGAGTATTCGCAGTCGTCTGGATGATGTACAGATGTAGTCATACGAGTCATGGTGCTTCATTGCATGTATGAGAGTAGTGGAACCAGTCATGTTGTTTATCTTTCATGTATGAGTTTATGTATAATTATGTTGGGACTTTAATCGCCGTGTTTTCTTCACTATTTTGTCTTTTTCGAGATTTGTTGCTGGCCTTTCCCCAATTTTATCCTTGGATGTCTCTCATCTCGATTGTGTTGTCTTGGGAAAAATCCTCAATAGGATGACGCTGGGAGGCAACAGTAGCAACATTCGTGAGGGAACTCCTGTTCGTCGTTCCGCACGACGGGCAGGATATTCTCCCGAGCCGTACGTTCCGCCGCCACCTCCACCGCCTAATCCTCCCTCCACCGAGCAAATTCTGCGTATGTTTGAAGAGAAAAGGAACAATGATCTGATTGAAATGTTGAGAAGTGTGCAAGATATGGTTGGACAGAATGGAAATCAGAGTGGTCATCACTCAAAGCTGTCAGATTTTCAGAGGACCAATCCACCCATTTTCACTCAGATTGTTGACCCATTGGATGCAGACGATTGGTTGCGCACCATGGAGAAAAAGCTAGAGATTGCACGTACTAAAGGAAATGATAAAGTTCCATTTGCAACTCATTACCTTGAAGGCGTAGCTGCCATATGGTGGGAAATTTATCATTACAAAGGCCATGTGGCCGATTGATGAGAAAATCACCTGGGAAAAATTTAAGGATAAGTTCTGAAAATATCATATCCCTACTGGAGTTATGAAGGCCAAGCAGCGTGAATTTCTCGCGCTCATCCAAGGAAATCAGTCTGTGGCTGAATATCTGTAAAAATTCAATCATTTGGCCCATTCCTCTCTGTATGACGTGGCCACCAAAGAAAGGAAGATTGACAGATTTCTTGGAGGTTTAAATCCGCAACTTCGGTGTGCTCTCAGTATGTTTGATTTCCCAGATTTCCAAACTCTGGTGGACAAGGCGTTCATTGCTGAACGGGAGCACAAGCTTATATCAGATAATAGGCCTGCTAACGACAACAAGCGCAAGTTTGAACCAAAGAAGGATGGGCAACCTGTGCAAAAGGCTCATACCTGGCAGCAGACTCAGGTGGAATATAGGCCAAATTGGCAGCAGAATGTTAACAGGACCACCACTCAAGTCAAGAATATTGTGACCAATCCAACACATGAGGAGCGTCGGTAGCAATAATTCTTGTTTCATTTGCGGGCATCATGGACATTATGCCAAACAGTGCCCCAAGAACAACAAGATGAATGCCCTAAACAGGCCACAAGTCAACTTTATGGAGTCATGGCCAACCCAGCAAAACTTCACTGGGCACATGCATCATATATTTACCGATGAAGCCCAAGAGAAGCCAGAAGTCGTCATTGGTATGTTTTATGTTAATGACATACCTGCAGTAATTTTATTTGACTCTAGGGCTTCCCATTCTTTCATTTCTCAGAGTTTTGCTTCCCAAAACAATTTTCCTTGCATGATTTTGGGCAAAAATATGCTGGTACAAACCCCGGGATCTATAATAAAGAGCAGTCTGGTCTGCCGTGATCTGGAGATCAATATCAACAGAATCTAGTTTCCAACATCTCTGATAATCATTGAGTCTGAATAGTTGGATATTATATTGGGTATGAATTGGTTGACCAAATATCAAGTTTGCATAAACTGCGCAACCCGAGAAGTCAATTTGACCAGTCTGAATGGGCAGCTCACCAAATTCTATGCTTGCAAGAATATACCCAAGCCAGAATTAGTTTGCACCACTGTGGTTGAATTGGAATTTATTCCTATGGTCAGTGAGTACCCAGATGTGTTTCCAGAAGAACTGCCAGGCATGCCACCAGATCGGGAACATGAGTTTGCAATAGATCTTGTGCCCGGAACCGCACCACTATACAAGAAGTATTACCGGATGCCCTCGTCAGAATTAGTGGAGCTAAAGAAACAGCTTGACGAATTACTCCAGAAAGGTTATATTCGTCCCAGCTCTTCAGCATGGGGATCACCTGCTATTTTCGTAGGCAAAAAGGATGGTAGTCTCCGTATGTGCAATGATTACCGCCAGCTGAATGAGGTCACCATCAAAAATAAATATCCGCTGCCAAGGATTGATGATCTATTTGATCAGCTCAGTGGGGCTAAAGTATTCTCAAAAATCGATTTACGGACCAGATATCATCAGCTCAAGATTAAAAGGGAGGATATTCCTAAGACCGCATTCACTACACGGTACGGTCTTTACGAATATACCGTGATGTCCTTTGGTCTCACAAATGCCCCTGCTTTCTTCTTGCATATGATGAACAAAGTGTTCATGGACTTCCTCGACAAATTCGTGGTAGTCTTCATCGACGACATCCTCATTTACTCCATGCAGGGGAGAATCTACGTGCATGTCTATGGGGGCGAATGCCCCCACCCATTTTTTCAGCCCACTTATACTAGGTCCAACATATGCAGCGTTGCCCCCACTCAGCCCAAAGGAATTGCCCCCACTCCTTTATTTTTCTGTTGTATGTTTAAAGCCTGTGTATGAGAAATAAATAATTCATTAGCTTGGTGGCCCATCCAAAGAAAATACGATCATGACTTATGCATATGATCGTGGTTCTCAATTCGCTAATTGCTAGCGCTAGAATAGAAACAAACAAGTTCAGATCTTGGGATCGGGAGTTTCACACGTGTTTGTGCCCCTGTGCCGCGTGATCACCTTGACGAGCCGAATCCGCCGTGCCGCCGCCTGCAGCGCTACGCTGCACATACGCAATGCCCCTCCAGTGATCAGCCTCGATCCGCACTGCCCCCGCCCGCCCGCCAGATTGCCATCCCCATGGAAGATGTTCTATTGATCAATCATTCAATCAAGGTAAGCCCTAGTAAATTTAGTTATTTTTTCTGTTTTTTTAGACAAAGTAGGTTTAGTTATCTTGTTATTCTATTATGATTTCCATGTAAGGAAGCAAAATGTATCAAATATCCATGTGTATAAATTATAGTGTACAAATTGGCAATTAGATTTTGCTTGATTGAATCTAGCTTCACCTAATAATTTCATATGAATAAGTTTGAGCACGTGGGAGCAGAATAAAATCCATAACAATATTCTGCCTTCATGTATTTCATTCAATTTATGTAACGTTCAACTATTTGATATTGACATGCAAGCTAATGGAGCAATTTTTTGCAATATCCATAACTGGTAGTATGACTGAAATAGTCAATCTGAACAAGCATACTCAGGATTCATCTAAAAGGAAGAGACTTGCAGATTTTAATATCAACCAACATGAGGAGATTAGGAAAAATCATGGTGGGGTAAAATATTTTTTCTCACTACTTGAAGGCTAGAAATCAGGGACGTAGCAACGAAAAGGAATGCCATATTCATATTTCTCAAGGTATTGTGCCTTAAAGTTACTTTACTTTTACTTTGGCAATCAACTTGTCATAATTATTTCTGTAATGACATTATCTTATAATGAAATATTTGATTTTGATTCTTACATACTATATGTATGCTTGTGTGGTTAGTTTTTTAGATGATCTAGCCATTAATTTGTATACACGTTTCTGAGAAAAAAAGCATGTACATCTTTGCCCCCTCTTGGTTTTCATCCTGGCTCCGCCCCTGACTCCAAGGGTGAAGAAGAGAAAAAGGATCACCTCCGAGCAGTGCTACAACGGCTCCGCGACCATCACTTATACGCCAAGTTCAGTAAGTGCAAATTTTGGCTCAAGCAAGTTGGGTTTCTCGGACATGTACTATCCGCCGAAGGTGTAGCCGTGGACCCAAGCAAAGTAAAGGATGTGCTTGATTGGGTACCGCCCACGACTGTAACACAGATCTGGAGTTTCCTCAGATTGGCTGGATACTATCGTCGTTTTATTGAAGGGTTTTCCAAAATCGCTAAACCCATGACAGAGCTGCTCAAAATGGATACGAAGTTTAAGTGGACAGAGGATTGTGAGAAGAGTTTTAATGAGCTGAAGATACGTCTGACAACCGCATCTGTATTGACTCTTCCAGACATTTATCGCAGCTTTGATGTGTACTGCGATGCCTCCAGACAAGGTATTGGTTGTGTGCTGATGCAAGACGGCAAGGTAGTAGCATATGCCTCATGACCATTCTGACCCCATGAAGGAAATTATCCTACTCATGATTTGGAATTGTCTGCGGTGGTTCATGCATTAAAAATTTGGAGACACTACCTCATTGGAAAAAGGTGCCAAGTTTTTACCGACCACAAAAGTCTCAAGTACATTTTCACTCAGCCAGATTTAAATCAACATCAGCGAAGATGGCTAGAGTTGGTCAAGGACTATGACCTTGGAATAAATTACCATCTAGGCAAGGCCAACATCGTCGCCGATGCCCTCAGTCGAAAGCCTGTCAGCTTAAATGCCATATTGGAATCATTGCCCACCAAACTCCAAGACGAGATCGCTCAGCTCAACCTGGTCATCGTGGATGCTGGTCTCGCTAATATTTTGGAAGTTACCCCCACACTTGAGATGGAAATCCGCAAGGCCCAGCCAGATGACGCCAAGCTACAAAAACATGCCAAGGGCCAGATGGCACGGCAGACCCCAGATTTCTTCAAGGATAAATTCGGTACCCTCCGATTCCGTGGACGAATTTGTGTACCCCAAGGTAATATTCAAGGATAACCAAGAGCCTAAGCTTGGGGATGCCCCGGAAGGCATCCCCTCTTTCGTCTTCGTTCATCGGTAACTTTACTTGGAGCTATATTTTTATTCACCACATGATATGTGTTTTGCTTGGAGTGTCATTTTATTTTCTTTTGTTTTGCTTGTTGTATGAATAAAATACCAATATCTGAAATTATTAAATGAGAGAGAGAGTCTTCACGTAGCTACATAATTATCTAACTACTCATTGATCTTCACTTATATCTTTTTGGAGTAGTTTGTCATTTACTCGTGTGCTTCACTTATATCCTATGAGTAAATGGTTGAATGATTTGAATTCATAAATCTGAAATTATATATGTTTCATATGCTTGTCCCATGGGTAGTAATAACTTCACATATAAGAAGTAGAGGTGGTAAATTTTTTGAAGGTTAGCAAATATTGTATTGGTCACTTGAACAATTCATGAAACAATATTGAGGGAAGAGAGATTTCACACATAAATATACTATCTTGGAAATCTTTTGTAATTGTGAGCCCCATTAATTATTTTCAAACCTGAGCAAATTAGTTGAAGTTGGACAAGGAAGACAACATAATGAGTTATGCTTGGGTATATTTGTATAGAAGTTATATTGTTATGGATCCTCTAACATGTGGTGCTTGCTATTTAGAATCCTTTGCTGGCCAAAATATATGTACTAAGCGGGAATACTGCTTGTGCATCCAAATTCCTTGAACCAAGTTTCTTCCATGAGTGTCCACCATATCTACCTATATGCGGTATTTACCTGCCGTTCCAAGTAAATTTGCACGTGCCAAACTCTAAACCTTCAAATAATAATCTATTTTGTATGCCCGAATCGCTCATGTAGAGACTAGGGGCTAGCAGTATGTTCCATGCTAGGTGGGTTATTCTCACGATGAGTGGACTCCGGTCATCATTCATGAGAAAATGGCTGGTAACTAGGATGCCCAGTCCCATGATCAAAAGATCGAAATCAAATAAAAAATAATTGCAAACAAAACTCCCCCAGGATTGATGTTAGTTGGAGGCACCCGTTGTTTCTAGCAAGCCATGGATTCATGATTGTTGGTGGAGGGGGAGTAAAAAATTTTACCATTCTGTTTGGGAACCGCCTATAATGTATGTAGTATGGAAGATATTGGGAACTCTTGGTCGTTATGTTGACAATGAAAGCATACCTCTCAAAATTATTTTCATCTCTGTTTTTGCTTGAGCTCGCACCTCTGCAAATCCCTTCTTCCCTCTGCGAAGGGCCTATCTTTTACTTTTATGCAAGAGTCAAGAGTATTCCTTCTCATTCCAACCTACTCTTTAGTTGGCAAGCATCATATGATGGAAAGATCTAAGCATATATGGCCATTCAAATATATTTGATCAAGAATTATTACTGTTGACATTACCCTTGAGGTAAAAGGTTGGGAGGCGAAATATTAAGCCCCTATCTTTCTCTGTGTTCGATGAATACTATTTGTCCTAAAAATATGCTTTGAGTGGTAGCAATCATGGAAGACTAAATGATAGTTGACTATGTGGAGTTTGCTAAATCAAAGCTCTAACATAGACTCTTCCTGAAAATAAGATGAATTGTTTGATGACTAATAACACGGTTTGTTAGTTTTCAAGAAAGTTTATGATCTATACTTTAACATGTGAATAGTTTGTTACTTGATCATGCAAAGTTCTATGGGTTGAGCTACTGTTAGGACATATAATGATGCTAGAAAAGGTGATTGAAATTATCATTGATCAAACTTATGTACCTGCTAGCATTCACACTTCATAAATTCTTTCTTTTATCATTTACCTACTCGAGGACGAGCATGAATTAAGCTTGGGGATGCTGATATGTCTCCAACGTATCTATAATTTATGAAGTATTCATGCTATTATATTATCCATCTTGGATGTTTAATGGGCTTTACTATGCACTTTTATATTACTTTTGGGAGTAACCTATTGACCCAGAGCCCAGTGCCAATTTCTGTTTTTTCCCTTGTTTCAGTGTTTCGCAGAAAAGGAATATCAAACAGAGTCCAAATTGAATGAAACCTTCGGAAAAGTTATTTTTGGAAAGAAAGCAATACGGGAGACTTGGAGTGCACGTCAGGGGATTAACGGGGAGAGCACGAGGCAGGGGGCGCGCCCACTCCCCCTGGGCGCGCCCTCCACCCTCGTGGGCCCCTCGTGGCCCCCCTTACCGACTTCTTTCGCCCATATATCTCCATATACCCTAAAACCTTCGGGGAACAGAATAGATCGGGAGTTCCGCCGCCGCAAGCCTCTGTAGCCACCAAAAACCAATCGGGACCCTCTTCCGGCACCTTGCCGGAGGAGGCAACCCTCACCGGTGGCCATCTTCATCATCTCGACGCTCTCCATGACGAGGAGGGAGTAGTTCACCCTCGGGCCTGAGGGTATGTACCAGTAGCTATGTGTTTGATCTCTCTCTCTCTCTCTCTCGTGTTCTTGAGGTGGTACGATCTTGATGTATCGCGAGCTTTGCTATTATAGTTGGATCTTATGATGTTTCTCCCCCTCTAATCTCTTGTAATGGATTCAGTTTTCCCATTGAATTTATCTTATCGGATTGAGTCTTTAAGGATTTGAGAACACTTGATGTATGTCTTGCGTGGGATACCCGTGGTGACAATGGGGTATTCTATTGATTCAGTTGATGTATGTTTTGGTGATCAACTTGCGGGTTCCGCCCATGAACCTATGCATAGGGGTTGGCACACATTTTCGTCTTGACTCTTCGGTAGAAACTTTGGGGCACTCTTTGAGGTTCTATGTGTTGGTTGAATAGATGAATCTGAGATTGTGTGATGCATATCGTATAATCATACCCACGGATACTTGGGGTGACATTGGAGTATCTAGGTGACATTAGGGTTTTGGTTGATGTGTGTCTTAAGGTGTTATTTTACTACAAACTCAAGGGATGTCTGTGACACTTATAGGAATAGCCCAATGGATTGATCGGAAAGAATATCTTTGAGGTGGTTTCGTACCCTACCATAATCTCTTTGTTTGTTCTCCGCTATTAGTGACTTTCGAGTGACTTTTTGTTGCATGTTGAGGGATAGTTATATGATCCAATTATGTTATTATTGTTGAGAGAACTTGCACTAGTGAAAGTATGGACCCTAGGCCTTGTTTCCTAGCATTGGAATACCATTTACGCTCACTTTTATCATTAGTTACCTTGTTGTTTTTATACTTTCAGATTACAAAAACCTATATCTATCAGCCATATTGTACTTGTATCACCATCTCTTCGCCGAACTAGTACACCTATACAATTTACCATTGTATTGGGTGTGTTGGGGACACAAGAGACTCTTTGTTATTTGGTTCCAGGGTTGCTTGAGAGAGACCATCTTCATCCTACGCCTCCCACGGATTGATAAACCTTAGGTCGTCCACTTGAGGGAAATTTGCTACTTTCCTAGAAACCTCTGCACTTGGAGGCTCAACAACGTCTACAAGAAGAAGGTTGCGTAGTAGACATCACGGGAGCAGGCAGTTTTGCCGACGCTGGTTTGGGCGGCTGGAGCAGGAAGATCAGAGACTGAAGAAGCACGATTGGCGTTAGATTGACATCTAACGGTCTGGCGCTGGTAGAGTCGATTGTTGACTATGTTTCTTTTTTTTTGAGAAACCTTTTGTACGCATGAAGTTAGTAGGCCCACAAGTCAGCCTCCAAATCTGTGGCAGACAACATATAGCCCATTTGCTATTTTTTAACAATTTACAACCCATTTGCTAATTCCTAAGTAATTTATTACAGCCCATTTTCTACCCAGGACCACAGTCAAAAAGTTCAACCTTATTTTGCATATTTCGGTGGAGTCTGAACTATTGAAACCTGAAATGATAAACATTTATTTTTTAATAACTTATTGATTTGCCAAAAAAATCGTTTTGTTTTTGTAAGCAAATAAGACATGGGACAATTGAATTGGTTTAAGGGAAAACCAGTGGTAAAAAAATCAGCGCTGGGAGGGAAAACAACAACAAAAATGAGGATGTAAATATGAAAAGGGGAATTTATGTATTTATAATATAATGATACGTGTATATGAACTAGTAAAACTATAGGTAGAGATTAGAAAATGGAAGTAGGACATGGCATTTCAAGAGTAAAATAGAACTGGGTTGTGTGCTTGATTTTGTAAAAAAAACTGCTTGCGAATGTTGTAAGCCAAAATATAACTAACGCTGGTGGGCCAGAGGCCAGTAGATACCTGCTGGATCTTTGTGCCCCATTGTCGTCATTGGCTGGGCCTATTAAAAACAAAACCAAGCCTGGGTTGTCTACAGCCCTGTTGAAACTTGCTCGACCTAAAAAAACAATATACTTGCTCAATAAACGAGGGAATTCTGCAAGTATAGACTGATAAGTGTGATCCAACAGGTATATTGTATTTTCATCGTGATAATAAGTGCATGCACTTGTTTCAAAAAATTTGGAGAACTGGGAATTCGAACGATAGGTGCTTATGCTACCCATCAAATAAAAATCAGGTACCTAAAAATTTGTTTCGAAACAAATGATTCATCTTTATATCCACGTCGTCCCTCGGCATGATTGTGGCACCCTGACTCAGAGAAACCGGAAAGCCCCGTATTCCAGCCCCAGAGATCGAGGAAAAGTCTTTGGAATACGTCACAACTTGACATAGAACAAATCAGCTCTTATTACAAGAATAATAATACAAGGGTCTGATGTTACAAATAAGCACATTAGCACAGCGACACGCCTGCGATACTACACTTGCTCTATGCTAGCAGCGGAACAACTCGTAGCAGCGGAATACTTCTAGCAGCGGAACAACGATGAAGGTGGTGAATCTCCACTCCGCAGGGACTCTGGCTGGGACACGATCTAGCTCGCACGCATGGCAACCTCGATATGGCATTACCTGCAATATGGGATGACACGTCAGGTCATTACATTGAATGTACTTGCAAGCTCACAACAACCATAAACATCAAGGCAAAACAGTAACATAGCATTATTAAGCTCATTAATTAACAACTACCATGATGAAGCAACTACTAAGCATGGTATGAAACTAATACAATACTGATAAATCACCATCTCAGATCTCCATAACCATATCTCTCTTGGATAACCGGCCAAACAATATACCATCTCGATCACCTCGTGATCAAAACCAAATGGTGATCATTCCCGGATCACGAACGGAACAACCTCGGGGTCTTGTAACCAAACGGTGATCTTTCCGGCGTTCACAACCATGACCAACACTTGGTCTCAAACGGTGATCTTTCCGGCGATCACTACCATGACCAACACTTGGTCTCAAACATCATCATCGACATCCTGCCAAACTGTTACTGCTCACAATGTCAACGTATACATCACCTATAAGTTCCGTCATGTGAGTGTTGATCGAACGGTGTGACCTTGTACGAACTTATGCCCACGACAGAGGACGCGGCTATCGATATATTAAACACACACACACTCTGCAGAGGTAGCGCACTTTACCCACAGCATGGAACCCATGGCCTCGCACTCCCATTCGGGTGGACCAACGGCGTTCCGACAAAACCGATCTACTGCCATGACACTCTCCCGGCCACTCGGACTCACTCCCCACTGGGCTAGTCCTGGGTGGCCCCGTGCCTATCAAAGACACCAACGGCCACCATCGTGGCCAAAACAATAAACCGTCCCAAACAGGGACAATCCGGAAACAACAACTACAGGCACACAAGGCTTATGTCCTCCTATCTGATCATGGCAGCGCGTGCCCATAACCTTCCCGCGTGGGAGGCACCGGCGAGAGGCACGTCAATAGACCCAGTTAGGGCCTTCCCATAAAGGCAACTGTGCTTGTACTGGAGAAAGCCCGGTTCGGTGCCACCTGACCAACTTAATGACGGAATTTATCCCCAAAAATATAACTGTGATAACTGATACTCCAATATCAACTATCAAACTATAATCCAAGTCATAGCAATATCCAACAAATAATCCAAAACATACCATCGACATAACAAAATACTCCAGGGACAGCATAACATCTCTATCATGATGAATCCAAGAACAATAATACTACAACTCAAATATCAAGAACTAGCTACGCGACTATGATTCACATGCAAGCATCATCTCCACGATACTCCAAAACCTAATATCAACTATCATCACGATGAAAATAATACTAGCCGCTAATAATCCAGAGGCAATGTAATATCTAGAGTAATACTCCAAAATAATACCAGATACCATCATGAAAATAATCAAATAGCCACTAAGAATCCAAAGGCACATGTCATCCACATAATCATCAAAATATAAGTCCTAGAACTCCAAGCAATATCATGGCAATAGCAAGATCAAAACAATACTCCGAGAAGTGCCATGAACAAATCACAAGTAGATAGAACAATATTTTAAACAAGTTTAAATAAGGAAACCATGTCACTGCATTGCAATCATGCAAATGGAGGGTGTGGCTTGCCTGGGGTGGAGGAAATCACCGGGAGAAAGTGCGAGAAGCTCGCGAAAAGAATCACCGGAAAACATTCATTCTCAGAGGGGGCTGATTAAGTGCAAGGGAAAAATGGTCATTTCCAGAATGTTAACAGATGGTGAAAATGATACCAACCGAGCAGGCTCGATGAAACAAAGAAATGGGCTTTGGAATCACCTGATTTGGAGTTGTGGGCAAAAAGATATGAAGGTTTTTCTCCCAGGGACCCATCTGTAATAAAATCAACACAAACAGGCCCTTGTCTGAAAAAACAGAACATGCACTACGGAAATACGCCTTCTCCTCTGGAAAACGTATTCCTCGCTGCAACAGAGAGAGAATACGCTTTCAGAAGAGGAAAACATACTGTGCCTGAAGGAGAGGGGAAATATGTTTTTTGAAAGCGAAAACGTACTCATGGATTTGCGTCTCCACTTAATCCAGTCAGCAAGGTGCGGGGCCCGGCCTAGTCTCACTGACATGCGAGTCGTCTCCTTCTTCTCCTTGCTCTCACCCCGCCTGACCGAGGCAGAGCCGGCCCCGATGGCACTCGCCGGCGGCACAGGCCAATGCAGGTGGTGCTCGGCCTACCCACGGATGCAGGGGAAAGAGACGGAGGTGGCCCTGGGCACAGCAGTCGCCGGAGATGGACGAGGCGACCGCAGTTTTGGACGGCGGCGTCGGGCAGATGCGGGCACGGTGCTCCGGGCCACCAGAAGAGAAAGCGAAGAGTTGGGGAGGCTCAGGGTACTCCAGGTGGTCTAGTGGAGGTGGAAGAAAAAGGGGAGGAGCCCGGGGCTGCTTGGATTCGAGCGGAGCCCGACGGCGGCTGAGGCGGCCATGGCGGCGATGGCGAGAAGGGAGGGGCTCCGGAGATGGTCAGAGGTGTCGGGGAGGGCTAGAGGAGTGAGTGAGGTCGAGTGTTGAGGTCGAGAGGCCTCGGGGTGGGCTTATATAGGAAGGGAGCAGGGGGTCGAGCTGGCTTCGCCCCGGACGCGTGTCCGGCGCCACGGACGCGTGCCCACGCTCGCGAGCTCGGAGGTAGACGACGTAGGAGGAGCGGTGGAGGTTCTCACGGGGCAGAGGAGGCCAAGGGACGCAGGGGAGAAGCGGCCGAGGAGGAAGACAATGGTCGGTGCATTGTGCTCTCGTGGGCGTTCGGCGGCGAGCGTCGGTGAGGAAGCGGACGGAGAGGGAGAGGTGTCCATGGGAACGACGATGATGCAATCCAGCTCTAGGACACGCTCACACGCGCGAAGGAGACGAGAGGAGGAGGTGCAGAAGCACAAACAGTCACTGGGCGCGGCCACTGCACACAGAGCGCGTGCAATGAGGTGCCATTAACGCGGTCACCGCGTGCATTGACATGTAGCGGGGGAGATGTGCTTGAACATGTTGTCTAGTGGTAAGTCCCTCCAGCGGAGGTTTCAATTGCGGTGGTAGATTGGTGAAAAAGTCTCTGGTTAAATGGTAATCACCCTATGAAGTTTACTGCAGTAAACTTGAACGTGTACTATTGATACGCAGTAACTTGGTTGGGTCGAACAGGTTTGTCTTGGGTGATTAGCTTAGGAAGGACTATAATCCTAGAGTTTTTGGAGCATAATGAAGCACAAACTAATATAGTTGCTTTGTAACTCACATTATGGTCCAGAAACTAGATCAGGAAGGTGCACTCACATGGAGCATCAACTTGAGCTGAAATTTGGCAAGGCATTATGATTTGGTCATGGTAAGAAATTGTAAAATTTTCATACCAATTGGATTCACCAAAATGGTACTTCCTTCACACCTATCTTCACTAACCAGAATCTTGCAATAATTCTAGAGAAATATTGGCTCAATGAAGTGGTGCCAAATTTGGTGGAGAGAGGGTATTTCGATAGGAGAACAATCTGGTATTTTCTCAGAATTAATGAAGCAATATAAAGTGCACTTGCTTCACAACCTGAAAATATTGCCAGAATCAAAGATTTGGTCATGTGCTCACATAGATCAAGGGATGGTGCTGAAATTTGGAGGAGGCTAATTATATGAGCACATGAAGAGGCATGCAAAATTTCAACTCATTTGGATAACCCTAGCTAGCACTTCCTTCACACTGGCTTCTGGTTGCTTTGAAAAATCACTGAGGAAGATTGGCTTGGCAAATAAAGTTGAATTTTGGAATGAGGCAATTATTTGGACATAAAAGAATGCCCAACAAGTTTGGGAGCAATCTAGATTGGGTAGGTGGCACTTCCTTCACAGAAAGGCACACTGGACAGAAATGAAGATTAATTATTAGGGGATTATTCTTGGGCTAGGACAGGAAAGTTTGGGCATATTTGAGAAACATATGACGCAAGAAATTATGAGAATTATTTGGGAATTTATGGATGGACAGAAATATAGGTTGCTTCACAAGCTAGGGCAGATAGGATTATTCCTTTAATAGAAAAAGGAATATTACTGAGAAAAAGAAATTAGGGTTTGGTCAAGCAGTGAAGTGACATGATCTTGGCAAGGTTTTGAGAATGATGAGCCACTTGGGAGAGAAAATGAAGATGATTTCCCAGGTGGCAAGGCCACAGATCCACTCCAAAAAGGAAAAGAGAGCAACAACCAATAAATCAAAAAGAAAAAGAAAAGGGCCAAAAACCAGGCTGTTACAAACCTTCCCCCCTTAACGAAATCTCGTCCTCGAGATTTGGTTGCTCAGGGAACAAGTATGACTTTAGGACACCGTTTCCAGCTCGGGTATCCTTTTTCCATTAGTTATTGTTCCCCCAAGAATTTCAGATGATTAACTTACATTGCTCTGGGGTGGCTTGCTTCACCTTTCCTCAAATTCTGACGGGTCTTTGCTCATATACCAATTCCTTATTACTGACATTGATTCTCCATACATGTGGTCATATCCAATGGATCTGAGCATAAATATTTTTTTGGGTCATGAAAACCTTTTTACTTCTGTCATGGGGTGGCCTCAAATAAATGCAGGCTTTCTGGTTTCAATAAATGCTGAGAATTAATCATGGCCATCTTCTGACGAAATCTGACTGCTCATAAGTGGTACTGATTTATTTTTGATTTATTCCTTTGGCTCAAGCATGAGATTTGTACCAAAGATTCAACTGCCCTTTCATCGTGAGCAATATAACGGTGTATGGAGTTATAGCTGAGTCATACCTCAAATATTTACATCTTGAGACTGGCCCGACAGGGGGCTGACAGACAAATGCTTTTCCTGACAGACTGACCGTGTACTTGATTCCGTCGGTAAGTATACCGGGTCTGAGCTGATTGTTCGGATTTTGACTTTCTCATTTTGTCAGTATACCCATTTGAATTCTCCACACTAACCATTCCAAGCGGGTCAGCGGGATATGAAATCCTTGTAAAACAGAATAGGCCTCTGAGGGTATGCCTTTGGGGATCATATGGAATTACGGCCTCCAACTGATTTGGGTATCCGGACCCTGATGGTCGTGCCAAAATCATCATCCTTTGCTGTCAGTCTCACCCTTTAACGGTCATTATTTTCTTTGTTAGGATACCTTACTGAAATAACTTGGCCATGCCTGTCCTTGATTTTTTGTATGACCATGGATGTGATTACTGCAATATTTTTAAAATTATTCCTTATGCATGTTTTCTGACCTAGGTTTGCATACATATGACATATACTCGGGGTTTGGAGCTATACGGAGCTCATTGCTGAGCCCAATCATACAAGAAGGTGACAAGGTTTTAGGACATATCCTTGTCAGTTGCGGGAATAATGACCTTAATGACCATTGTCAAGACGGCTGATTATGTGATGTCATCCCCAGATCTTGGCGATCCTTGTAATTCATGAGATGTATTTCTGCTTATTTTCCTTTTCCTGACTCATGAGGTTGTGGGATCCTTCCTTTCCTTAGGTATATCTGTTGGATCCTTGCCGCATCTCGTATGAGTGACTGATGTGACTGGGGATACATGCTCACCATATGTGTGGAAAGGTATGTAACTGAACATTTGATTTCTGAAGAAGACCTATGCCTTGACAGACTTGTACTTCTGACAAAAATATTGCTTATCTGACTCTTGAGATGTACTGCCATATACTGCCAACTCACCACATAATCACGGAGGACGTGCAATAGTGTGGTACTGACATGGATCGAGTGGCTTACGAGACAAGCCATCTGAGTAGCTTGTTGAGGAAGACTCCTTAGCTTCTGCTCGAAGCTTTTGTCTGGGTAGCATGCAGAAGAAGGCTCTATAGCTTACACCCGAAGCTTGGTCTGATTATTGAGCTGGAGAAGCCTGAGTTCCGTACTTGAGAAGCTTCCCCTCGGGTTTGCTTGTTTGAGAAAAATTCATTTTCGTCTGTCACAAGATTTTACCGAGATATCTTGCTGAGAAAGACCGGGTATCTTGGACCGGAAATTGTTCACATATCATGCTCAGGAAAATTGAGGAGCCTTGCATCATAAATTTCTTCCGATAGCGTGTGGAAGAATACTGGATTTCTTATATCCAAAACTTCATACTGATATGCAGACTGAAATCCATACACATGCCCATAATATTTTGTGGCTGATTATTTGCATGAGAAAAATTTGTTTGACTGTCTTCCTTGAGCATATCACATTCTGAATTTATTTAGGATGATAACATATTTCAAGCATCATGCCTTGCTGAGCCAAAATTTTGTATATGATCCATACCTATGACTGAAAGTATACCGTTGATCTTGTACCTAACTTGTCTTGCTGCTGACTTGACTATTACTGCTGTGAGTATCTTGTACTGATGTAGACTTGAGTTATCAGTACTGTTGTGAGGAGTGCACACCAATGCAAAATTTGATTATCAGCCTCAAGGTCAGATATTCCCCATTTCACTGTAGTCGGCTGAGAATTCCATTCTGTTTAGCTGAGTTTCCAAATATTTGAACTCCTTATTGATTCTTCGGGTCCGGTGTCGGTTGTTGAGCAACTCTTTATAGGGGAAAATAATGTAACACCAGGGCCCAAAAAGAAAGAAGCAAAATAAAACTCAACTAAACAAAAGCACACAACAACAATCAATTCACACTCACAACCAATGTCACATATTACTGCTAGTCACACAATATGCATGCCTACTTAAGCACACAAATCTCGCGGGATCTTCGTTTCTACGATCTAGCATGCTGTGACGATGTGCACGGGGACGAATAAAGGTATGGAAGAATTGGTGTAAACAGCGCTACACCAAGTGCCAGCTTAGCCAGGTAGCAACCTGGACTAGCTCGGAAGCGAGGACGTACTTGGTAACCTTGTAGGAGGACACGAATGTCGTGACCACATTATTATCAAGCGGACGGAAAATATCCGTACTCGTCCAAGAAATAAGGATAGCGGGGAAAAACTGAGTCTGCTGGCATTTACCTTTCGTGATGACTAAGATCATTAAGGGTTGCCAACATGACAAAATAAAAAGGACGATCCGGGATAGAAGCATGTCTACCACGGAAACAAAATGGGGGTGAAGGAAAGAAATCGGCGCGATACCGGAGCACCATCTCTGCAAACAGTGTCAGGATCACTTGGCATCACTGCGCTGGGACAGAAATGACACCAAACACCGAAGAAAGGGCAAGAAAAGAAATCTGGAGGAATGCAAAGCCTGAGCTGTAGTGGATCCAAACCGATGCCATATACACTCACTAGATAAATCGTCAGTAGCAAAATAATAAGGCTATATGCATGCTATGCAATAAACAAATGAAGCAAAAAAATGCTACAAACGAGGTAGGCTATATACTACCGATTACTACCGGTTTCTACCGCTCGCACTGACTAGGGTGTCCTACAGCCAGACCTGCTCCGATACCAAGCCTGCGGCACCCCAGCTCACCAGAGATCAAGGAGAAGTCTTTGGAATACGACACTGCTTGACATAGAACAAATCAGCTCTTATTACAAGAATAATAATACAAGGTCTGATGTTACAAAGAAGCACATCAGCACGGCGACACTGCGCCAGCGATACTACACTTGCTCTATGCTAGCAGTGGAACAACTCGTAGCAGCGGAATACTTCTAGCAGCGGAACAACGATAAAGGTGGTGAATCTCCAATCCGCAGGGACTCTGGCTGGGACATCATCTAGCTTGCACGCATGGTATCCTCGACAAGCAATCAAGCAATCATGGCATTACCTGCAATCTGCCATGACACGCCAGGTCAGTACATTGAATCTACTTGCAAGCTCACAACAACTATAAACATCAAGGCAAGACAATAACATAGCATTAACAGGTTAATTAATTAACAAATACCATGATCGAGCAACTACTAAGCATGGTATGAAACTAATACAATACTGATAAATCACCATCTCAGATCTCCATAACCATATCTCTCTTGGCTAACCGGCCAAACAATATACCATCTCGATCACCTCGTGATCAAAACCAAACGGTGATCATTCCCGGATCACAAACGGAACAACCTCGGGGTCTTGTAACCAAACGGTGATCTTTCCGGCGATCACAACTATGACCAACACTTGGTCTCAAATGGTGATCTTTCCGGTGATCACTACCATGACCAACACTTGGTCACAAACATCAGCATCAACATCCCGCCAAACTGTTACTGCTCACAATATCAACATATACATCACCTATAAGTCATTCCCTCATGTGAGTGTTGATCGAACAGTGTGACCTAGTACGAACTTATGCCCATGACCGAGGACGGGGCTATTGATAGATTAAACACACACACTCTGGAGAGGTAGCGGACTTTACCCACACCATGGGACCCATGGCCTCGCACTCCCATTCGGGTGGACAAACGGCGTTCCAACAAAACCAATCTACTGCCATGACACTCTCCCAGCCACTCTGACTCATTCCCCACTGGGCTAGTCCTGGGTGGCCCCGTGTCTACCAAAGACACCAACGGCCACCGTCGTGGCCAAAACAATAAACTGTCCCAAACAGGGACAATCCAGACACAACAACTACGGGCACACAAGGCTTATGTCCGCCTACCTGATTAGGGTAGCGCGCGCCCATAACCTTCCCACGTGGGAGGAACCGGCGAGAGGCACGACAATAGACCCAGTTAGGGCCTTTTCATAAAGGCAAATGTGGTTGCACTGGAGAAACCCCGGTTCGGTGGCACCTGACCAACTTAATGATGGAATTTATCCCCAAAAATATAACTGTGATAACTGATACTCCAATATCAACTATCAAACTATAATCCAAGTCATAGCAATATTCAACAAATATTCCAAAACATACCATCGACATAACAAAATACTCAAAGGATAGCATAACATCTCTCTCATGATGAATCCAAGAACAATAATACTACTACTCAAATATCAAGAACTAGCTACCCAACTATGATCCACATTCAAGCATCATCTCCACATCATACTCCAAAACCTAATATCAACTAGCATCACGATGAAAATAATACTAGCCGCTAATAATCCAGAGGGAACCTAATATCCAAAGTAATACTCCAAAATAATACTAGATACCATCATGAAAATAATCATAATAGCCACTAAGAATCCAAAGGCACAATACATCCACATAATCATCAAAATATAAGTCCTAGAACTCCAAGCAATATCATGGCAATAGCAAGATCAAAACAATACTCCGAGAAGTGCCATGAACAAATCACAAGTAGATAGAAACATATTTTAAACAAGTTTAAATAAGGAAACCATGTCACTACATTGCAATCATGCAAATGGAGGGTGTGGCTTGCCTGGGGTGGAAGAAATCACCGGGAGAAAGTGCGAGAAGCTCGCGAAAAGAATCGCCGGAAATGTTCATTCTCGGAGGGGGCCAATTAAGTGCAAGGGAAAAATGGTCATTTCTAGAATGTTAACACATGGTGAAAATGATACCAACGGAGCGGGCTCGACGAAACAAGAAATGGGCTTTGGCATCACCTGATTTGGAGTTGTGGGCAAATAGATATGAAGGTTTTTCTGCCAGGGACCCATCTGTAATAAAATCAACACAAACAGGCCCTTGTCTGGAAAAACAGAACGTGCACTACGGAAATACGCCTTCTCGTCTGGAAAACGTATTCCTCGCTGCAACATAGAGAGAATACGCTTTCAGAAGAGGAAAACGTATTGTGCCTGAAGGAGAGGGAAAATACGCTTTTTGAAAGCGAAAACGTACTCATGGGTTTGCGCCCCCACTTAATCCAGTCAGCAGGGTGTGGGGCACGGCTTAGTCTCGCTGACACGCGAAGCCCGCGGCCAGCTGGCAGGTAGGGGGTCCTCTCCTTCTTCTCCTTGCTCTCGCCCGCGCCGGACCGAGGCAGAGCCGGCCCCGATGGCACTCGCCGGCAGCACAGGCCACCGCAGGCGGTGCCCGGCCTACCCACAGATGCAAGGGAACGAGACGGAGGCGACCCTAGGCACAACAATCGCCGGAGATGGACGAGGCGACCGCAGTTTTGGACGGCGGCGGACGGCGGCGGTGGGCACATGCGGGCACGGTTCTCCGGGCCACCAGAAGAGAAAGCAAAGAGTTGGGGAGGCTCAGGGTACCCCAGGTGGTCTAGTGGAGGTGTAAGAAATAGGGGAGGAGCCCGGGGTGCTCGGATTCGAGCAGAGCCCGATGGCGGCTGCGGCGGCCATGGCGAGCAGGGAGGGGCTCCGTATATGAGAGGGGTCGGGGAGGCCTAGAGGAGTGAGTGAGGTCGAGTGGGGAGGTCGAGAGTCCTCGGGGTGGGCTTATATAGGCGGGGGAGAAGGGGGTCGAGCTGGCGTCGCCGCAGACGCGTGTCTGGCACCGCGGACGCGTGCCCATGCTCGCGAGCTCGGAGGTAGACGACGTAGGAGGAGCAGTGGAGGTTCTCACGGGGAGAGGAGGCCTAGGGACACAGGGGAGAAGCGGCCAAGGAGGAAGACGACGGCCGGTGCACTGTGCTCTCGTGGGCGTTCGGCGGCGAGCGTCGGTGAGGAAGCGGACGGAGGGGGAGAGGGGTCCAGGGGAACGACGACGACGCGGTCCAGCTGCTGGACACGCTCATGCGCGCGAAGGCGACGAGAGGAGGTGGTGCCGAAGCACAAACAGCCACTGGGCACGGCCACTGCACATAGAGCGCGTGCACTGTGGTGCCATTAACGCAGTCACCGCGTGCACTGGCATGTAGCGGGGGAGATGTGCTTGAACATGTTGTCTAGTGGTAAGTCCCTCCAGGGGAGGTTTCAACTGCGGTGGTAGATTGGTGAAAAAGGCTCTGGTTAAATGGTAATCACCCTCTGAAGTTTACTTGAACATGTATTGTTGATACGCAGTAACTTGGTTGGGTCGAACATGTTTGTCTGGGGTGATTAGCTGAGGAAGGACTATAATCCTAGAGTTTTTGGAGCGTAATGAAGCACAAACTAATATACTTGCTTTGTAACTCACCTTATGGTCCAGAAACTAGATCAGGAAGGTGCACTCACATGGAGCATCAACTTGAGCTGAAATTTGGCAAGGCATTATGATTTTGTCATAGTAAGAAGCTGTAAAAATTTCATACCATGGATTCACCAAAATGGTACTTCCTTCACAGCTATCTTCATTGACCAGAATCTTGCCATAATTCTAGAGAAATATTGGCTCAATGAAGTGGTGCCAAATTTGGTGGAGAGAGGTTATTTGGATAGGAGAACAATCTGGTATTTTCTCAGAATTAATGAAGCAATATAAAATGCACTTGCTTCATAACCTGAAAATATTGCCAGAATCAAAGATTTGGTCCTGTGCTCACATAGATAAAGGGATGGCGCTGAAATTTGGAGGAGGCTAATTATATGAGCACATGAAGAGGCATGCAAAATTTCAGCTCATTTGGATAACCCTAGCTAGCACTTCCTTCACACTGGCTTCTGGTTGACAGAAACTTTGAAAAATCACTGAGGAAGATTGGCTAGGCAAATAAAGTTGAATTTTGGAATGAGGCAATTATTTGGACATGAAAGAATGCCCAACAAGTTTGGGAGCAAACAAGATTGGATATGGTGCACTTCCTTCACAGAAAGGCACACTGGACAGAAATGAAGATAAATTATTGGAGGATTATTCTTGGGCTAGGACAGGAAAGATTGGGCATATTTGAGCAACATATGACCCAAAGAAATTATGAGAATTATTTGGGAATTTATGGATGGATAGAAATATAGGTTGCTTCACAACCTAGGGCAGATAGGATTATTCCTTTAATAGAAAAAGGAATATTCCTGAGGAAAAGAAATTGGGGTTTGGTAAAGCAGTGAAGTGACATGATCTTGGCAAGGTTTTGAGAATGATGAGCCACTTGGGAGAGGAAATGAAGAAAAAAGGAAAACAGAGCAAAAACCAATAAATCAAAAAGAAAAGGAAAAGGGCCAAAATCCAGGCTATTACAATGATGGTCGGAAGCAAATGCCAAGTTCATACCGAAAGATCGCTAACAACAATACCAACTTGCGAACGACAAGGTAGTACAAGTTCCAATACCAAACTAACTTATAATATTTTAAGTCCTGGCCTTAGTGTTCATCTGGTAGAAAATCTTACAAAGGACCAGATCCCGCTCCTTATCTTGCTCCAGGTCCCCGAGGTGGTACTGGTGCATCACCCAGTTGGTCCTTTGCTGGTCGAAGTTCCTGTTGGTGTGCCGCACCAGAACCTTTTTGCTGCCCGTCTGCCAGCCGTTGACCATCACTAGCAAGGTATTGCCGGTCTTGTGCCACATCGCGTGCATGCCGCACTCCCACTTTATCTTGCGACGCGTCCACATGCCCCTTTTGAATGCCATGGAATTGCGCTGGAAGAAATGCTTGCTTAGGTCACTCAGTGTGATACCTGCAGTATTGTTGAATACAGGTTTTAGTGTACGTAGTTGGCATTTTCATAACATCTTTGGCATGTTGCAGTCACTTGTTTCACTTTATATTAATGGTCAAACTGTAATTGCCTCACTAGGTCTGCGTCTAAAAAGAAAATAGAGCTATAAACAAAGGAATATATTTGTGCAAGTAGACGGCCGATCGGTGTCTTACCTGGAAGTTTCTCAGGATGGGTGTAGCATATGCCGTGCTCGCTGTCGATAGTTGGTATGAACAAATCGATGAGAGGGTGAGATCTCGCGCTGTTAGCACTCACTTTGGCCTTAAGGTGCTCGATCAGCTCCTGATCCGCAGGATCGAACTTCACGCCAGCCAGCAGCACCGGCCAATCCTTCTTGGACTTGCATCGGTTAATTCCAGTTATATGGTACTCAATGTATGATCAATTGACTGTTTTAAGTGAATGATGAAATATTTTGATAGATAAGTGGTACTCCAAATCTGAAGTCCACAATACCCGAACACGCCCGCGGGATTCTTGTGTCACCTCACGTGCAGCGTGTTGTCACGCCAATTCAATGTGAGGACATGATGAATAATTTGACCGACGTATACTAGTACTGCTACTGTACTACTTACTAGTCGTATTTCATGTCACATTTTAACCATAGGTTTAACTAACAAAATGTCAATGCATGTCATCGGAAATTATTCCATTGGAAACTATGTTTAAATACGAATAAAACGATATAATTTTTTGTGACATCCAATAACATTTAGTTAGTGAAATTTATGGTCAAAATTTGACACAAATTATGAAGGGGGCCAATAAACCAGGAGGGAGGTAGTAGTACGAGTAGCGCAATATACAGTATAGAGGACTAGTACAAATTTAGAACTGGAGTAAGAAGTTAAAAGGTTGTGCGACAGACTTTGTAGGCTACATGAGTAATACAAAATATAATTCCCATTGGACAACACTTTCACCAACAAATACCCACTTGAAGCCTAATTGATATATATGGTTTCTGCACAACATCTCCATCATCATTATCAATACATCCTACGCTGGTGAGTTAGGATGCACTTGATCCCATAAAGGTATCTATCCTTCAAACCAGAGGAGTGCTTCAAACTAACAATAGTACATAATATCCAACAAAAGAGGGTCATGCTACAGCAGCAGGATACATGGATCAGTCTAGATAGCAGTACGAATAAAGTTGTGCATATTTGTTGTTGGCATGAACCACATCGCCGCATGTCGGGTTTGCAAAAGCCATCCATCGCATGGAAGCTTGATGCCTTTCACACACTGAAGATTATCTAGCAACAAGTTGTGTCGACGAATCACTGGATATGGTGATTCATGAAACCCATATTATGATGTGTAAACACAGTTCCCCCTGGCGAATAGAAGTTGCATAGCACGGTAATAAACGCCGGTGATATGATCGATGATTGGTTGGATGATCGGATAATTGAGCCCGAGGAACATGGAGTGGTTGCCGAGGCTATAAACCCGCCTCCAGTTGAATACGCCTGGCCCAACGGAGCTGGGATCTTTCTCGAACACGAAGCAGCCATCGCCATCATCATCACGAACGCCCACCATTGTAATCGCATGTGGTTTGATGTAATGGTTTGGTCAATTCGGTATGTGCAAATGAGCATCAAATGACCGCCACACCGAACAGCAATAAACCACCACCCATTATTGGTATGATTCCGTGTCCCGAATCATGAAGGCTAAGCGCATTAAGGCCTGCTGCAACAATTCAAATTGGAGACCAAAAGGACAAAAATAAACAATCATGTTCAGAGTATGTGTTGAATTAAGATTATTATAACAGTGACACATATCATAGACAGAGAATTGCGATGCTGTGGTCATAATCATACCCCAAGTTAAAAAAAAGCCAATGTCTTTCATATTCTAGCAATATGTCATGGTTCAAACATCATGTAACAATGAGAGGAAAACAGCTATGACAGGGCCTAATTGTATTCTACCATGGCACTTACTACTGTTCTCATATCAACTCTAAGCAATAACATGCGTTGTTATAAAAATCTTGGAAATGAGAGTAACATATATCAATCATGACGTTATACTCATAATATCTATTCTAACAATCATTAGATGCCAATTGTTCTCATATCAACTCTAACAATAACATGTGTGGTCATAAAAATCTAGGAAATGAGAGGAACATATAACAATAATGTGGTTATAGACATACTATCTATTCTAAATTTGTAACAATGAATAGGCAGTCGTATTCATAAGGTAAAGATGAGATGAGATAGAACAATTACACGACGATAGATTCCGCCAGTATAGGCAGCGAATCTGTGCGTCGACGGCGTAAACGATGCCATCATGCACTATAGCATCAGACATAAATGTTGGCTAAAGAGGATTGACGATGAATCATAACCATGTATGGCGACCGGATTCCAGAAAGACTAATCCCATGCTGAACAAGGCAATGAGCTTGTAATCCATGTAGTCTTCTGATGGTGTGGGCACTTTGCAGATTACAACCTTCAGCAAACAAAGGTCCAGCCAAAAGCTCGACGCGTCTCGTGCGTAGTAGGTATGAGTGTCCGGCGGGCGATGAGGCTCGATGGCGTCTGTATCCAATGATGGAAGGGTGATCTCTCACTGGGTGTAGATATCCATGAGACCCCACGGACTACCAGAATGGTGGATGAGGACGATCCAGTTGGCCTTCATGCCCGCCCAGTAGTGGACGCGCATGAAGGACCGGTGGACGGGTAGTGGTAGCATGTCGAGGGGGGCACCACGGCAACCTCCGTAGGATCATCAAGGCGGTGTTTAGGCCACCTACGAGGAACGGGCATCAGCAAGCAGGGTGTCTTGAAAAGAGCCGGACGGTTGCAGACGAGTAGACGGTACAAAGACACCGAGCATGCGTCCAGACATTGAGCAGGTTCATATGATTACAGATCTGCTCCAAGAGAACATCGGGGAGGTAATTCCAATCGCGGCTCTGCGTGTCAGTCGGTTCTACCATAGGGTTTTTTAGAGCGCTGAGTGATTGGGGTTTTCGGTGCCTGCGAGCCAGCGGGGAAGTGGATTCGGGCGGGCGAGCGAAGAAGATGGCGTGTGTGGCCGAGCAGTGAGCGGGGGGATATGGTACGCGCGAGCTACCAAGGAAGATGGCGCGAGCGGGCGAGTAGTGAGTGGGGGGGATGGACTGCGGCTGAAGATAGGGAAGAGAGGAGGAAGAGGAAGAGAGGAGGAAGAAGAGTGAAAGACGGGGAAGAAAGTGCATTAAATCTCAATTCTACTAGTACTACTACCAGGATATACCGTCCTTCGGAGTGTAAATAGTTATGCCGATGGCATGTGGGTCTACCTCAAGAGGGCCCATATGTCAGTTAATGGAGGAGACAGGCGCGTAGGCGTATTTGCGGAAGCGTGCTCCACTGGAAAACATGATGGCAGTACTGGGTACGGCTGATTTAGTTACACCAACATGCTGGTTCAACTTATTAATTAAGTGTCCCATCTGCTGCAACGTGTATTGTCACTTCACTCTGAAGACTAGTTGAATAGTTCTCTCTGACGGAGAGGGGGAATAATGGATCGCAAAGACTTCCTATCTATAGTATCCCTATGCCTGTATGCTCATCCTGTCCAACAAGATGAAACATTCGCCAAGGAACTCGGCACCAATAATGTAGTACTAGTACTAATCCTACCTCCTTTCATAGGGCTCAATTCAAAAATCTCATCAACCAAGGTAGATGATGAGGAATAATTTTTGTAGTTTGCAAAAACACTCAATTAATGCACTCGTTTTCCTCAAAAAATTATGTTTACCAATGCATTAATTTTGTGTCAAACTTTGACCATCTATTCCCTCCATCCAGGTGAATAAGTCATCTTTGGTTGTGCACCGTGACCAAGGAGGGAAAAACAAGAGAACTTAATGTTTATTTGCTACTCCCTCTGTTCCTAAATATACTCCCTCCGTCTAGGTGTAGGTGGAGGGGAAAACGAGAGAACTTAATGTTTTCTTGCTAGTTAATAGCATTGCATGCAATGAATTAACAACTTCATGTCATGTTTGAAATTCTCAAGCCATTGAAAGCATCCACGGCCCACATCTCTTATTGGTTGATATGTCACGAAACAAGAAACGAGGAAGGAGTTAATGTACCATGCCTAATTGTTTTGGGATTATTCGATTTTCGGAAGATGACTTACACACCTAGACGGAGGGAGTAAGTCTTTTTAAACATTCAAATGGAATACAACATACAGATGTATGTAGACATAGTTTAGAGTGTAGATTCACTCATTTTTCTCCGTACGTAGTCACTTGTTGAAATCTCTAGAAAGACAAATGTTTGGTAACAGAGGGAGTAATCAATAGCATTGCATGCAATGAACTAACCACTGCATGTCCTGTTTGGTAGTCTCGAAGCATTGAAAACATGCACGCCCACATCTCTTATTGGTTAATGCACCGCGCCTAAGTGTTTTGGGATTATTTGGTTTCCGTAAAGTGACTTATACACCTAGATCGAGGGAGTATTTAACTAATAAAATGATAATGTATTTTACCAAAAATCATATCACTGGCTTCGTATTTGAACATAGTTTTTAATGGTATAGTTTTTTATGACATGCATTGACACTTTATTAGTTAAATTGACGGTCGAAATTTCACACTAAGTACGAAGGGGACTGACGGTGTCCTGGACTAGGGGGTACTCACCACATTGTCTCCCGATCAGTTGGATTGGGCCGAGGACCCCCACGGCCGTATACTCATGGGCCAGTCCGGCGCATACAAGGAAGATTCCACAAGACATGGCGATCAAGACAAGGACTCCTCCCCACTGGCGTATTTGGCTAGGACTCTTGTTATCCTAGGCCTCTGATGCATTATATAAACCGAGGCCAGGCTAGTTGATAGAGGCATATACAATATACAACAATCATACCATAGGCTAGCTTCTAGGTTTTAGCCTCCTTGATCTCGTGGTAGATCCACTCTTGTAAACATCCACAATATCAATATCAATCAAGCAGGACGTAGGGTTTTACCTCCATCAAGAGGGCCCAAACAAGGATAAACATCGTGTCCCTTGTCTCCTGTTACCATCCGCCTAGACGCACAGTTCGGGACCCCCTACCAGAGATCCGCCGGTTTTGACACCGACATTGGTGCTTTCATTGAGAGTTCCGCCGTGTGTCCTGCAAAAGGTCGATGGCTCGCCCGCAGGTCAACTGCAACTTCGGCATCTTCGTCACCAGCTCGGCTGGTCACCTTGGTTCGACCAAGGACTGCGCCCTATCTCCGATCGTCATGTTCGGATGAGGTCCTTCATCAACATCAACTCCGATCTCTATCAAGATCACGGAGGAATCATCTAGGGAGCCCGGGGGCTCAGCGTCAACATTGCCCTCGGGTGACCGTACTGTTTTTCTGGACAGCGGACTTGTGTCCGCCGCCACCGCCTCCTCAAGCGTCGTTTTACCGATTGCTTCGGTGGAATTGTGCGGAATTGAGTCTACAACAGCCCTGGAAAATTTCATCGAGTTCCGATGGAGGAATCTCTGGCAATCTCCGATATACCGGGGCCGCATTGAATCTAGACGAGAATCCGGACGAGTTTAGGGCGTGGTGTCCAGCTTCTAGCTCGGACTTCCTTTGGAAGATCCAACCGTTGATCGGCTGCGGAATTCCTATATCTACCACCCCTCCAAATTTCAGCTCGATCCGACCGTCCAAACTCCGGGAACCTTCCGATTAGTGCATCACTTTTCGGATCTGTTTTCTGCGCGAAAACGAATCCGACCCGAGTTCGCCTTTCTTATGAACGGGATTTCGGACATCCTTTTGAAGGAAGTTTTGTATGGGGTATAGTATTTTGTTTCTGAACACATCCCACTAACTTTAAGATCTTTTGAACATGATCTTCAATATCATGCTGGTGTCAAACCAGTCCGGCAATATTGCTCCACTACCGCCGACCGCGCTAGACATCGTCGTCACTTTGTTGAGCCGAGCTCAACTTCTTCGGATCATCATCTCGGCAAGCAGAACAAGAGTCCGCATCGCGAAGGATAAATCATCACCAACATCGCCGCCCCACGGATTACACGGAGGCGGGCATACCGGCATCGCCGCATCGGTCGCTTCATCAAGCCGGCATCGACCACGTCACGACCTGCATCGGCAGGGCCGCACTATTGCTTCTTCAAGCTAGTGTCCATCACGCCGACCTACTTCGACATCTCGGCTGGACCGGGGGCTTCGCCATCTCTTCATCAACCTAATCCGGACGCTTCGGCGTCACTAGCCGACCAGGCAATGGGTGCGCGGATCGAGTCCCAATTTTGGGAATCACCTTCCTTCAGATTGCTACAACAAATCAACTAGGTGCTATTAATCCTAGTATTTCTTTTTGCTTGTTTGGGTTAATTTTTCCCAAGGAACTATTACTCTGGTTTGTACATCATATGTACACAGGTCTATCAAATGGTGGCCGCATTATCGATAGTCGCATGATGGTTCGGTCAGTTTCCGTACATAGTCCAGCGAACGCCGCATCCGGAACTCGGACCGACCTGTGAATTCAGGCATTGCCATGCCTTTATTGCATTACGTCGATGACCTGCATCGACATTGACTTCGGCGCCAGGCCATATTTCTTTTATTACTCACTTTGCATAAATTATTTATTATGCAACATTTTTTAATTCCTATTATTACTATTATCCCCGGTCTGCACTATCTTTTGTGCACAGGAAAATGATCCAGCCGGACTATATCCTTTGACGTCACCTCGGCTGGACGGGGGCTTCGTCAACACTTCATTACCCCATGCCGGGACTTCGCATCACTCTGCCGTCCTGCATTGACCGTGCTATGTCACCACTTGAGTGCCGAGCTCCTTGCTCCGCCACCTCGGGACCGGCTTGGGGGATGGAACCTTGTCCCGCATCAAGCTCGGACCGCGTCGTCAATACCGAACACATTAACCAGCTAAGTTGCCTTCATGCTCAAAGTTTTAAATTTCTAACTTGTGTCCGGTTCGACCAAGAATTATACTTTTTTGTAAAAAGTTGCTTGTACAAATTTTCCTTGTCGAAACTTTGTTCAAGACACACTTGACGCCGCTACCCGCTACCATTATACTCGGGGCTTCTTTAATGTAAGCTTATTAATACGGGCTTTATGCCCAACACATGTGTCACACTTCCGCATGTACCTTTTATTCACCATTATATGCATCGATATGACTTAAGTTTTGGCCAAGCTGGGTTGCCTGGCTCCTGTGCTTACCCCTACGTTCCCGATTGTTCGGCTAGGTGGTAAAGGGAGCAATTCTGCGATTGTTACTACCGGGTCAGTCGGATGTGTACCTCAGACTGGGTGAAGCCGAAAACTAGCATTCTTAAGGGACTATTCGGTCGGTGAACTAAAAGATGATTTTAATTATTTACCCATCTGCCCCGGATGATTTTCTCGCTTTCATAGCAGCTTTGACATGCACTTTAGGGCATGCATCCCAAATAAAGGAACCCTTAACGGAACAATTCTCCCCGGAAGATGTTTCAGACTACCCATGTAATATAACATAACTAGTTGGGCACTTGTCTGATACAGCACTAATGACCCCTACGCCTTGTCTCCATGCATACCACGGTTCTTATATAACCACGAAGGTATTCGGACACACTCCGGACTATTGGGTCCTGAGGTCGTAGCGAAAAGGTCCGCTATGACAAACGATCTACAATCCGGCTAGAAGGCATTCTACATGTCGCCTTACATTATCAACTTTTACCCAAGTCACTTGGGGGCTCTTATGTTATTTGAGCCGTTTTATAATAAGTGTTTTTCTTCTTAGTCGTTCAAAGTTTTTATTATTATTTATCACTCCTTTTCTCAACATGAGTGTGCGGTCACTAGCCGAGGAGCCTAATTTCTCTCTCGAAATCGCTAGAGTTTAGTTTTCTAAACTTGCCTAATCCGTAGGCTGACCCACTTGACGTCTTGAGATAGGATGTGTCATGTTCAAGCACGGCAGAAGCACTTTTTTTTCTACAGTCCAATTTTCGGATTGGCACCGAACACTTGATCTTGTTCGGACGTCATGTTTTTACTGACTTTTTTGGTTTACCAAGATTTTGGCACTTTTCAACTATTTGTCTGTTTTTAGCACAAGTCTCGCAGTGCAACACCGGACTCCTTTAGAGATTCGGCAAAAACATTCTCGGATATTGCTATATATGCATCAGTTTCGAATTGTGTCTTCGGTCAATAGTTGGGTTGCCTGCCCCGCTTGCCTCCTACGCCCGCTTTGTTCGGCTTGGTGTGCAAAGGAGAACCATCGCGATTGTGCTTCCATCTTGCATGGTCAAGCACCTCACCGGAGAAAGCCGCCGATCGTCACAATAGGTGTAAACTAGTCAGCGATCCGATGACTATATTAAATGACGGGCCATTCATAACATTGGCCGAAGTGTTTCCGGCTTGACCTCGTCTGTCGCCGAACACGGTGGGGGCTAGTAACTGGCCTCCCAAACTAAATCCTCGATCTTTTGCTCTTACATTGGAGCTGAGGTTTCATGATCATGCTTAGCATGACAACCCAAAGAAAGGAACCGATAGCGGGACTATTTTCTTTGGAAGACATTTCTTCTGTTAAATAGCAATATAACATATCTCTCTGTGTACCTTTGTTTAGAAAGCCATATGACCAGATTGCCTTGTTTGTCGTAGATCTTTGCCCTCATA
Source organism: Aegilops bicornis (assembly GCA_021605145.1). NCBI lineage: Eukaryota > Viridiplantae > Streptophyta > Magnoliopsida > Poales > Poaceae > Aegilops > Aegilops bicornis. Next base: position 119,023,755 of record CM038672.1, read on the forward strand.
AAGGCTTTATAAAGTAGGACAAACACTCCTCGGCTACCGGCCGAGGAGGTTAAAGCCCATGGTCGGTCAACAAAGTTTTGTACAATGCGGATCCGAGCATTAATGACATAAAGTACTTGGATACATTGAGTCATTACACATAATTTGTGATTTTACTATGGATATTGATCCTTAATTCGGCCACCCGTGCCCGCATTAAGGCTCGGGGGCTACTGGGCTTCGGGCTTATTATTTACAAATATTAAGGGGGCACATCAATCCCCTGATCTAGTGTTGCCACCCGACCAGTGTCTCGGGGGCTGTTGCATTGCTTGTTCTATGCAGATAATCTTAAGTGCAATACAGTTTCCGAGGAGATTTTGATCCTCAGGTTGGTCGGCCGCACCCAACCTGAGTCTCGAGGTCTGAGCACGCCGCTTTTTGCGTCCTGAAGTATTCTGCCGAGCTAGGACTTGGTCCTCAGACCAATTTTGCAAATCAACCTGAGTCTCAAAGAGCTACGGGATCAGCGGTCTTATGTCATCCTTCATGGGCATCTCGGGTTTTAGACCGATACCCACCTTGAGGGCTACCGCTATGTATCTCGGCAGAGAATAAATTGCACCACCACGGAAGCGATCCCAAGATAAAGCTCGGGCGCTAGTGGCTAGCTCCATAGAGGGCATTTCCGGCATTAAGCTTGGCTAAAACTCCTTCAAACTTCTTTGAACCAAGGTGATTTACGACACCTCGGATACAGTTCTGCGTTGGAGCTCGGACACATAGTCCGGCGTTGGAGCTCGGAAACCAAGTCCGGCGTTGGAGCTCGGATACATAGTCCGGCGTTGGAGCTCGGATACATAGTCCGGCGTTGGAGCTCAGATACATAGTCCGGCGATAGAGCTGGGAAGCAGTCCGACGTTGGTACTCGGCTGCAAAAGATACCTCGAATGCGGTCCGGCGTTAGAGCTCGGACGCAAGAGGACGCTGCCGCCCGGGAACAACTTCAAACCCGAGGTGTAGCATAAAAATAACAAGGCATTGATAAAGGCCGTAAACTTAAAGGGGCTCCTCGGATACCCGACGTGTAAACTCGTCGAATGCATTTCGGCGATCCTCAAGATCGAAGATGAGAAGATTTGTTGAACCAGTTTTCAAGACCGACGACCAAAGATGAAGAACAGTTCGGAAGAATCGAGGAGCGTCCCTAACTTGAAGACCGGTTCAGGGGCTACTGACGGTGTCCTGGACTAGGGGGTACTCACCACGTCGTCTCCCGATCAGTTGGATTGGGCCGAGGACCCACACGGCCGTATACCCATGGGCCAGTCCGGACAGTTGCCGCATACAAGGAAGATTCCACAAGACATGGCGATCAAGACAAGGACTCCTCCCCACCGGCGTATTCGGCTAGGACTCTTGTTATCCTAGGCATCTGATGCATTATATAAACCGAGGCCAGGCTAGTCGATAGATGCATATACAATATACAACAATCATACCATAGGCTAGCTTCTAGGGTTTAGCCTCCTTGATCTCGTGGTAGATCCACTCTTGTAAACATCCACAATATCAATATCAATCAAGCAGGACATAGGGTTTTACCTCCATCAAGAGGGCCCGAAACTGGGTAAACATCGTGTCCCTTGTCTCCTGTTACCATCCGCCTAGACGCACAGTTCGGGACCCCCTACCCGAGATCCGCCGGTTTTGACACCGATAGGGACCATTAAACTAGGACGGAGGTTTATATAAAGGTCAATAAAAAAATCCTCAACCAATGTAGTAGTAAATGATGAGTGCCCAAGGATTTTTTTCCAAAAGTACTCAATAATGGGCTCATTTTCCTCAATAAATTTGTGTTTACGAACGTAATAATTTGAATGCATGCATGAGGAACAAATGACTAGAACTTTTACACGCATTGGTGAGTTTATCTCTTAATTCTTGCATGCAACATTTTAATGAAGCTTGAAATATGAACATGTCAATGGGAGGGAGTAAAAGCCTCATGCATGCATGCATGCAACATGCAACACTCACACGTACACATGGACGCACGCAACACTCACGCACCCATGCGGCATACATCACACGATGCAACACACAAGCTCACGCTCAACTGATCAACCTACTCCCTACGTCTGTGAAAGAATGTACATTTAGATATTTACACATTGACCAAGGCATAATTAATGCCCAAAAGTAGCACACTTATGTGTGCATGCTACCATTGAGAGAAGAAGATTAAATGAAGGTTGTTGCATGCTGTAATTAAGGATAGACATGTAGCCTATAGCTAGGGCACAAGTTGGTGCATTAGTCAATCAATATCGATTTGGATTAAAGGCTAAATGCTGGAAGTGTAGATGTACACTCTTTGTTGGAAGACCGTGGGAGTACACGTGCATGCACTCACATACACAACCAGGGTGGTTCGCGCGCAAGGGTTGGACTCCTGTCGCGCCTGTGTAAAGTTTTGTTTAACTGATTTCTTTGCTCTACCAACTGACAAGTGGGACCCAGAAACCAGGTGACAATTTAACCAGTCAACAAAGTGCCACGTCGACTATGTGGTCAGTCAGTAGGGTGCCATACGGTGCTCTACGATGAGCTAGTGATCGTATAATCACCGCAAAACTATATAGTGACTGTAAAGAGTGTATTGTTACATACGTTGACCGCCAGTGTATTTTTCTCGTTTCAAACTATATAATGACTAGTACTGCTTTGATGTGTGCCGTCAACTTGCCGAACAAGGAGAAGCTTGCTTACTACACCTCTCCCTCGCCCACGCGCGCGGTGGCTCGCAGGACGAGGAGTGGGTTTTGACTACAGTGCCCACTCCCTCCTCGCCTCGCCTCATGGTGGACGTGCATCAGTTCAATCGGTGTCGATTGCCAAGCATATTGTACTGTAGTATCATTATTGTTGGACCTTCCGAAGAGGCGAAGAGCCAAGTGCAAGGTTCACACGAGTACGAACTATTGAACCTCCCGTAGAGGCAAAGAGCCAACTGCAAGGTTTTATAGGAGTTGTCGTCCTAGTAGGAGTATACTACAACTATAGAGAACGATGCTACTGTATGATGCGACCACCTTTTTTCTCAAAGAGCGTGTTGGAGCCCGTGCAACAACCACACAAGTTGCACATACACATAACACATTTACTAGTAATAAATTCTAAAGGACAAATGCTAGTATGCCATACAAGTTCATCTCCAATTCATCTGATAAATTTGTGCACGACTAGTCTACATATATTCACAACACTACCGTTCACAATTTACCATACTCCACTTACACGTTATAGATGGGCTACATGTCCTCCTCCAGGTTCAAGTCCCAGGTGTTCTTCATGGATGGCACGATCCATAGTATAAATGGGCTACATGTCCTCCTCCAGGTTCAAGTCCCGGGTGTTCTTCATGGATGGCACGATCCATAGCGGTGGGCAAAGGGAATCATTGTCGCAGCTTTCTAGTCCGGTTCCACACGATGCAGACTCATCCAAGCTGAAGCGACATAAATCAGGGATAGTGTGTCCCAGCATGTCGTTCATCCGGTGGTGCGCACTGAAGACACAACCATGCTTCATGAATGGCAGGCCTTCGGTGTCGTGCACGGAAGGTGGCATCCGCTTCACAATGGGGTAGCTGTCCCAAGTGAAAAACGAGTACTCTCCAAGAGTGTTCCGCGGCACCCACGTAGCATCACGGGGATCGAACTCGGCGCCGTTCATCTGGTACACGCGACATTTCTGATCTAGACACATGGTGACGTACATAGTCAAGGTCCATGCATAATAATGTTGTGCTCAAATATGGCGGTCGATGTCTGTGCAAAGAAATAGTACTACTCAGGTATAGAGGAAGTGAAACAACCGGCTTATTATATATAGCCACTCTTGGCTACATGGATGACATAGTAAGACATGGAAAAACAAAAATTGTGGGAGCTAGTGGGTTCAAGTCTTCAAGGGCCTAGCTAGCTATAAGCGTCCTCCAAGGTAAAAAGTGCTCCTACTAGTACTAGTAAGTAGTACAACAATGAAAGAGAAGGCGAGAGGGTTAAAAAATATAATACTAAATGGAATACCCGGGTAGATGGTGACGGTCTTATCGTGGTAGATTGTGTGACCATATTGCACATCAGTGGTACCATGGGTAACGACTGCTAAGATAGTTGATCCCAATATGCCAAAGTCAGCTACAAGGTTCCAGGTTAGACCGAATCGCGGATGCAAATGCACATCCAGGATCGGTGATCTTATTTTGATTGGGGGATGATTGTTCCCTGCAAAATAATGGATTATCGTTAGGGATGCAAATGATGGTTTGTGCATTCCGTTTGTAATCTCCCGTATCGTAGGATGACAACCAGATGAAACAAGTCCCCTGGCTTGTCACCACGAAGATGTGGCCTAGATGGAACACGACGTCTTCGAACGTGTAGGGGTACAAATCTACCGCGGCCAACATGCGCCAGCCTCTGCCCTATCTGTCGTTACTGCCTCTTGTATTGATGGCAATCCTTATGTCGAACACCGCGATGAGATAGTAATCATCATAGCCGCGTCGCTTTGTCGGCAGGTCCGCAGTTGTTATCTTCTTCAATCTCATGTAGGCATCATCATACGTATTCAAGCCCAGCCAGTCCAGAAGGCCGATCCCAATGGTGGAGAAGGGGTCTATGGGAACGGCCACACTGCTGTGGATGTTGTGCAAAATGATGGTGGTATCCGGCCGGAGGTATGCAAGCCAATCTTCGTTGGCACCGACCCAGACCTATATATAAGACGGTGGGCTGCGGAGAAATTACGGGATGGAAAAAGGAATAACTAAGTACTACATGATCAAACTCCATCACTAACCTGCTCATCTGACAAAATTCGACTACCTGTCAATGTCGGCAACTCTAGCAGAGTCAACGTGCAACCATGGCCAGGGAGCGGTGGACTGTTCGAAGGATTGTCCCATAGAAGAACCTTCTCCTCGAGGACGCATGGAAGACCAAAAAGCATGGCCTTTTCCCAAGCCTGTTAAAGCACTGTCTTGAAAACGTTGGTGCAGGAAGCACCGAGTCTTGCGGCGGTGAGGACGTCGGAGCGGCGTGCGATTTGTCCCAGAGGATCGTTGTCCAAGGTCTCCTAGCCCCGACGAGGAGGAGAACCACCTGGCGAATCCATGGGAGCAGCGATGAACTGCCTTCTCTTCGGGGGGGGGGGGGGGAACTGGAGAGGAGGAGATAAGAGTGTAGTAACCGCAGGGCCTCTTCCCTCCAACTATAGCTCCTCGATCGTTCCTTAGCGAAGGGGTGAGACTATTATTTACTACGTACTCATACTGTAGCAGTACTAGTACTACTTTCCCAACTAGTAGTGCGATGTACTGTACTTCTAGTATAGTGCACTAGTTTTGAACTCTTTAATCTCAGGGCCAAGGAGCCACAGTTGGAAGTGGAGGGTACTACTGTTCTCTAGAACCATTGTTGTACTATCAATGCAGGGAAAGTACACCTGCGTAGTGGGTACTCTCGGTGCTCTATTCAAGCGCGTAGCTGGCCTACTCGGCCGCTCCTCTCACGCACACACTAGCAGTCTATTTATCAGCGACGGTTACTGCGGGGGCAGAACATTTGAGTTATTCGATACAACGAGAGTAGGCTTTTCATTTCCATTTGTGGAGGTGTACTGGATCTCATCGAACTTTGTTAGTAGTTCCTTCTTTATGAATGAGATGAGGCAAAGCTTTTGCCTCCGTTTCAAAACAAAAAAAAATCACGTCAAGAGGTATTTCTTTTATAGAGCCGATAATGGGGTGAAGTCCATGCGTGCAACGCCACAATCTATAGAGTAGTAGAGTACTAGCACTTTATGTACAGAGCCATATTGCACAATTCCCAATGCCACACCAGGCTTTTCCGGCTCCTTGGGCTTAATTGGGAGGCGCTAGTTTAAATACACTACTAGCTAATGAGGAAGTTGCAAGCGAGGTGCGGCTAGGGCGAGCACGTGAGCCACGAGATGATGGGAAGAAAAACCCGTTCACGTGGCTGGGCTATCCAGTGCACCCAGATTGTGATGCGACACGTCTGTTCGACTTCAAAAGTCAAACTACGAGTGTACAATATTGGCTCGCAGCAAAGTTACTAGTTAAAAAAGGCCACCGTGCGTTCGGCCGGGATCAAACCCACAAAACGAGGTATACACTCCCGCAGCCACTAGTAGTACTCGTTGGAGTACAATGCAACCTAGAATCGCCTTTTGTCGCTAGTACGTTGTTCCTTACAAGAAACCACTAATAATGCCAAGAAACCACTAATAATGCCAAGAAACTACTACCACTTGCATACGTGGTAGACTTAAGATAACACTACCTTATCAACCATTGTACATGCCCTTACCAACCAGCCCTACCAAGAAACTACTACTCTACAAAGTGCCATTATAGGCTCGTTTCAACCCATATCGCCCCTTAAGTCAACGCCTTCTATTCGACCGGCAAGTTAGGCGTTATGACTTGTGGGACCTACATGTCAGTTTGCACAAAAATCCCCGAGTGACCTCCTACCTCCGGCCCGTCTACCTAGTCATCCTCGGCCATGGGACGCAGCTACCAACGCCTGCAGAAGGCGAGGTCAAAACCGCCAGCGGTGCGGAGCCCATCTTGCGGCAGCCCGGATGCCAGCACCGTCCGGTGCTCGCGGCTGCTAGCTAGCCAAGATAGCACACACCCTGCTGGATGCATCCAGCTGCTTGTCTGCAAGGTTTGCTAGCTAGATTGGCACGGTCGTGCTGCGGCTTGCTCACACGCACCGCGCTAAGGCCAGCCATCTGGCTCGAGCAAAGGCTAGCAGGGAGGCTTGCTCGCGCGTGAGTCTCGCTCGGGCCAGCCTGCCAACCCGTGCGGAGGCCAGCGCGGCGTCCGGCCCGTCCGGCGGAGCGGCGGCCAACTCGCTCATCACCGGCGCCACCGACGAACACGCATCAGTACTGTTTGAAGTAATGTTCAGGAAAAATAATGATTTGAGGGGGAATAACAGGATAGAAGGTCAGATGTGGCTCCCTCGTGTCAATGGTCAAACAAAATGTGTTGGTTTAAGCTGCCTTGTCAGCATGGATGTGTGGGCCAACCCTGTCATAAATGGATTTAAACGAGCCTAATCGGCACTAGGTAATAGTTTTTGGCGCGGATTAAGAAATTTTGGGTATGTTTTCGCTATTTTTTGTACAATAGTTTCTTCCTAGGGCTGGTTGTAAGTGGTAGTTTTTGTTAAATACTCTATGTACTGTAAGTAGGAGTAAAAGTTAAGCTTTGGAAGCCAATAAGCAAGGCTAGTTACATAGTGCCTATGTGTACGTGATTGAAACTAAATATCAACCATGAGTGACTAATATCTTGATGGAAAGCTCGAAACTATGGAAATACTAGCATTTTTTTGCATGGTTGGAAATACTAGCAATGTTCACGTGCGTTGCAATGGATCATAATTAGAATAATACTTATTCCCAAACTTGATACGAAACACCCTAATTTTGATATACATATATCATTAGAGATATATTATGTTTCAATCAGAATATATTCCTTGGGCTGTTTTGGTGAGGTGAGGGAGGGATGTGATTGGTTTTAAGATACTAATTATGGGTTTTTCTGCAAATTGGTAGAGAAGTGGGATGTTGGTGAGAAAAGGCAACAACTTACCTCATAGTCGTTAGATGTAGATCTAATGGTCAGAAAAGACGGATGGCAGACACACTATCATCACCAACTTAGTCTTCTGTAGGAGTACTAGCAAGATGCCCGTGATTGCACGGAATATCAAGATGCATTTTTTTATAAAACACTTGTTCTGATTGACCCATGCGGGAGTAATCCCATGTGTAAAAACTAATGATATCTCGACAAAGAGGAGATAAGGTGAAAAGGAGTGGGGCATGGATGTGATTGGTGGTCGGACTGAGCGGAGGCATGGGGATGGACGACGCCGACAAAGACCACCATGCCAATTTTTTCCAGAGGCTTCCTTTTTTAATTGCTCAAAAATCAGGTTGTTGGAGATCTAGATGAACGAGGGAAGGCCTTGTCTGCAAATGTCGAGAGAGGTGCGGGTATCTTTTAGTTTACTTTCTATCCGTCAGATACAGATCGCACGGTCTATATTGCAAGATGGCATGCGTACCATCATCACCAATTAAGTTTTTTTATAAGAGAAGAAATATAACTATGGAGATACAAACGTATTATTAATACTTGTTTCCGTAAACTAGGATCTACATTCTATTCAACAGCTCAGCATGTGGGGCCTTAGCATAATGACTTCTCGACTATGTAAAACCAAGGTTTTCCCGTTGCCGATAAGGAGGGGGTGACGGCGGCTCACTTTCGGATTGCTCTAGTCCTAGTAGTCATACTAGGTGGTCTATACATGTGTAGATTTATTATTTTTCTTGTCTCGTGTTCACCGTACTGCCACGACTGTTGATGAATAGTCGGTAAGTTATTCACGGGGAAACCCTTGTTGAGCGTGTTTGTGAGAGAGAGAGACAGTGTGCGTTTGTGATATGTGTAGGGACTGAGGCAATGATAAGTGATTCTTTGTGTCTATGTGTGTGGAGGATAGAGAGAGACATGTACATGGGGCTTTGTCTTGTGTAACGTGGAGACACATGGAAATAATCTAAGAGTGAGTGTGTGAGATACACATGCGGACATGGGGAGAGATGTGTGAGTTAGAGAGATGGAGAATTTTGGTGTGCATCTGAGCTAGAGAGAGGGGGATATATACATACCTAGAGCTGGAGAGAATATGCAAGGGTGTGTGTCTTAAAAGAAGGATCCAGATAGATGGGTGTTTGTGCGTGTCTGTGTGTGTTTGTGCGCACGTTTGTGTGTGAGAGGGAGTGTGTGTATGTGTAGTAGAGAAACCACTAATGATGTAAACCTAGTATAAGGGAAGGGGGAATGGTGTGACATGTGTGTCAAAGAGAGACAACGGCATGTGTAGTAGCGAGATAGCATGGGTGCGGGCGGGGAGCAGACTATTTGGAAGAGGCATCGAGTGTGTGTGGGAGAGGGGTGTGAGAGCAAGAGAGAGAGAGAGAGAGAAAGAGAGAGAGAGAGAGAGAGAGGGAGAGAGAGAGAGGGAGGGAGGGAGGGAGAGAGAGAGAGATAGCGACGGAGAGAGAGAGAGAGGAAGAGAGGGGGGAGAGAGGGGTCGTTTGTGTGCAGAAGTGGCGTATAGATAGGGAGACAATGTTGATGTTGTTTGAAATTGGCCTATGTACGGACACGCAAGGGAAGCGAGTCATCGTGTGTGTGATAGGGACTTCATGAGAGATCTAGAATAGATGGTGTAGAGAACAACATGCGAGATTGAGAATGACGATCATTAGGGAGCTATGGAAAGAGTCACTGCATATATGTATACAAGGAAGGAGCTGGGATGGGTCCGCATGTGGGAGAGATAGAAAGAGGAGAGTGGTGCACAAGGAGATGTAATGAAGATGTCAAAGATGCAATGAAGATGTCAGAGGACTGCCTTGTGCACTATGGTGCCATACAGCTAGGGATGGAGCATCTATCGTTGACACAACTAAGGTCTCATCAGCTTGTTCGGCTGCTTGCGGGGCCCGTCCTGGCTAGGCCTAGTGCCTTCTGAAGTGCTCTCAGTTTTGTATATTCTATTGTCGGTGCATTTATATGCACTTGTGGCGACCTTTGATCCCCAGTGTATGTAATCCGTGGTCACGTTGCGCTTTATTATCACCGGTAGCAAACTTTGGTTCCCAGTGGATGTAATATGCCGTTATTTCTTTATTATACAGTCTAGGTTTATTCTTTGGTCTGTATGTTGTAATTTAGGCTGAAAGGTTTAGTGGCTCTCAGTGTTGTCGGTCTTCAGGCCGGCCTGTTACTCACATGGGCCAAAACGGGGGCCTATAATCATCTTGGGCCATTAGCAGGTCTAAACCTATAGTAGTTTCCCGCCTTTAACAGGCCGAGTGAAGTTCTGGCCAGCTGGGCCAGAGAATACCATGGTCTTTTAACAGGCTAAAACCTAGATTGGGATAGCGTTGAGCCAAAAAATACACGGGCCAATACATGCCGAAACTGCCTAAGGCCCATGTTTGGCCCAAATAGGACGAGCAGTTAACAGGCCAAAATATATCTCGGGCCTGTTTGGCCCAATAAAATTATGGGCTTTCAGCAGGCCGGTATCCACGCGGGCCATAGGTCCAAAAGTGTCACGGTCCATTATCAGATGGGTTGTAAGCAGGCCGGATTCAACGTGGGCTGTAATTAGGCCCAACTGTTACATGGGCCATTAACATGCCGATAGGCCAGTTGGGCTGAAATTTATCCACGAAGATTACGGGCCGTTAAGAGGCCTAAAGTTACTTCGAACAAGAAGTAGCCCAGTTTCTACACGGGCCGTTAAATGCCTTATAGTTAAACCGGGCCGACAATGTCCCAGATGCACCACAGGCCGCTAACAGGACGAACTATTATCGGGTCGAACTGGTAAATGGGCATTTAACAAACTGAAATACAAGCCTGGCTTAGAATGGGACCAAAAGAACAGTGGCCTGGTAATGGGCCTGATCCGATATGGGCCGTAATTTGGCCCAAAACAAGGCAGGCTGTGAACGGGCGTGATATGGTATGGGCCTCAATTTGACCCAAAACATGGTAGGCTATTAACGGGCCAGCCCATGAGTGCCTAAAAAAACATGGTGGGCCTTTAGCTGGGCCGGCCATTTTACCTAAAATGGACCTCTGTTGGGCTATGCCACCTTTCGACATATCATAGCGTCTTCCATCCATTGTAGGAATAACATCTGTCCCAACGTTTAGCTGACACGTGCATTATTCGGCGAATGAGAATTTTACACGTGGAAAATCCCCATTGGTCGGGGCTGTTAATGGGTTATTGGATCCAAACCGGAACCTGATAGCTTAACGGCGACCCGTTACGGTGGATGCCATGTGTCGGTCACCCTTGACGAAAGCACTTCCATGACACGCGATTTATCATCATGGAAGTGGACACTTCCGTGATGATGATTGTGGTAATGTGATGGAACACTTCTACGGCAGCACAAGTATGACTATCTTGATTCTGTCATAAAATCATCATGGATGTACATGCATGACAGAAAAACGTGACCTACCGTGACAAACACGTATCATCACGGAAGTGTATTTTTTTTGTAGTGCTAATCACAACTCTATAAATACCCAAATATTCCCCCAACATCAGAGAGCCACCTGAAATACTTTTTCTGCCGCCGCAAGTTTCTATCCTCATGAGTCCCATCTGGAGGCCTTCCCCGGCACTCTACCAGAGGAGGGGTTGATCATGAAGGGGATCTACATCAACCTTGATGCCCTTCTGATAATGTGTAAGTAGTTTACCATAGACCTACAGGTCCATAGCTAGTATCTAGATGGCTTCTTCTCTCTCTTTGATCTTTAAGACAATGTTCTCCTTGATATTCTTGGAGATCTATTCGTTGTAATCATTTTTTGTTGTTTGTTTATTGGGATCAGATGAATTGTGAGTTTATGATCAGATTGTCTATGAATGTTATTTGAGTCTTCTCCGAACTCTTTTATGCATGATTATTACAGCATTGTATTTCTCTCCGGTCTATTGATTTGGTTTGGCCAACTAGATTGATTTTTCTTGCAATGGGAGAGGTGCTTTGTGATGGGTTCAATCTTGCGGTGCTCAATCCGAGTGACACAAAGGGACATGACACGTATTTTTATCATTGCCATTAAGGATAAAAAGATGGGGTTTATTCATATTAATTGAGTTTACTTTTCTACCTCATCTCATCTTGCTTAAGGCGTTACTCCGTTTTATATGAACTTAATACTCTACATCGTGTCATTTAAATATATCCTAGGTCTCCTCTAGTTAGTCATGCCTCCCCCTTTTTGTAATAGAATTCCTATGGTTATGTTCTCTCAACTCCCAGTCCATGAAATAATAGTAAGATTCATTAGATCTGTGTAGTGTATTGATTGTTTGAATGGTACAAATGGTCAGTGCTAGCTGCTGATAAGCGAGTTATGTACGAATGACCATGCTAATAATCCAACTAGAGTTAGTCATTATTTGTTCGCTCTGTACAAATGTTTTTTGCTAATAATCTGACTATGGTTAGTGTTGCTGCTAACAATTCAATTTTGAATGTCCCACATAAATGTTTGTGCCAATTTATTTTCCAGATTGCAATGTACATAGAAGATTGTGTTAAAAAATGAACCAAAATCTTGCTAATAATACGTCCAAGGTTAGTGATTTATTGTTTGTTCTGTACAAATGAGTTTTGCTAATAATCTGACTAGGGTTAGTGTTCGTGCTAATAATTTGTATCCAGATTTTGAGAATTGATTTTGAATATCCTATTTTTCGACATGGAAATTGGTTTGATGCCAAAAGTTGGCATGCCAAATTTTGGCAACTGCCAAATGTTCGCTAGAGATTGGTTGCACACCAATCTTCATTGCCAATCTCACGACAGGTTGCCAAGTTTTGGCAACTTTTAATTTTGCCAAATGTTGGTAGCAAACCAATCAGACTCTTAAATTTGATGCACTAAGTTGTGTGCTCTCTATTTATGCATTTCTTTCATCAAGATCACTTAATGATTTACGGTTCTCACTGTCACAGGATATATTATGTTTCATAAACTCTGCCTGCTAAATTTCCTTTATAAAATATACTAATGCCACATTTTTAACTATATGTATAGGTGTTATCTGTCGTTGTTGACAACGAGGATGAAGATGGCCAGAGGAGGTTCAGGAAGCAAAAGCTCATGGGGCTTTATGCGGGAAAGCATAACAAGCATGTGAGGACCTGGAATGGAGGCTTTGGATGCCAATTCTGCAACCATATGCTTCATGATACATATGAAAGTGTTCTGGCACATGCAAGAGGATGAGTCATTGGCTCCTTCAAGTAGAAGTATTCTCGCAGGGTTGTGCATGATGCGTACGCTGAGTACCTGGAGAAGCTTCACCTTGGTGCAGGCCTGCCTGCAGATGAGATGTGGGATTGAGCTATGGTTATGTTCAAAAGTACCCTAGCTATGTAGCATCTTAATTATAACTATGCTTGAGTATATTTAATATCGGTTGAACTATGCTTGAGTACGCTTATTATCTATGCCTGGGTATGCTTATATATATGTTTACTTATGTCTAGATGTGGGATGAGTATGCAATTAGTTTGGTTGATGGAATTTTATGCTTCTGTTAAACAAACATATGATTGCCCACATCACACACAACTTCTTAGCGCAAATCGTCTGTGTAACTTTCAGTCTTCCCACACAATTTTATACTAGCAACCATTTTCCCACAATACGCACAACTATGTGTGGAGATTTAGCAAAATAATTGAACATGTACGGTGCATATTAGGGTGAATGTTTAGCTTGGGCAAACATTTCAGGGTCAACCAATGAAGGGAATGTGGACCCACCTTAAAACTTGCTGATTTTTCCACATTGGAACCATGTGCGATGACTTTCATTGTGTCGTGACACGTGTGTTTTGATTGGCCAGAATGCATCTCCATGGATCGCACATTGCTACTTCTTGAGATTGCATTGATTTTTCCCTTGAAGAGGAAAGGGTGATGCAGCAAAGTAGATATAAGTATTTCCCTCAGTTAGAGAACCAAGGTATCAATCCAGTAGGAGACAACGCACAAATCACCAATACCTGCACAAATAATCAAACAACTTGCACCCAACGTGATAAAGGGGTTGTCAATCCCTTGACGGTTACTTGCAAAAGTGAGATCTGATAGAGATAGATGAAACTAAACAAAAGATAAAGTAAATATTTTTGGTATTTTTGGTTTATAGATCTGAAATTAAAAGATTGCAAAATAGTAGATCGAAAACTTGTATGATGGAAAATAGTAGATCAGAAACTTTTATGATGGAAAATAGACCCGGGGGCCATAGGTTTCACTAGAGGCTTCTCTCTTGATAACAAATAATATGGTGGGTGAAAAAAATTACGTCGAGCAATTGATAGAAAAGCGCAAAGTTATGACAATATCCAAGGCAATGATTATGAAATATAGGCATCACGTCCATATCAAGTAGACCGAAACAATTTTGCATCTACTACTATTACTCCACACATCGACCGACTCTTGCCTGCATCTAGAGTATTAAGTTCATGAAGAACAGAGTAACGCATTAAGTAAGATGACATGATGTAGAGGAATTAACTCAAGCAATATGATGAAAAGCCCATCTTTTTATCCTCGATGGCAACAATACAATACTTGCCTTGCTGCCCCTACTATCACTGGCAAAGGACACAAGAAGATTGAACCCAGAGCTAAGCACTTCTCCCATTACAAGAAAAACCAATCTAGTTGGCCAAACTAAACTGATAGTTTGAAGAGAATTACAAAGATACCAAATCATGCATATAAGAATTCAGAGAAGATTCAAATAATATTCATAAATAAGCTGATCATAAATCCACAATTCATCGGATCTCTACAAACACACTGCAAAATGAGATTACATCCGATAGATCTCTAAGAACATCGAGGAGAACATGGTATTGAGAATAAAAGAGAGAGAAGATGCCATCGAGCTACTTGCTATGGACCCGTAGGTCTGAGGTAAACTACTCACACCTCATCAGAAGGGCAATATAGTTGATGTAGAAGCTCTCCGTGATCGAATGCCCCTCCGGAGGGATGCCACAAAAGTCCCCTAGATGGGATCTTACGGGTACAGTTGGTTGCGGCAGTGGAAAAGTGTTTTCTTGGATGCCTCTGGTGGTTTGGCGATATATGTGAACATATCAGCGAAAGAATTAGGTCAGGGGAGTCATGGGGGACTCACAAGGCAGGGGGACGCGCCATCCACACTTGTGGCCGCCTCGTGGATCCTCCTACTTCATCTCCAAGTCTCCTGGGTGTCTTCTGGTCCAAGAAAAATCATCACGAAAGTTTTATTCTGTTTGGTATTCCTTCTCTGCGAAGCTCAAAAACAAGGAAAAAAATAGAAACTGGCACTAAGCTCTAGGTTAATAGGTTAGTCCCAAAAATAATATAAAATAGCATATTAATGCATATAAAACATCCAAAACAGATAATATAATAGCATGGAACAATAAAAAATTATAGATAAGTTTGAGACGTATCAAGCATCCCCAAGCTTAATACCTGCTAGTCCTCGAGTAGGTAAATGATAAAAACAGAATTTTTGATGTGGAATGCTACCGAACATATTTATCCATGTAATTTTCTTTATTGTGGCATGAATGTTCAGATCCATAAGATTCAAAACAAAAGTTTAATATTGACATAACAAAAATAATACTTCAAGCATACTATCAAGGAAATTATGTCTTCTCAAAATAACTTGGAGAAAGAGAGCTTATCCCTACAAAATCATATAGTCTGGCTATGCTCCATCTTCACTACACAAAATATTCAAATCATGCACAACCCCGATGACAAGACAAGCAATTGTTTCATACTTATGGTGTTCTCAAACCTTTTCAACATTCATGCAATACATGAGCGTGAGCCATGGACATGGCACTATAGGTGGAATAGAATATGGTGGTTGTGGAGAAGACAAAAAGAGGGAAATAGTCTCACATCAACTAGGCGTATCAACGAGCTATGGAGATGTCCATCAATAGATATCAACGTGAGTGAGTAGGGATTGCCATGCAACGGATGCACTAGAGTTATAAGTTTACGAAAGTTCAAAAAGAAAAACTAAGTGGGTGTGCATCCAACTTGCTTCCTCATGAAGACCTAGGGAGATTTGAGGAAGCCCATCATTGGAATATACAAGCCAAGTTCTATAATGAAAAATTCCCACTAGCATATGAAAGTGACAACATAGGAGACTCTCTATCATGAAGATCATGGTGCTGCTTTGAAGCACAAGTGCGGAAAAAGGATAGTAACATTGCGCCTTCTCTCTTTCTCTCTCTCTCTCTCTCTCTCTCTCTCTCTTTTGTTTGGCTTCTTTGGCCTCTCCTTTTTTATTTCCTCACATGGAGATCATCACACTTTTATTTACTTACAACTCAAGAATTACAACTCGATACGTAGAACAAAATATGACTCAGTATGAAATGCCTCCGGCGGTGTACCGAGATGTGCAATGACTCAAGAGTGACATGTATGAAAGAATTATGAAAGGTGGCTTTTCCACAAATACGATGTCAACTACATGATCATGCAAAGCAACATGACAATGATGATGCGTGTCATAATAAACGGAACGGTGGAAAGTTGCATGACAATATATCTTGGAATGGCTATGGAAATGCCATAATAGGTAGGTATGGTGGATGTTTTGAGGAAGGTATATGGTGGGTGTATGGTACCGGCAAAAGTTGCACGGTACTAGAGAGGCTAGCAATGGTCGAAGGGTGAGAGTGCGTATAATCCATAGACTCAACATTAGTCTTAAAGAGCTCACATACTTATTGCAAGAATATATTAGTCATCAAAACAAAGTACTACGTGCATGCTCCTAGGGGGATAGATTGGTAGGAAAAGACCATCGCTCGTCCCTGACCGCCACTCACAAGGAAGACAATCAAAAAATATCTCATGCTCCGACTTCGTTACATAACGGTTCACCATACGTGCATGCTACGGGAATCACAAACCTCAACACAAGTATTTCTCCAATTCACAATTACTCACTAGCATGACTCTAATGTCACCATCTTTATGTCTCAAAACAATCACAAGGAATCAAACTTCTCATAGTATTCAATGCACTTTATATGAAAGTTTTTATTATATCCCTCTTGGATGCCTATCATATTAGGACTAAATTTATAACCAAAGAAAATTAATGCTGTTTAAAAAGACTCTCAAAATAATATAAGTGAAGCATGAGAGTTCAACAATTTCTATAAAATAAAGCCATCGTCGTGTTCTAAAAAGATATAAGTGAAGCACTAGAGCAATATTGCCTAGCTCAAATGATATAAGTGAAGCACATAGAGTATTCTAATAAATCACGATTCATGTGTGTCCCTCTCAAAAGGTGTGGACAGCAAGGATTATTGTGGCAAACTAAAAATCAAAGAATCAAATCATACAAGAATCTCCAAGCAAAACACATATCATGTGGTGAATAAAAATATAGCCTCAAGTAAAGTTACCGATAGACAAAGACGAAACAGGGGATGCCTTCCGGGGCATTCCCAAGCTTAGGCTCTTGGTTGTCCTTGAATATTACCTTGGGGTTCCTTGGGAATCCCCAAGATTAGGCTCTTGCCACTCCTAATTCCATAGTCCAACAAATCCTTACCCAAAACTTCAAAACTTCACAACACAAAACTCAACAGAAAATCTCATAAGCTCCGTTAGTATAAGAAAATAAATCTCCACTTTTGGTATTGTTGTGAACTCATTATTTACTTATATTGGTGTAATATCTACTGCATTCCAGCTTCTCCATGGTTCATACCCCCAGATACTACCCATAGATTCATCAAAATAAGCAAACGACACATAGAAAACAGAATCAGTCAAAACAGAACAGTCTGTAACAATCTAGAACTCTCGAATTCTTCTGTAACTCCAAAAATTCTGAAACATTAGGAAAACCTAGGAAATTTGTGTACCAATCTATTGCAAAAAGAATCAGATCAAAAGCACGCTTCTGTGAATTATGAAAATTATTTTCCTGGTCATAAAAGTGTCTGTTTTTCAGCAAGATCAAAACAACTATCACCATAAGCCATCCCAAAGGTCTTACTTGGCACAAACACTAAATAAAACACAAAAACACATCTAACAAGAGGCTATATGAATTATTTAAAGCAAAAAAAGGAAGAAAAACAAAAATAAATTGGGTTGCCTCCCAACAAGCGCTATTCTTTAAAGCCTTTTAGCTAGGTATTTATAATTTCAATGATGCTCACATAAAAGAGAAGAATTGAAGCTCAAAGAGAGCATCATAAAACATGTGACAAACACATCTAAGTCTAACATTCCTCCTATGCATAGGAATTTTATAAGCAAACAAATTATCAAGGCAAGCAAAAACTAGCATATGCAAGGAAGAAGAAAGAGACGATAGCAATCTCAACATAACGAGAGGTAATTTAGTAACATGGAAATTTTTACAACCATATTTTCATCTCTCATAATAATTACATGTAGGATCATAAGAAAATTCAACAATATATCTATCACATAACATATTCTCAACACGATCCACATGCATGCAAAGTTGACACTCTTCCAAAATAGTGGGATTAACATTAACTAAAGTCATGACCTCTCCAAACCCATTTTTATAAAAAAATCATAAGATTGAATATTCTCCAAATATGTGGGATCTAAAGTTGACACTCTTCCAAACCCACTTTCAATATTATTACAAACATTATTATCAATCTCATATTCATCATAGGGCTTAAATAAATTTTCAAGATCATAAGAAGAATCACCCCAATCATGATCATTGCAACAAGTAGTAGACATAGCAAAATTAGCATCCCCAAGCTTAGGGTTTTGCATATATTTAGCACAATTGACATGAATAGAATTTATAATAACATCATTGCAATCATTCTTTTCAATGAAGGAGCTATTGTGAATCACTTTATAATTTCCTTCTTTCAACACTTTATGAAAATTTTCAGATTCACGAATTTCAAGCAAAACCTCATAAAGATAATCTAGTGCACTCAACTCACCAGCAATTGGTTCATCATAATTGGATCATTTAAAAAGATTAGCAAGTGGATGAGGATCCATATCAATAGATTTTTAGCAAGCGAAGATGTAAGCAAATAGAAGACACATGGTCACACAAGCAAACAAAAGATCAAACGAGAAAAAGGAAAATGAAAAAGAGGGCGAAGAAAAGGGGGAATCTTTTGGAAAATTGTTTTAGAAGTGGGGGACAGGAAAACTAGAGGCGAATGGCGAATAATGTAGTGCAAGAGATGAGAGTTTTATGATGGGTACTTGGTATGTCTTGACTTGGAGTAATTCTCTCCGGCAATGGCGCCAAAAATTCTTCCCGCTACTTCTTGAGCTTCCATTGGTTTTTTCCTTGAAGAGAAAAGGGCGATGCGGCAAAGTAGAGATAAGTATTTCCCTCAGTTAGAGAACCAAGATATCAATCATGTAGTAGAAAACACACAAATCACCAATACCTTCACAAACAATCAAACAACTTGCACCCAACGCGATAAAGGGGTTATCAATCCCTTTAGGTTACTTGGAAAAATGAGATCTGATAGAGATAGATGAAACTAAACAAAATATAAAGCAAATATTTTTGGTATTTTTTGTTTATAGATCTGAAAGTAAAATATTGCAAAATAGTAGATCGCAAACTTGTATGATGGAAAATAGTAGATCGGAAACTTTTATGATGGAAAATATAGGCATCACGTCTGTATCAAGTAGACCGAAACGATTCTACATCTACTACTGTTACTCCACATATAGACCGACTCCTGCCTGCATCTAGAGTATTAAGTTCATGAAGAACAGAGTAACACATTAAGTAAGATGACATGATGTAGAGGAATTAACTCAAGCAATATGATGAAAAGACCATCTTTTTATCCTCGATGGCAACAATACAATACTTGCCTTGCTGCCCCTACTATCACTGGGAAAAGACACTGCAAGATTGAACCCAAAGCTAAGCACTTCTCCCATTGCAAGAAAAACCAATCTAGTTGGCGAAACTAAAATGATAGTTTGAAGAGAATTACAAAGGTACCAAATCGTGCATATGAGAATTCAGAGAAGAGTCAAATAATATTCATAGATAAGCTGATCATAAATCCATAATTCATCGGATCTCGACAAACACACTGATAACCCACAAGTATAGGGGATCAATTGTAGCCTCTTTCGATAAGTAAGAGTGTTGAACCCAACCAGGATCTAAAGGTAGAACAAATATTCCCTCAAGTTCTATCGACCATCGATATAACTCTATGCATGCTTAACGTTCGCTTTACCTAGAACAAGTACGAAACTAGAAGTACTTTTTAGGTGTTGTTGGATAGGATTGCAAGATAGTAAAGAGCGCGTAAATAAAAAGTAGGGTTTGTTTAGATGAAGACACAACTAAGTTAGTTTTAGTAGAGAGATTTTTGTCACACAAGAAAGTTATTTGTCCCTAGGCAATCGATAACTAGACCGGTAATCACTATTGCACATTTATATGAGGGAGAGGCATAAGCTAACATACTTTCTCTCCTTGGATCATATGCACTTATGATTGGAACTCTAGCAAGCATCCGGAACTACTAAAGATCATTAAGGTAAAACCCAACCATAGCATTAAAGTATCAAGTCCTCTTTATTCCAATACGCAAACAACCTACTTACTCGGGTCTATTCTTCTGTCACTCACGCCACCCACCATAAGAAAATCATGAACATATTGCAAACCCTACAACGGGGATCCCTCATGCTTGTGTGACACGGAGAGAACCATAGGACATCACCAATAATAAAACATGCAAATCAAACCAATCATGATCATCAATGAACCCATAGGACAAAACAGATCTACTCAAACATCATAGGATAGCCATACATCATTGGGAAATAATATATAGCGTTGAGCACCATGTTTAAGTAGAGATTACAGCAGGTAAAAGAGGGGTTACACTGCTGCATAGAGGGGGGAGGAGTTGGTGATGACAGCGGTGAAGTTGTTGGTGTAGATCGTTGTTGCGATGATGGCCCCGGCGGCGTTCCGTTGCCACCAGGAGAGAGGGGGAGAGAACCCCCCCTTCTTCTTCTTCTTCCTTGACCTTCCCCCTAGATGGGAGAAGGGTTTCCTCTCTAGTTCTTGGCTTCCATGGCGGCGGAGGGGCGGGATCCCCTCCGAGATTGGATCTCTCTCTCTCTGTTTCCTTCTTTTCTATGCTCCCTGATTCTGCCCTTTCACCGTTTCTTAAATTCCCGAAGATCCGTAACTCCGATTGGGCTGAAATTTGGACACAATTTTTATCCGGATATTGGATTTCTTGCAGCAAAAGAAGGGCACGAATCGCCTTACGGAGTGGCCGCGAGGGCCCAGGGCGCACCCCTCACACTCGAGGACTCCTCGGGCATTGTCTCGAGTTGATTCTTTTTCCCAAAAAATCACAAATATTCCAAAAAAATCTCCGGAAGTTTTTATCGTGTTTGGACTCCGTTTGATATGGATTTTCTGCGAAACAAAAAACATGCAACAAACAGGAACTAGCACTAGGCACTGGATCAATATGTTAGTCCCAAAAATAGTATAAAAAGTTGCCAAAAGCATGTAAAAGTTGTAGAATATTGGCATGGAATAATAAAAAATTATAGATACGACCGAGAAGTATCAGCATCCCCAAGCTTAATTCCCGCTCGTCCTCAAGTAGGTTAATGATTAAAAGATATAATTTTTGATGTGGAATGCTACCTAGCATAATCTTGATCATGTAATCTAATCATGGCATGAATATTAAGACACGAGTGATTCAAAGCAATAGTCTATCGTTTGACATGAAGACAATAATACTTCAATCAAACTAATAAAGAAATCATGTCTTTTCAAAATAACATGGCCAAAGAAAGTTATCCCTCCAAAATCATATGGTCTGGCTATGCTCCATCTTCACCACACAAAATATTCAAATCATGCACAACCGCGATGACAAGCGAAGCAATTGTTTCATACTTTTGATGTTCTCAAACCTTTTCAACTTTCACGAAATACATGAGCATGAGCCATGGATATAGCACTATAGGTGGAATAGAATAGGATGGTGGAGGTTGTGTGGAGAAGACAAAAAGGAAGAAAGTATCACATCGATGCGGCTAATTAATGGGCTATGGAGATGCCCATCAGTTGATGTCAATGCGAGGAGTAGGGATTGCCATGCAACGGATGCACTAAGAGCTATAAGTGTATGAAAGCTGAAACTGAAAACTAAGTGGCTGTGCATCCAACTTGCTTGCTCATGAAGACCTAGGGCATTTGGGGCTGAAGCACAAGTGTGGTAAAAGGATAGTAACATTGCCCCTTCTCTCTTTTTCTCTCATTTTTTTTGTTTTTTTGTTTTGGTGGGCTTCTTTGGCCTCTTTTTTTATTTGGGCTTCTTTGGCCTCTTTTATTTTATTTTTATTTTTTAAAGTCCGGAGTCTCATCCCGACTTGTGGTGGAATCATAGTCTCCATCATCCTTTCCTCACTGGGGCAATGCTCTAATAATGATGATCATCACACTTTTATTTACTTACAACTCAATATTACAACTCGATATCTAGAACAATATGACTCTATATGAATGCATCTGGCAGTGTACCAAGATGTGCGATGATATAGCATAGCAAAGATATGAAAAAACGGAAAAGCCATGAAAATATCATGCTAGCTATCTTATGATCATGCAAAGCAATATGACAATGAATGCTCAAGTCATGTATATGAATATGATGGAAGTTGAATGGCAATATATCTCTGAATGGCTATGGAAATGCCATGATAGGTTGGTATGGTGGCTGTTTTAAGGAAGATATAAGGAGGCTTGTGTGTGATAAAGTGTATCGTATCAGGGGGTTTGGATTCACCGGTGAAGTTTGCACCAACTCTCGAGGTGACAAAGGGCAATGCACGGTACCGGAGAGGCTAGCAATGGTGAAAGGGTGAGAGTGTGTATAATCCATGGACTCAACATTAGTCATATAGAACTCACATACTTATTGCAAAAGTCTATTAGCTATCAAAACAAATTACTACGTGCATGCTCCTAGGGGGCTAGATTGGTAGGAAAAGACCATCACTCGTCCCTGACCGCCACTCATAAGGAAGACAATCAATAAATAAGTCATGCTCTGACTTCCTTACATAACGGTTCACCATACGTCCATGCTACGGGAATCACAAACTTCAACACAAGTATTTTTACAATCCGCAATTACCCACTAGCATGACCCTAATATCACCATATTTATATTGCAAGACTATTGCAAGGAATCAAACATATCATATTCAGTGATCTACAAGTTTTATGTAGGATTTTATGACTAACCATGTGAATGACACTTTCCTACCAACTCTCCAAATAGATATAAGTGAAGCAAGATAGTTTAATTCTTTCTACAAAAGATATGCCCACACTCTAACAAATATAAGTGAAGCAAAAGAGCATTCTACAAATGGCGGTTTTCTATGTGTGGGAAACAGGCAATCCAAACTTCAAAAAATATAAGTTAAGCACATGAAGCATTATGTAAAGCCATACTCAAAAGATATAAGTGAAGTGCAAAGAGCATTCTATAAATCAACCATGGACTATCTCATACCAGCAAGGTGCATCAAATAAAAGTAAAAACTAAATCAAAAGACGCTCCAACATGTGCACATATCACATGAACGAAACGAAATCGAAAACATATCGATACTTGTTGAAGAAAGATGGGATGCCTTCCGGGGCATCCCCAAGCTTAGACGCTTGAGTCTCCTTGAATATTTACTTGGGGTGCCTTGGGAATCCCCAAGCTTGAGCTCTTTCCTCTCCTCCTTCTCCTCATATCGAGGCCTCCTCGATCTTTAATCACTTCATCCACATAAAACTCAACAGAAAGTTCGGTAAGATCCGTTAGTATAATAAAGCAAATCACTACTCTAATTACTATTGCAAACCAATTCATATTTTGTTTTATTTTCATTTTAGATACTGTAATATAACTTTTTCATGGCTTAATCCACTAACAGAATCAATAGTTTCATCAAAACAAGCAAACAATGCATCAAAAAACAAAATATGTCTTAAACAGGATAGTCTGTGGTAATCTGAACAATAATCATACTTCTGGTACTCCAAAAATTCTGAAAAAATTAGGAAAAATAAAAAAATTGTATAGAAGGACAGTGCAAACTGTTTTAGAACCGTTTGACGTTCTAGTAAAAAATATAAAATCATGCACTACAGCCAAAGTTTCTGTTTTGCACCGCCCAAACCAACAAGCAATGTGAACATCCTAAAGGCAAAATATTGGCACATTATTTTTATAATAAAATGGAATTGTACAAGGAGATAATTATGTTTGTTGAAAAGTTTCTATAATCAAGATTCAAAATTTTTCCGTGAGCATGAACAAAGTTCAAGGAGCTCCCTCACTTCAACAATGCTTGTCTCTGTCACTTTCACTTTCCTTTTTGAAAAGTTTTGGGTTCCCCTCTTTATTTTTTGTGTGTTTAAACTCTATGAAAGCACTCAACATAAATAAATGGCTCTCTAAAACTTCCAGGTTGTCTCCCTGGTAGCGCTTTCTTTAAAGCCATTAAGCTAGGCATAAGGTGCTCAATTAATGAATCCACCCGGATCCCAAGGTATATCAAAGCCAATTTGAATTAGCAATGGTTTGGCATTTAGTAGTGAGCACAAAGCAACATATATCAAGCAATGACAAAGTATAACTCTCTTCCTATGCATCGGCATGTCATTCAAGAACAATTAATGAACATCAAGTAAAGGCCAATACATAGCATAAGCAGTTTCTTGCAATTTTATCGTGTTGGAAACATAGAGAGGTGGAGATATAGTTCCTCTCTCATAATAATTTCAAGTAGGAGCAGCAAGCACATGCATATTATATTTATCAAAATCATCATGTGCAACAGTAAAAGGCAACCCATCAATGTAATCCTTAATAAGTGCAAAATTCTCCGATATAGTGTAGTTTGGGGAATTCAAAAAGATAATAGGACTATCATGTGTGGGTGCAATAGAAACAATTTCATGTTTAACATAAGGAACAATAGAAAGTTCATCTCCATAAGAATAATTCATATTGGCATCTTGGCCACAAGAATAGCAAGCATCAAGTTCATCAAAAAGGGATATTTAAACG
The DNA here is from genome assembly GCA_021605145.1 of Aegilops bicornis. Lineage (NCBI taxonomy): Eukaryota > Viridiplantae > Streptophyta > Magnoliopsida > Poales > Poaceae > Aegilops > Aegilops bicornis. Next base: position 119,048,638 of record CM038672.1, read on the forward strand.
AATCAACGGGATCATAGCTATTATCATGGCATTCATCCTTCAGTAAGAACGAAGGGACATCCTTTTGTTCTTCGCTCTCCTCATCATCTTTTTCATTCAATGAGCTCACAGTTTCATTAATTTCTTCTTCCATAGACTCCTGCAAAATATTATTCTCTTCTCGGACAGCGGATACTTTCTCAATAAATTCATCAATATCATAATTGTATTTATAATTCTCATAGCAATATTTAAGGATAGCTAAATTTTCAGGTCTATAAACTGAATCATCAAAATCTTCAAACTCTTTAAACAAAGATTCAATTTCACAAGCACCCTTAAAAGCAACAAATTCTTCTATTCGTTCCACATCATAGTAATCTTATATACCATTAGCATAAGAAGCTAAGGTTTCATTATCATTAAATTTGCATGAAAAGGGAAGGAGTGGAGCATTCATCCTAGAGCAACCAGTATAATCATGTCTCAAGCATAGACCCCGAGCATACCAACGCAACATATAAATTTGATCCCATAATAGTTTCCCTTTTTGAGTAAGGCGATAATCCCTAAAGTATTCACGTTGATCCAACGTGTCTCCCATTATATAATTGGATGGGGTTTTCTGTGATTATTAAAGTAGTGCATAATATCTTTCACATAATGAGCATCGAGGGTTTTAGGAGGTTCCCCATCTCCATGAGTAGCAAGTAAACCTTTTTTTTGGGTATTTCGTGTTCCATATCCATAACTAAATATAGAGAACAACTTAGAACAGAAAATAAAATCCACTTAGTGATAAAGCAAACAAGCACACACGAGAATATTCACCCCATGCTATTGCTCCTCGGCAACGGCGCCAGAAAAAGGTCCTGATAACCCACAAGTATAGGGGATCAATTGTAGCCTCTTTCAATAAGTAAGAGTGTCGGACCCAACGAGGAGCTAAAGGTAGAACAAATATTCCCTCAAGTTCTATCGACCACCGATACAACTATACGCACGCTTAACGTTCTCTTTACCTAGAACAAGTATGAAACTAGAAGTACTTTGTAGTTGTTGTTGGATAGGATTGCAAGATGATAAAGAGCGCATAAATAAAAAGTACGGGCTGTTTAGATGAAGACACTACTAAGTTAGTTTTAAGAGAGAGCTTTTTGTCACACAAGAAAGTTATTTGTCCCTAGGCAGTCGATAACCATACCGGTAATCGCTATTGCAATTTTATATGAGGGAGAGGCATAAGCTAACATACTTTCTCTCCTTGGATCATATGCACTTATGGTTGGAACTCTAGCAAGCATCCGCAACTACTAAAGATCATTAAGGTAAAACCCAACCATAGCATTAAAGTATAAAGTCCTCTTTATTCCCATAAGCAAACAACCTACTTACTTGGGTCTGTGCTTCTGTCACTCATGCCACCCACTATAAGCAAATCATGAACATATTGCAAACCATACAGTAGGGATCCCTCATGCTTGCGTGACATGGTACCATAGGACAACACCAATAATAAAACATGCAACTCAAACCAATCACGATCATCAATGAACCCATAGGACAAAACGGATCTACTCAAACATCATAGGATAGCCATACATCATTGAGAAATAATATATAGCGTTGAGCACCATGTTTAAGTAGAGATTATAGCGGGTCAAAGAGGGGTTACACCGCTGCATAGAGGGGGGAAGAGTTTGTGATGACGGCGGTGAAGTTGTTGGTGTAGATCGTTGCCGCGGTGATGGCCCTGGCGGCGTTCCGGCGCCACTGGGAGAGAGGGGGAGAGAGCCCCCCTTGTTCTTCTTCTTCCTCGACCTTCCCCCTATATGGGAGAAGGGTTTCCCCTCTGTTCCTTGGCTTCCATGGCGGCGGAGGGGCGGGAGCCCCTCCGAGATTGGATCTCTCTCTCTCTATGTTTCCTTCTATTTTTGCGCTCCCTCATTCTGCCCTTTCACCGTTTCTTAAATTCCCGGAGATCCATAACTCCGATTGGGCTGAAATTTGGACATGATTTTTATCCGAATATTGTATTTCTTGCATCGAAAGAAGGGCACCAACCGCCTTACGGAGTGGCCACGAGGTCCCAGGGCATGCCCTACCCCCTGGGGCGCGCCCCTCTGCCTCGAGGACTCCTCGGGCATCGTCTCGCGTTGATTCTTTTTCCCAAAAATCACATAAATTCCAAAAAAAATCTCTAGAAGTTTTTATCGCGTTTAGACTCCGTTTGATATGGATTTTCTGCGAAACAAAAAAATGCAACAAACAGGAATTAGCACTGGGCACTGGATCAATATGTTAGTACCAAAAATAGTATACAAAGTTGCCAAAAGTATGTAAAAGTTGTAGAATATTGGCATGGAACAATCAAAAATTATAGATACGATGGAGGCGTATCACCCACCGGAAAAGAAGATTACATCGGGTAGATCTCCAAGAACATCAAGGAGAACATGGTATTGAGAATCAAAGAGAGAGAAGAAGCCATCTAGCTACTAGCTATGGACCTGTAGGTCTGAGGTAAACTACTCACGCTTCATCGGAAGGGCAATAGAGTTGATGTAGAAGCCCTTCGTGATCGAATCCCCCTCCGGCAGGATGCCGGAAAAGGCCCCTAGATGGGATCTCACGGGTACAGAAGGTTGCGGTGGTGGAAAAGTGTTTTCGTGGATGCCTCTGGTGGTTTGGGGATATATGTGAATATATAGGCGAAATAATTAGGTTAGGGGAGTCACGGGGGACTCACAAGGCCGGGGGTGCGTCCTACCATCCTGGGCGCGCCCTCCACCCTTTTGGCCACCACGTGGCTCCTCCGACTTCATCTCCAAGTCTCCTGGGTGTCTTCTGGTCCAAGAAAGATCATCGCGAAGGTTTTATTCCGTTTCGACTCCGTTTGGTATTCCTTCTATGCGAAGCTCAAAAACAAGGAAAAACATAAACTGGCACTGGGCTCTAGGTTAATAGATTAGTCCCAAAAATAATATAAAATAGCATATTAATCCATATAAAACATCCAAAACAGATAATATAATAGCATGGAACAATCCAAAATTATAGATACGTTGGAGACGTATCACACATCTGCACCATAGGATGTACAGAGATCGAACGACAATCCGTATCACCCTCACACCGGAGTGATGTTAATCACACATGCTCGGGTCTACCACTGTTGCCTCCAAAACGTATTCTGGACATAAAATGCTCACCACACAATTGAAAAAAGAGAAAAGAAAACCCTCACCACCCCCACGTCACAAAACCCTCACCCTCGCCCGCCACCCCCCGTTCCTAGTCGCTCCTGCACTCCTCCGCGACTCTGCGTGGCACCATGGTATTGGGGGTTTACTCATGGAGAACCAGGTAACTATGAAATATTTGCTCATCTCTTATCCCAATATGTCTGCCCCTTTTAATCACCCGGCCGAAATCGTCGTGAATTTATTTTTCTTTTAGCTGATTCGAGGGTTTCCATTCATAGAGTGCAAAGTGCAAGGAGACATTAGGCCTATGCGGCCTCAGCCATATGATACGTCTCCAACGTATCTATAATTTATGAAGTATTAATACCATGTTTGCAACAATTCTATACGGTTTTATTATGATTTGAATGGAACTAACCTGGACTGACGTTGTTTTCAGCAGAACTACCTTGGTGTTGTTTTTTGTGCAGAAATAAAACTTCTCCAAATGCAGTGAAACTTTTTGATGATTTTTTTTGGAACAAAAGAGGCACTAGATGTTTCGTGGAGGACCAGAACGTGAAGGAGGTGGCCACTGGGCATCAGGGCACGCCACCCCCCTCTAGCATGCCCTGGTGGGTACTGGGCCCCTCAAAGCCCATCTCAGCGTGAGACCGACGCCAAAAAATCCTACAAATACATAAACCCCCATAAATAACCTTAGATGAGAAATTTTACCGCCGCAAGCCTTTGTATTCACGAAAAATCAATTGGGAGGCCATTTCGGCACCCTGCCAGATGGGGAAATCATCACCGGAGTCCATCTTCATCATCCCAGTTGCCACCATGATGAGAAGGGAGAAGTTCACCCTCGAGGCTGAGGGTTTGTACTAGTAGCTATGTTCTTGATCTCTCTCTTTCTCTCTCGTTTTCTTGATTTGGCACGATCTTGGTTGTTGGTGTCCTCAGAACATTGTGGGATCTTGATTTGCCACCTTTTGTCAGGATAGCTTGTACTAGTTGTCCCCCTTCAAACTTGGCCGTTGTGGGATCCCTTCCGGCCTAACATTTGGGAAGAGGACCAGGGCCTCTATAAATAGGACTAGCCACCACCATAGGGGCTGGACGGATCATTGGAATCACCCTCACATACACCAGCTCATCGAGCTCAAGGACACCTCTCCTCTGGAGGTTGTTCATCAATTGTACTAGTTCATCCTTAGCCCGCGAGGCAATCCACCACACCATACTGGAGTAGGGTATTACACCATGATGGTGGCCTGAACCAGTATAAACCTTCGTGTATCATGTTCTTTGGGTTCTTCGAGCTAGGCCGTGAGATCATTGAGCGAGCGAACTAGGGAGAGAGAGTTCTTCGTGCGCACCCCAGAGTTCGAACCTCATAAGGGTTTGACGGAACCCCGAATCTGACATTTGGCGTGCCAGGTAGGGGTGCGCCGAAGTTTGCTCCCCCACTGATCGACCTTTCATCGCCCCATGGTTTCGATGTCTGTCGATCCGAGGGCCCACGCCGACCACTGGGCTACCTGGCCTGCCCGGGCGCCGCCGACCGCCCAAGAAGACCTCAACTCCACACTCCAGGCGGCCCACGCACCACCAAACACCCCCGGGGCGCAAGCGGCGCGGACCAGCGCCCTCCGCCCTCGTGTCGCAGCGCACGCGCGCCACTGCGCGATCTACAGGCTACGCCGCGGCAACAGCACCGCACACACGACGGGAACAGGAGAACATGCGAGCCGCGCTCATCGTGGCACGGGAACTGCTGTGATGTAGGTTGGCGGAGAGCACGTTGCGGAGCTTCTAGACGCTTCCTGCAAAGGTACACCGCCTTTCTGCTCCATGACCAAGCCTCAGGTTGTGGCAGAAGCATGCGCGAGACCCCGACGAGCTCGCACGCCCCCTGAGGCGTCATGGGGACACAGCGACACCAACGCAGGCCTGGGCGCAGGCCGTCCTGCCTCGACAGCGCCACCACCAGGAAGGACAAGTGCTGGCGGCCCGCCACGAGGACGCGTAGGGATGCCACCCAGCAGCCACCAGGGCCAAATGCCACGACTGGCTGCTCAAGCTACGGGGCACCTGGGTAACGGTTTCGGTGGGGCGACCACAAACGCCTATGTGCGCTGCATGGTAAACCTGGAGTACCTGTCGGGGGAAGACCCTGACCTGTTCATCAAGCAAGGATGGGCAGGTGGAACGCCCAAGGCGCATGCCTTCCATGAGTTACCCAAGAGGCTTCGCCAAGCACTTCAGCGACGACGACGACGGGGTACAAACCAATATCTCAGGAGCAAGCTTACGCTAACCCTGAATTGCTGGAGAACCAGGCCGCAGTAGCAGTTGGAGGCCCCAGGGTGGTGGCCCTGGCCCCGGCGGGAGTATTGCTCTGGGGGCTGTGCGGGAGAGGCATGGAGCAAGGCCCTCCCCCGCGCCGCATGGAACAAGGCGCTGCATGGAGGTAGGTCCTCTGCGGGGGGAAGCGCCGATAAGCCTTTCCCCCCGGCAGTGGGCCCGTGGCCGCCGAGGGCGCCGCTAGCATTCTCCTTCTAGACGCCCCAATGGTGGTCGGGGGTGGCACAGGACGGTGCCCTCGCCTGGCAATATGAAGTAAGGCTCGCGCCTGTGAAGGTCTCCACTCGTGACACTCTCACGTAATAATGAGTGCGGCTGTACACGCCCCGGAGTCTCCGGAGTGCCCCCCTCGGGCCTCGGGGGCTCCCTCCCACGTCCTAGTTGAAGCACCATGCTCCGCACTGGCTTTCGACACTGTCCCCAAATGACTATGCTAACAGCCAGTGAAAGCCCTTAGCTCCGCGCTGGTGGGAAGACATGAAGACGAGCAAGGTGCCGGACGCGGCCATTTGCTTTCATCCCTTTTTCTGTAGCCCGAATCGCCGCCTTTTTGGGCCGAACTTGGAGTCTTATTTTTGTTGTCGAGTGTGGGGGGGGGGGTCTTCCTTGTTCGATTGGATTTCTTGCGTTTTGGTTGCGTGCTTTATTTCGAGGCTTGCGCCTGCTAGCCCTCCCCTTGCGAGTGCCTCGTGAGTGGGGGCTGTGCGTGGCATGCGCACGTCAAATGCACTCGGGAAAGCCTGGGCGGTGGCAAAATCCCCCCAGGACCAAGAGCGCAATCGCCGCAGGACCACCGCACGCACACCCTGCCATGGTCTGGCATTCGCTCCTCGCGAGACCCTCTCAAGCGGGTAGCAGGGTCCTTGGGAAATCTAAAGCCTCGCGAGCCCCCGAAGAGCCCCCCTCAAGAGAAAAGCACATCGGCAACCACAAAACTAGCTCAAGGCCCGCTGGGTCAAGGTGAGTTACAGCAGCAAGCCTACTGAGGGGCTCGTAAGCTGCAGAAGAGCGTTTCAAATCTAGCCTAAAAATAGAACAGTAATTTAAGCCAGGAAACGCAGGCTCAATTGGACATGCCGCTCACCCTCCAAAATGCTCTTACGCTTCGCGAGGCTGTGTTCAAGTATTTGCATGCAGGTTCAAGCCAGGGAACGCAGGCTCAATTGGACATGCCGCTCACAGCATCGTCTTGGTCGCTCTCATACGTGCTACTGGGGCTGCCGCTGGCGTCGTCTTCACCGTCATCAACCACGCCATCTTAATCCGCTGCGAGCACCACCACGTCGTCCTCGGTGGCGAAAGCCCGGACCAGAGCGTCCATGTTATTGTCAAACCAGCGTGTCAGCTTGTCCTGGATAGCCCCGACCACTGGGGCGATGGTGGCGTCAAATTCGAAGTGGGGATCGAGGTTCTGGAGATGACTGAAGGCGCGGGAGAACGCGCGCCTGAGGAGGCCTCAGCTTCTTAACTCAACAAGCTCATGGGCCCTCATGACCCAGTCCTCCAAGCGCGTCACGACTTCGGTGAAGAATCGGAGATGGCTGGCATAATCTTCCACGCGGGACATGCTCTTCGCAGATGACGCACAGTGCTTGGTTTTCCCTCACCCTGAGGGCTTCGAGCATGTGGGTGTGCTCGCGCTGCAGCATCTGCCGACGGCACGCCTCCTCCCTGTTCTGCTGCGTGAGGGACGCGGCGTCATCAATCTGCTGCTGGAGTGAGAGCAAATCAGCACGGGTGGAGGCCAGGTCGGCTTGGGCAGAGGCCAGAGCCGCTGCGGTGACCCTCTCATGTTGCTATGTCTCGTCCAGCCTTGACCTGAGGGCAGCGGTCCTGCCCTCAGCTTCGGCCTCCAAGAGCTTCTACTTCAGGTCGTACTCTTTGGCAAGACCTGCACGAGCCTTCGCCGCCCTGCAGTCAACCGCTTCCCCGACCTTGGCTTCGTGTGTGCTAACGGCGTCTTCAGCTTGGGCCACCTGGCGCTCCCTCGTCTCCAACCGTTCAAGCTCGAGGCTACGCTCCGAGGCCTCCAGCATTAGCGCTTCCTCGCGCTTCAAGATCTCCTTCACTGACGCCAAGACAGCCTTGCGCTTTGACCTGCTGCTCGAGGATGGCGTTCAGGTCCTCGAGCTCCCGTTCGCGCTCCTCGGCGATCTCGCGGCGGCTATCAACCTCCCTGGCCTCCTCCTAGGCCCGGGCGCTGGCCTTGCGCGAGGACACAAGGGATGACTCGGCTTTCGCACTGGCGCGCTCATAGTGAAGACGCCCAAGGTTGATGGCCACCTTCAATTGATGCCACTCGTCCGCCAGCCTGAGGCCCTCCGTCTCAAGGCGAGCGTCAATATCGACAAGCTCTTCCTCAAGTCGGCTCAACAAGCCCATCGCCTCACGGAAGAGCTCGTGGCGAACAGTGTCGCACCCGCGCGCAAGCTCAAACGCGCGGCTGGGTTCATCCTCTGCGCCAAGAACCGTTGGGGAAGCTTGAGGTGGCTCACCCGCTCCTAGCGGGGGGCCGGAGACTGGTGCCTTCCCCGCTGCCTCCCGGGCCTCAGGGAAGGCCCTGCGGGGTGGGGCCTCATTGCTGGAGTACAAGGCCAAGGCTGAGGTCGCCCAACCGCGGGCGATGACCAGTGGAGGGGCCCTCGGCACGCGTCCAGCACCCCAGACAGGACCGTGAAGGAGGGACGACAAGAGCGCAGGGTCAAGACACCTGGTCAGCATGTCCACTTCCCCAACAGGCCTCGCGCCACACTGATAATCCCCAAGTGCAAGGAATCAGCATAGAAATTTCCATAGGTGGAAGTTATAGTATGGAGTGTCAAACCCACAAGGAGCTAAAGGTAAGATCAATATTCTCTCAAGCCCTATCTGCCACTGATACGACTCTACGTACACCGAACGTTTTCTTCCAACTACCAACGAGAAATAAAACGATGTTGTGGGTATGAAGAGGATAACGTTATATGATATTGGAGAGCTAAAATATAAAAGTAGGTGTTGTTATCATAAAGTTAGAATATATTACTAAATCTTATAAATGGCGAGTGTGGAATAATGGTGGATCAGTGTGCGGAATTCTCCTAGGCAATTATTAACAGGACCGGTAGTCGTCATTGCAATTTCATATGAGGGAGAGGCATAAGCTAACATACTTTCTCTACTTGGATCATATGCACTTATGATTGGAACTCTAGCAAGCATCCGCAACTACTAAAGATCATTAAGGTAAAACCCAACCATGGCATTAAAGCATCAAGTCCTCTTTATTCCCATACGCAACAATCCCTCTTACTCGGGTTTGTGTTTCAGTCACTCACCAACCCACTATAAGCGAATCATGAACATATTGCAACACCCTACAGCGGGAATCCCTCACGCTTGCGCGACACGGAGGGCACCATAGGACAGCACAAAAATAAAACATACAACTCATACCAATCTATATCATCAATCAACTCAAGGACAAAAGATATCTACTCAAAACATCATAGGATGGCAACACATCATTGGATCATAATATGTAGCATAAAGCACTATGTTCAAGTAGGGATTACAGCGGGGTGTGGGAGAGTGGACCGCATAAAAGAGATGATGATGGTGATGTTGATGAAGAAGATCACCATGGCGATGATTCCCCTCCCATGGCACTCCGGCGCCACTGGAAGAGAGGAGGAGAGGTTCTCCCCCTTGTGCTTCCTCCTCCATGGCCTCCCCGCTTGATGGGGAAAGGTTCTCCCTCTGGTCCTTGGCCTTCATGGTGATTATGGCCTCTCCGGGATACTCCTCCATGGCCACCGGTGATGATGGCCCCCTCCGACAGGGTGCCGGAGAAGGCCTAGATTGATTTCTCGTGGCTACAGAGGCTTGCGACAGCGGAACTATCGATCTAGGTTTCTTTCTGGAAGTTTGGGTATATATGAGAGGTGTTGGCGTTGATTTCACGTCAGGGGGGTTTCGGGCTGTCCACGAGGCAGGGGCGCGCCCTAGGGGGTGGGCGCGCTCCCCACCCTCATGGGCAGCCCGGGACTCTTCTGGCCTACATATGGTACTCCGTGGGATTCTTCTGGTCCAAAAATGATCTCTGTCAAGTTGCACGTCAATTGGACTCCGTTTGGTTTTCCTTTTCTGTGATACTCTAAAACAAGGAGAAAACAGAAACTGGCACTGGGATCTAGGTTAATAGGTTAGTCCCAAAAATCATATAAAAGTGTATAATAAATCCCATTAAACATCCAAGATAGATAATATAACAGCATGAATACTTCATAAATTATAGATACGTTGAAGACAAATCAGCATCCCCAAGCTTAATTCCTGCTCGTCCTCGAGTAGGTAAATGATAAAAGAAATAATTTATGAAGTGTGAATGCTAGCAAGTGCTTAAGTTTGATCAATGATAATTCTAATCACTTTTTCTAGCATCATTATATGTCATAACAATAGCTCATCTCATAAAACTTTTCATGATCAAGTAACAAGCAATTCACGTGTTAAGGTATAGATCATAAACTTTCTTGGAAACTAACAAACCGTGTTATCAGTCATCAAACAATTACAATTCATCTTATTTTCAGGAAGAGTCTATGTCAGAGCTTTGATTTAGAAAACTCCACATACTCAACTATCATTTAGTCTTTCACAATTGCTAACACTCACGCAATATTTATGGGTTCAAAGTTTTAATCAGACACAGAGAAAGATAGGGGCTTATAGATTCGCCTTCCAACCTTTTACCTCAAGGGTAATGTCAACAATAGTAATTCATGATGCCTTACATCCAATTGGATATATATATCAGAATCTTTCCAACACAAGGTGCTTGCCAAAAGATAAAATGTAAAATGGAAAGGTGAAAATCAACATGACTCTTGCATAAGGTCAAGAGATAAAAGTAAAAGATAGGCCCTTCGCAGAGGGAAGCAGAGGTTGCCATGCGCTTTCAGGGTTGGATGCACAAAATCTTAATGCGAAAGAACGTCACTTTATTTTTCCACTTGTGATATGGACCTTTATTATGCAGTCTGTCGCTTTTATTTCTTCCACATCACAAGATCGTATAAAGCTTATTTCCTCCACACTAGTCAATCATACATATTTATAGGGCAATTTTTTATTGCTTGCACCCATGACAACTTACTTGAAGGATCTTACTCAATCCATAGGTAGGTATGGTGGACTCTCATGGCAAAACTTGGTTTAAGGATATTTGGAAGCACAAGTAGTATCTCTACTTGGTGAAAATAATTTGGCTAGCATGAGGGGGAAAGGCAAGCTCAACCTGTTGGGTGATCCATGACAATATACTTTATTTCAGATATAAGAAAACATAACCCATTACGTTGTCTTCCTTGTCCAACGTCAACCTTTTAGCATGTCATATTTTATTGAGTGCTCACAATTACAAAAGATGTCCAAGATAGTATATTTATATGTGAAACCCCTCTCCCTTCAATATTCTTTCATGAATTGTTCAAGTGACCAACTCTACTGTAACATCCCAAATTTCCTATTTGGAATGTTTTACAATTATAGCTAAGCATCCTATGCATCCTGTTTGAATTTGAATACCATTTGGAGTTTCAGAGCAATTTGAGTTTTGAATTTGAATTCAAACTTTGGCATGTGGGAAACATTTCAAAAACTAAGTCTGATGAATACTTGATCAAAAGTATGAGAGGAGCAAACATGACACTCCAAAAATATCAGAGGAAAACATTGCCAAAAGATTTGGATTCAAATCTGAATTTTATTTGAATTTGAAAAAATGGATTTTTATAAAGTTTGGATTTTGCCTTTGGAAAAATGTTCAAATGAAAGGGAATATTCCCTGATCATTTTGGTATATATATACCCTATATAAAATATTTATAGATATTGTTTTATTTTTGTTTTGTTTTATTTAAAAATAAAGAAAAGCCCCCAGGCGCCCGGCCGAACCACCCAGGCCCGGCCCGCACCCAGCGCTGGCCCAGCCAGCCCAGCCGAGCCGAGCCAGCCCAGCTCCTCTCCGCTCGCCCGAATCTCCTTGGCCTCGGCCACCCGCTCACCCCGCCCCTCTCCTCTCACGACCCGTGGCCCCGCCCCCTCTTCCTCCCCCCTCGCCCACGCTTCGACCTCGCCGGAGATCGCCGGATCCCGAAGGATCCGGGATTCCGATCCGTCCCGATCGACCCCCCGAAGACGCCCGACCCCCAGGCTCTAAAAGCCGAGCCCTCCGCACCCCATTCCCTCCCCCCCTAGCCTCGCCGGAGCCCCTCTCCCTCTCTCTCCCGAGCTCACCGGAGTCCCGAGCTCGCCACCGCCAAAGCCGCCACGACGCCACCCTAGCCCCCCGACCAACCCCGACACCACCCGAATCTCCCGACCTCGTGCGCGTCTTCCCGACGACTCGCCGGAGCTCATCGGCCTTGGGGCCCTGACGCACTCTCGCCGCCCGCCCGCCCATGCGAGTCCAGTAAGCCCGACATCGCCCTCCCCGTCCAGATCCTAGATCTAGGGCTAGGATTAGAAACCCCAAGGGTTAGGTTTTATTTATAAAACCGGCCGGTTCGATCGGTTTAGTTTTAGTTTAGGTTTTTTAGGCCGGTTCGTTTAGTTTAAACCTAGGGCCAGTTTAGACTATCTAACGCATAGGCAAAGATAGGCCCATTAGGCCTTTTTCTTTTATTTTGATTTTCTGTTTTAGCGAATAGTTTCTGTTTTCAAAATGTATATCTTTTATTATGTTTAATATTTTTGATGATTCTTTTTTGTTGGATTGCAAATTTTGTGTAGTTTCTGTAGATTATATATTTAGCCATGTTAAAAATAATTAAAAATGCTTTAATATTGTTTTAGCCAGAATAGTAAATCTGCTATAACTTTAGTTAGAAAAATTATTTTGCATGATTCTTTTTGTCACCACTTTATTTTGACATTGCAAAACCATATAAATTGATTTTGGAATATTAGGATTAATAAATAATTAGTACTAAGCAGAATCCTAGTAATCCTAATTAATTAACTAGTTCCTGTTTTCCTATTAAATTAATTAGTAAATTAATTTATTTTTAACTTGTGATTAGTTATTCTAGGTTAGTTTCTGTCATTCTAGTAGATGAACTTCTATTTATAATTAATAAAAGTTTTAAATTATTTTTCTTAATAGAAATTGGATTAGGCCTAGAATGAGTTTTATAATAGCTTTTAATTAATTCTTTTTGCTCCTAGTTGCTTAGTGAATCCTTTTCTGTTAAGTTAACCTAAAACCATGATTAGGTTATATTAAGGAATTTTTGTTATATAAAAACTATTTTTGTTATTGTTTGGAGTAGGAAAAACTTTGAATTGGTTTCTTTGAGTTTTTCTTTTGGATTTGGTTTTGATTGTTTTGTTGTGCTATGTTACTATTGTTATCTTGTGTGATCCTCTTGCTTTGTAATTATTGTGTTATTGTTTGTCTCGTTAGAGTTTCCGGATTGCTTAGCTTGCTACTACGACTCTTTAGCTTACGAGGATCATCAGCAAGGCAAGTTTTGATCATGTTATTTCTATACCTATGTTTTTGTGCATTAGTAGTTGTCACCACCCCACCATGCATGCAGTAGTGAAATCTTGAAGTCATTAAACTTGAGTAGTATCATGTGGTAGGATGAACCAATCCTTGTTACCATGACCCCGGACGTAGTAGTTATTTTGCTATGCTCAGAGACGGATTTGGTATGAGTGATATTCATAAGCAAGATGTGAGAGTCAATGATGATGATAACCCCATGAACTACAATGATCAAGATGGACTTCGGAAAATCACTTTGGGTGGAGGACGGTTGACGGGCACCTGGAGCACCCGGTGGTGGCCGGGATGCATGGAGAAGCGCCATGACATCCTCGGAAAGCTTCACCCAGCCACGAAGAGAAGGATGGATGCCCCATGACCGAAAGCTTACTGTGCAGCCGCAAGCCATTATGGGCTCTGCTGGGTTGACCCTAGTAGTGACGCTGGCTGGACGGTACTACGAGAAGTAGACGAACGGTAGGATTGGATGGAGTACCGGCAAAGGGCCGGAAGAACTCTTTGGAAGACCTCTGTTTCATTCGTCCGTCTTCAAACACCATGAAGTGCAAAGACTCTAAAGGAGGAATGATTCTTGCGGGGAAAGTGCGCAAACCTCTGCAGAGAGTTATAACCTAATCGATTAGCCGTGTCCCCGGTTACGGACATTTGAGCCTCTGGAACTTGGAAGTATTCGGATATCTCAACACTAAAAATAATGAATTAATTTGAGGGGTTTATGACTTAATAATTTGGGAACGAGATTTTGGTTGGCGGAACCATCTCAATAACTACCAACAATTTGTAGTAATTTGCAAATAAGTCCACTGTAGTAGGATAAAATTGGCTTTACGCAAATTGATGAAACTTAGAGCTCCACAGCCAAAATGCATATAGAGTTAGTAACTTGATTATTGTTATTCTTCATGACTTGCCAGCTTATTCCAAAAGCTGACCTACATGGCTGCAACATATTATGTTGCGTAGATATATTCCGATCAGAGTGAGGCTACGCCCGCGCTTGGCGATTGCCCTTTGGAGTCGGATGGACTCGCTTATCTTCGACGCTCAAAGCATTAGTAGTTTATTTCTCATGAGTTGGCCTTGAGCCGAATTTATTCCCTTGTAATAAAGACTCTATATGAGAATCGTTTAATGATATTCAGGTGTGATTGAACTTTGATTACTTTATCGATGTACTGTGAGTACCAGCATGATCTTGGGATGGTACAGACACAGAGATTTGACCGATTTTGGGTCAGGTCGCTACATCTACGTTTGTTAACTTTCAACAAGTTTACTACCTATACTTATTATGTGTGAAGTCATTACTCCCCATATTATAAGCATATGAAACATATATAGATTCAGATTTATGACATTCAATTTATTCAACCATTTACTCATAGTATATACGTGAAGCACATGAGTAAATGACAAACTACTCCAAAAGATATGAGTGAAGAACACTGAGTAGTCAAATAATTAACTAGCCATGGGAGGATCTTTTTCATTCAATATTTCAGATCCAATGATGTTATTCAAACAGCAAGTAAAATTAAAGATACGCACCAAGAGAAACACATATCATGTGACGAATAAAAATATAGCTCCGAGTAAGATATACCGATAGTTTTGAAGACGAAAGAGGGGATGCCTTCCGGGGCATCCCCAAGCTTAGGTACTTGAGTCTTCCTTCAATATTACCTTGGGGTGCCTTGGGCATCCCCAATCTTAGGGTCTTTCCAATCCTTATTCTCCTCATATCAATATCTCACCCAAAGCTTGAAAACTTCAATCACACAAAACTTAACAAAACTTCATGAGATAGGTTAGTATGATGAAGAGTAAGCCATCCACTTTGGTATTGTCTAATAAAAGGTTCATAATTGTTCCCACACAATGTATACTGTACCATATCATTTCTACAATTTATATTTAGAAATATAAGTCATAGAAATTAGAAAACAAGCAAACTATGCAATGAAAACAGAATCTGTCAGAAACAGAACAGTCTGTAATGATCTGAACATAAAACATACTTCTGCCACTTCAAAAATTATGAAATAAATTTGTGGACGTGAGTAATTTGTCTATTAATCTTCTGCAAAAAGAATCAACTCAAAATCACACTTCTGTAAAAAATTACAGCTAATCTCGTGAGCGCAAAGTTTCTGTTTTTTACAGCAAGACCACATTAACTTTCACCCAAGTCTCCCCAAAGGTCTTACTTGGCACTTTATTGAAACAAAAGATATAAAACATGATTACTACAGTAGCTTAATCATGTAAACACACAAAAACAGTAAGGGTAAATACTGGGTTGTAGCGACCAGACCCGAATGGATCTAGTGCTCTGTGCTCAGTGTCATCCCTGGATCAAGAATCTTGACACCACACAAGATTTCAAGGATTTATAGCAGAGTAGCAATCACACACTTATTACATCGTTGTCCACAAGGGAACTTAATACAATAATATGGCTTAAGGCCATCTAACAATAACAGCGGAAGGCTTGGAAGATAAGTGAGTCCATCAACTCCATCGGCATCATCGAGTATAGAACCACGACCTAACACCTTACTGTCGTTGCGAAAAGTCTGCAACGTGAAAAGTTGCAGCCCGAAAACGGGTCAGCACATGGAATATGCTGGCAATGTAACACATAGAGAACAATGAAGCAACAAGCCTATACTACATGCATATATGGCTGGTGGTAAGGCTCTACGGTTACATTTTTGCATAAAGCTGGTTTTTCCCTACATCAAAGGAATAATTTTATTTAACTATCATGGTGGTTGTTAAACATTGAGAATGGTTGACAACATCCTCAATCCCAATTAAAAGTACTCATTAAAAACCCAATAACTTTATTATTAGAAGTAACATGTTGAGATTCACATGATATTCAAGTACTAGATACTCAAGATGTCCATAATCGGGGACACGGCTAATCATGATTAGTTTTTACACTGCAGAGGTTTGCGCACTTTTCCCCACAAGACTCGATCGCCTCCGCTTGGTTCTCGTGACTACATGGTGTTTGAGAAACGGATGACCGAGACACAGTCTTTCGTAAGCGCTTAGCACCTTACATGTGGGTAGACCGTACCAACCTACATCCCCTACATCAGCTAGCCTACCCGTAAGAGTTCGCACAACTTAGTCAACTACGCCAGAGCCCATAATTGGCTTGTGGCTGCACACGGAAGTTTCCAGTTTGAATAATCTTATGATCCCTTAGAGCCTGGGTGGCGGTCCAAAGAAATACAGGCAAGTCCTGATAGAAACCAGGTGCCTCAATCCACCCAGATGTGTGTTTAAGTTGCCACCTTAGATAAACCATTAATTAACAATCTCACATCTCATCATGGATATCACTCACCCAATCCACGTCTACTAGCATAGCATAGCATAACAAGCAAACGTAGAAGTAACTCCCAAGGTTTCATAAGTAAAACAGGTAATAGGTACTACCTCAATCTACTTCCCATCCCACAATTTAATTAGATCCTAAACATGCAAGTGTTTGAGGGTTGATCTAATGCAATAAAAACTGGGTATGAGAAGAGTATGATCAAGGTGTTACTTGCCTTGTCGATGATCCATGAGTCCTAGAGATTCAAGTAACAAGCGGCGCACTCCGGGTGATCTAACGCAGACAATCAACAAGCATACTATAAGTACTCATCTAATGCACGGGGAAATCTCGAATAAAAGATCTAACCAGATAGTTCAACTTAAGAACCCTGGTTGCAAAAGAATCGAATCAAATAAAGCATCGAAGTCGGAACTCGAGAGAGAACGACTCGGTTTAGCAATCTGAAACTAAGTCAAAATTCTACAGTAGCAAAACTCTGTGTAAGTAGGTTAGTCGGAACGGCGGTTTCGTAACGAAACTCTAGGCGCTTGAATCACCTGATTCCGATAAACGAAAGCAAGAAATAAAACAGATTTGAAAATCGGATCGAAATCGAATCAAAAATAACGGATTAAATCCGATTAAAAGAAAACGACGAACGGGTTAAATAACGGACGTCATAATGTAACTAATCCAACGAACACATTCATTGAAACGAACGGTTCGGTGAACGTTCGTTAATTAAGAAAACCGAAAAAAATAAAACCGTCTAGGCTTTTGAAAAAAAAACCGAACAACGAACGAAAAAACCGGATCGGGTTTTTCTAAAAAAACCGGATCGGGACGGGGCGGCGGCGGCTACCTCCGGTGGCTTCACGGCGGGCTCAGCGGGCTCCGGGTCCGCGGGTCGGGCGGGTCGGAGGGGCGGCGAGGGCTCCTGGGGGTCCGCGACGGCGGGAACGGCGGCGGCGGGCGTCTCGGCGGCAAGGGCTCGGTTGGGGTGGGCGGCGGCGGGATGAGAGAGAGGGGGCGGCTGGGTATAAATAGAAGTGGCCGGGTGGCTTGGGGAGGGGCAAGCCGGGCCGGGCGGAGGCGGACTCGGGCGGGGCGGCGTGGCGGTGGAGATCACATGGGAGGGAGAGAGGAGGTGGGCGGGCGGCCGGGCCGGGCGCTGGCTGGTCAATGGCTGGGCCTGTGGGCGCATTTTTAACCAATAAAACTGATTAAAAAAATTACCAAACGAACTCCGATTTTAATAAAATTAATTTTCCCCGACTCCTAAAAATGAGTCGAACAAAATGAACTTTAAAAACGGCAAACATGCATCAATTTTTAAAATGCTCATTTTTGCCTAAGCAAAATAAATCTTCCAAAACCAAATTTGATTTATTTATAATATCTTCATTTTTCCTAAATATTGGGAAAGTCATATTATTCCCTCTCTTAATTTTTTTATAGGAAAACTTTATGAAGACAATTAAATAAATCCAATGATCCTATTTTCAAAATTTGAGAAATCCCAAATATGAAAATAATGAAACTTCCAACTCTCTCCGAGGGTCCTTGAGTTGCGTGAAATTTTCTAGGATCGGAAAAATGCGAGAAAATATGATATGCATGATGACCTAATGTATAACATACCAAATTGAAAATTTGGGATGTTACAAACCTACCCTTAAGATGAATCTCGCCCTCGAGATTCGGGTTGGCTAGAAAATAGGTGAGGTGGTCCTTGAGCAAAACTTCCTCTCTTCCTGTGTGGCTTCATCCTCGCGTGGTGGCTCCAATCGAACTTTGCAAAACTTGATAACCTTGTCATGGGTAACTCTGCCGGGCATAATCGAGAATCTTAACCGGTTTTTCCTCATATGTCAAGTCATCCTTCAACTGAATTGCTTCCGGTGGCACCTTGTGTCTCTTAACGGTACCTCTGCTATCTCGGGTGACATTTCTTCAATCGAGAAACATGGAATACATCATGAACTCCCGACAGTCCTTCCGTAATTCCAACTTATAAGCAACTTCTCCCATGCGTTGCAAAATCTTATACGGTCCAACGAAACGGGTGCTAACTTCCCTTTAACTCCAAAACGCTTAACTCCTCAAGTGGGGATACTCGAGATATACTGCTCCAACTTCATACTCAATCGCTTTGGCGCTTTGAATCGGCATAGCTCTTTTGTCTGGACTGGGCTACCTTGAGCCTGTCTCGAATCAACTTAACTTTCTATTCAGACTCCTTAATCAAATCTGGTCCAAACAACTGACGATCTCCAGTTTCGTCCCATAACAACGGTGTCCTGCACCTCCTTCCATACAGGGCCTCGAAAGGTGCCATCTTCAAGCTGGTTTGGTAACTGTTGTTGTAGGAAAATTCTGCATACGGCAAATTATCATCCCAGCTAGATCCATAATCTAGGGCACACGCTCTCAAAGATGTCCTCCAAAATCTGATTGACTCTCTCGGTCTGTCCATCGGTCTGCGTGGGTGGAAAGCTGTATCAATTCCAATCGGGTTCCCAATGTTTCATGCAACTGGTTCCAAAATTTCGAGGTAAACCGGGTTCCTCTATCTCGATACGATGCTCCTCGGAACTCCGTGTAAGCACACAATTCTGGTCATGTATATCTTTGCCAACTTAGCACCGCTATAGGTGGTCTTGACCGAATGAAATGAGCTACCTTTGTTAAACGGTCGACTATAACCCAAATCGAGTCATATCCTGAACGAGTCTTTGGCAATCCTGTGATAAAATCCATGCCTAGTTTATCCCACTTCCATTCGGGTATCGGCAATGGTTGTAACAATCCTGCTGGCTTCTGATGCTCTGCTTTTACTTTCTGACTTACGTCACAAACTGCTACATACTCCGCAATATCCTTTTTCATTCCGGTCCACCAGAAAGTATTCTTCAAATCCAAGTACATCTTGGTATTTCCTGGGTGAATCGAATAGGGTGAATCATGGGCTTCTTGTAAAATCAACTTCCCGATCTCTCGGGTCATTGGGCACATAAACACGGTCTTCAAACCATAGGGTATCGTGCTCATCCTCACGTAAATGCTTTAGCTTTTCCTTTGCTCATTTTCTCCTTTATAGAGGCAACTTCCTTATCTGCCTTTTGGGCTTCTCTGATTTTGTCCATCAGCGTTGACTGAATCTCCAATGCTGCTACATAGCCTCTTGGAACTATTTCCAAACATAGCTCTCGAAGGTCCACGGCTAACTCATTGGGTATTCCTCCCATCTTTAGGGTATTGACGTGGCTCTTACGGCTCAATGCGTCAGCTACGACATTAGCCTTTCCGGGGTGATAGTGCAATCTCATATCATAATCCTTGATAAGTTCTAACCATCTCCTTTGTCTGAGATTCAATTCCTTCTGTGTGAAAATGTACTTCAAACTCTTGTGATCCGTGTACACTTCACAATGATTTCCAATGAGAAAATGTCTCCATGTCTTCAAGGCATGCACAACGGCTGCTAGCTCCAAATCATGAGTGGCATAATTCAACTCATGGGGCTTAAGTTGTCGTGAAGCATACGAAACAACTCTTCCTTCCTGCATAAGCACTGCTCCAAGTCCTCGACGTGAAGCGCCGCAATACACCTCATAATCCTTAGTCCGGTCTCGCAATATCAAGACCGTGAGGTGACCAATCTTTTCTTCAACTCCTGAAAACTTGCCTCACAGTCCTCAGTCCATATAAATTTGTTTTCCTTTTTCAACAATTCAGTCATAGGCTTAGCAATCCTTGAGAAATTCTCAATGAATCTTCGGTAGTATCCTGCGAGTCCAAGGAAACTCCGAATCTCTCCAACTGTCGTTGCTGCTTCCCATTTGATTACGGTCTCAACTTTTGTGGGGTCAACTGCTATTCCTTCTCCGGATATAACATGTCCGAGAAATCCAACTTTCTTTAGCCAAAACTCACATTTGCTGAACTTGGCATACAACTGGTGTTCCCTCGGGCTCAAAACCAATCGCAAATGTTCCTTATGTTCCTCTTCTTTCTTCGAGAAAATCAAAATGTCATCAATGAACACCACGAATTTAACTTATCCAAAAACTCCATAAACACTTTGTTCATCGGGTTCATGAAATAGGCTGGTGCGTTAGTCATCCAAATGACATAACGGTATACTCGTATAGTCCATATCTCGTGGTAAATGCTGTCTTGGGTATGTCCTGCTCCCGAATCTTCAACTGATGGTACCTTGATCGCAAGTCGATCTTGGAAAACACCTTGGCTCCTTGCAAGCGATCAAACAGATCATTTATCATAGGTAGTGGGTACTTGTTCTTGATTGTTACTTCATTCAATCCACGATAATCAACAACCATTCTTAACGATCCATCCTTCTTCTCCACTAGCAAAACAGGTGATCCCCAAGGTGAAGAACTTGGGCGTATAAAACCTTTATCCAATAGTTCCTTAATCTGCTTCTTGATTTCCGCCAAATCCTGTGCGGGCATCCTGTATGGTTGCTTCGATATCGGGCCTGTTCCTGGCAACAGCTCGATCAAAAACTCAATGTCTCTATCCGGTGGCATTCCTAGCAACTCTTCCGGAAATACATCAGGATAATCCTTCACCACTGGTACTTCTTCCTGCACCACTCCTGGTAGGCAATTAACTTGCGCTCTTCTCGGCTCGTGCCGTGATACATACTTAATCCTTCTTCCTTCTGGTGTGGTGAGCAAAATTGACTTTGTGGTGCCATCTATGTTTCCTCCATTTCCGTTCCCATTCTTGGTGCTATTATGGTTATGCGAATTACCTCCTCCATGGGTATGCTGAAACTGAATTCCTGACTTAGGGATATAACGAGGTTTCTGCTGAGCTCCAGAGTTATACTTCCCTTGCCCATACTTCCGCTATGCAGTTCTCAATTTGTCGCTGCTTTCCTTCAATCATGAGGGCTCGGTCTACTAACTCCCCGGTAGTTATTGAAACTTGCTACCATCAACGGCATGCTGAACTCATCATTCAGTCCTTCTAGAAACTTCTCCTGTTTAGCTGCATCGGTAGCAACGCTATCCGGGGCATAACGTGCTAATTTACTAAAGTCATCCACGTCTTGCCAATGATCCTTCCTCCTTGGCGTAAGTTGCGAAACTCACGCTTCTTCATGGCCATAGCTCCTGCTGAAACATGGGCAAGGCGGAAAGCTTGCTGAAATTGATCCCATGTGACAAAGGTGTCATGTGGTAAGTGGTCTGTGAAATTCTCCCACCATGCCTGCGGGTCCTTCAAGCTGATGTGCTGCAAACTTCACTCTTTCACCCTCTGTGCATCCTGCAGTGGTCAGCTCCTGCCTATCTTATGGAGCCACCATATCTGCTACAATTGGCTCGGTGCTACCGGAATACACCGCGGGTTTAGTCTAAGGAAACGAGTCGGATGATCCGCAGTGGTGGTGGTGGTGGGTTGTTGTTGTTGTTGTTGGCCTGGTTCTCGCACCAATGTTTGAATCGTGGTATTCTTGCTGGATCGGTTGGGTGATCTCTGGCGGAAAACGAATCCGGGGTCGCGTCTCGGAGGCATCTGATGGGTTTAGAAAAGATGAGAATTTAGAATAGAATGAGGTCTAAGGGGAATCACTACCCAAATGCACATGAGCAAATACACACAAATCACTTCATTCAATCAAACAAGGGCTTACAACGATCTAACTATCGCAAAAGTGCGTGTACTATAATGTTTACATGGGGGGGGGGGATACTACTAATATGTGGTGGACTTCTACTAATTTGAACCGGTGGAAGACTCCATAATGTCTGCTCCAGCTTCGTCTTCAAAGTCGGGTTCACTTGGATCCGAATCGGTGTCGTCGATGTTGATGTAGTCACTTGGGCAATCGACATACTGGTCTTCATTCTGGCGCTTGACTTCTTCTTGAGTTCTTCAATCTCGTACTTAAGATCGTTATTGTGTCTTGCTAGAGCTACGATCTCGTCCATATAGTCCTTGCGAGTTGTCTTTAGTTCTTCTTCAAGTTTGATGATCCTTCCCTTTGCATTCTGCAACTCCAACATACATTGCACATCTGATTCTCCTGGTGTCGAATGTGCTGGTTTAACTCCTGGATGAACGCTGCAATGGATCTATCCTTCTTGGTGCTGACGACGTCCCATTTGTCATCTCGGCGTCCGCAAATCTGGTAGATAGTGTCCTTGAGGTCTTATTGATAAACTTCTCCAATGCGTCCCATGGTGATGTGAGCTGCCATGCTCTTTCCTGCACTCCAAGTTGGTGCACCGAAAACACTATCTATAGGCTTGGTGATTGGGGCGAATGTCCTTCCTGGAACGTGAGCTTGAATCCTCCAGCGCTCCTCTTCAGGCAGAGTGGCATTGAAAGTCCCGGTGAAGCTTCGTAGTCCAATGTTCAGGTACTTGGTAACTTCCTTCAAGTGAAATCCAAAAGGTGTGCCTTCGTCCGGTTGGGTGTACTTGATCTTCAAGGCCCTTCATCCTAAAGAGAGTAGAAAAGATGAGGAGTTAGAAAATGGGAAGAGAATAGTGATCTATGGCTTTAACTTAGTGGTCGTGTCCTACAACAGGTGCTCGATACCATTCTCTCAGAGCGACCTGCATCGAATGGATCTAGTGCTCGTGCTCGGTGTCATCCCCGGATCAAGAATGCCGACACCACACAAGATTTCAAGGATTTATAGCAGAGTAGCAATCACACACTTATTACATCGTTGTCCACAAGGGAACTTAATACAATAATATGGCTTAAGGCCATCTAACAATAACAGCGGAAGGCTTGGAAGATAAGTGAGTCCATCAACTCCATCGGCATCATCGAGTATAGAACCACGACCTAACACCTTACTGTCATTCTAAAAGTCTGCAACGTGAAAAGTTGCAGCCCGAAAACGGGTCAAGACATGGAATATGCCGCAATGTAACACATAGAGAACAATGAAGCAACAAGCCTATACTACATGCATATGTGGCTGGTGGTAAGGCTCTACGGTTACATTTTTGCATAAAGCTTGTTTTTCCCTACATCAAAGGAATAATTTTATTTAACTATCATGGTGGTTGTTAAACATTGAGAATGGTTGACAGCATCCTCAATCCCAATTAAAAGTACTCATTAAAACCCAATAACTTTATTATTAGAAGTAACATGTTGAGATTCACATGATATTCAAGTACTAGATACTCAAGATGTCCATAACCGGGGACACGGCTAATCATGATTAGTTTTTACACTCTGCAGAGGTTTCATGACTTTTCCCCACAAGACTCGATCGCCTCCGCTTGGTTCTCGCACTTCATGGTGTTTGAGAAACGGATGACCGAGACATAGTCTTTCAGAAGCGCTAGCACCTTACATGTGGGTAGACCGTACCAACCTACATCCCCTACATCAGCTAGCCTACCCGTAAGAGTTCGCACAACTTAGTCAACTACGCCAGAGCCCATAATTGGCTTGTGGCTGCACACGGAAGTTTCCAGTTTGAATAATCTTATGATCCCTTAGAGCACAGGTGGCGGTCCAAGAAATACAGCAGTAAGTCTCGATAGAAACCAGGTGCCTCAATCCACCCAGATGTGTGTTTAAGTTGCCACCTTAGATAAACCATTAATTAACAATCTCACATCTGTCATGGATATCACTCACCCAATCCACGTCTACTAGCATAGCATAGCATAACAAGCAAACGTAGAAGTAACTCCCAAGGTTTCATAAGTAAAACAGGTAATAGGTACTACCTCAATCTACTTCCCATCCCACAATTTAATTAGATCCTAAACATGCAAGTGTTTGAGGGTTGATCTAATGCAATAAAAACTGGGTATGAGAAGAGTATGATCAAGGTGTTACTTGCCTTGCTGATGATCCGCGAGTCCTAGAGATTCGAAGTAACAAGCGGCGCACTCCGGGTGATCTAACGCAGACAAACAACAAGCATACAATAAGTACTCATCTAATGCACGGGGAAATCTCGAATAAAAGATCTAACCAGATAGTTCAACTTAAGAACCCTGGTTGCAAAAGAATCGAATCAAATAAAGCATCAAGTCGGAACTCGAGAGAACGACTCGGTTTAGCAATCTGAAACTAAGTCAAAATTTTACAGTAGCAAAACTCTGTAAGTAGGTTAGTCGGAACGGCGGTTTCAGAACGAAACTCTAGGCGCTTGAATCACCTGATTCCGATAAACGAGCAAGAAATAAAACAGATTTGAAAATCGGATCGGAAATCGAATCGAAAATAACGGATTAAATCCGATTAAAAGAAAACGACGACGGGTTAAATAACGGACGCTCGTTAATGTAACTAATCCAACGAACACATTCATTGAAACGAACGGTTCGGTGAACGTCATAATTAAGAAAACCGAAAAAATAAAACCGCCTAGGTTTTTGAAAAAAAACCGAACAACGAATCTAAAAACCGGATCGGGTTTTTCTAAAAAACCGGATCGGGGCGGGCGGCGGCTCCTCAGCTTCACCATGGGCTCGGGGTCCGGGTCGGCCTGGTCGGGAGGGCGAGGGCTCGGGGTCCGCGACGGCGGGAACGGCGGCGGCGGCGTCCTCGGCGGCGGCGGGCTCGGTTAGCGGCGGTGGCGGCGGGATGAGAGAGAGGGGGGCCTAGAAGTAGTTTTTTAAACCAAACAAAACGGATTAAAAAAATACCAAACGAACTCCGATTTTAATAAAATTAATTTTCCCCGACTCCTAAAAATGAGTCGAACAAAATGAACTTTAAAACGGCAAACATGCATCAATTTTAAAATGCTCATTTTTGCCTAAGCAAAATAAATCTTCCAAAACCAAATTTGATTTATTTATAATATCTTCATTTTTCCTAAATATTGGGAAAGTCATATTATTCCCTCTCTTAAGTTTTTTTATAGGAAAAACTTTATGAAGATAATTAAATAAATCCAATGATCCTATTTTCAAAATTTGAGAAATCCCAAATATGAAAATAATGAAACTTCCAACTCTCTCCGAGGGTCCTTGAGTTGCGTGAAATTTTCTAGGATCGGAAAAATGCGAGAAAATATGATATGCATGATGACCTAATGTATAACATACCAAATTGAAAATTTGGGATGTTACATGGGTTGTCTCCCAACAAGCGCTTTTCTTTAATGCCTTTTAGCTAGGCATGATGATTTCAATGATGCTCACATAAAAGATAGGAATTGAAGCACAAAGAGAGCATCTTGAAGAATATGACCAGCACATTTAAATATAACCTACTTCCTATGCCTAGGGATTTTGTGAGAACACAATTTATAAGAACAACAATCAACTAGCATATGAAGGCAAAACAAGTATAACTTCAAAACTTTAAGCACATAGAGAGGAAACTTGATATTATTGCAACTCCTACAAGCATGTATTCCTCCCTCATTATAATTTTCAGTAGCGTCATGGATAGAAACTTTGTTCTCATACTCAATTGGAACCTCTTCCGAAATAGTGGAATCATTACTAGCTAAAGTTGACACTCTTCCAAATCCACTTTCATAAATATCACACTAAGATTCAACACCCTCGAAAATAGTGGGATCACTAATTCCTAAAGTTGACACTCTCCCAAACCACTTTAAATGATAGTATTATTCATACTCCAAAAGATATAAGTTAAGTTCATGGAGCATTCTACAATTAACATAGACTAACCAATATCCAAGCTCAAAATATATAAGTGAAGCACACGAAGCATTCTATAAAACCATACTCAAAAGATTTAAGTGAAGCACAAAGAGTAATTCTATAAGATCGTACTTAAAAGATATAAGTGAAGCACATGAAGTATTCTATAAATTTATGAAGGGACATCTCATACTAGAATGGTTCTTAAAGAAAAATAAAAACACATAGGAAACAAATCATGTGAACAAAACAAAAACCGAGGTATACCGATATTTGTTGAAGAAGAAAGATGGGATGCCAACCGGGGCATCCCCAAGCTTAGATGCTTGAGTATCCTTTGAAATATTTACTTGGGGTGCCTTGGGAATCCCCAAGATTGAAATCTTGCCTCTCTTTATTCTTCTCACATCGGTAACTCCTTGTTCTTCGAACACTTCATCCATAAAAACTTAACAAAAACTTTGTGAGATCCGTTAGTATAACAAAGCAAATCACTACTATAAGTACTATTGCAAACCAATTCATATTTTGTTTTTTAATTGTAGCTACTGTAATATAACTTTTCCATGGCTTAATCCACTGATAGAAATCAATAGTTTCATCAAAACAAGCAATCAATGCATCAAAAACAGAATCTGTCTTAAACAGGACAGTCTGTAGTAATCTGTAAGTTTAGTATGCTTCTGTAACTCCTAAAATTACGAACTAAATTTGAAAATTTGAAATTTTTTTACATAAGTAATGTGCAAAAAGTTTCAGATCCATTTGACTTTCCAGTAAGAAATGTAAAATCACGCACTACAGCCAAAGTTTCTGTTTTTGTTCTGCACATAGCAAACAAGCAATCTAATCATCCTAAAACCAAAGCTTGGCACATTTATTTTTATAAAACAATGGATATATACAAGGGGATAATTGTTTACAGATAAACTTCCATGAAAAATTCTACATTGTTTCTGTGAGCATGAACACAAGTGCTCAAGGTCGACCCTCACTTCTTCAATGCATAACTTTCCAATCACTTCTCTTTTTGAAAAACTTTTTAGGAATGAGAGGAAAGTAATAAATTTTTTTCATTCTTTAAATTTTTTTGTATGTTTCACCAGCAACTAAAAGTAAATAAAAAGTAAAAACAAAATCTACTTAGTGAAGAAAGCAAACAAGCACACACGAGAATATCAACCCCACGCTATTGCTCCCCGGCAACGGCGCCAGAAAAGAGCTTGATAATCCCCAAGTGCAAGGAATCATCGTAGCAATTTCCAAAGGTGGAAGTGATAAGTATGGAGTGTCGAACCCACAAGGAGCTAAAGGTAAGATCAATATTCTCTCAAGCCCTATCTGCCACTGATATGACTCTACGTACACCGAACGTTTGCTTCCAACTAGCAACGAGAAATAAAACGATGTTGTGGGTATGAAGAGGATAACTTTGTATGATATCGGAGAGATAAAATATAAAAATAGGTGATATTATCATAAAGTTAGAATATATTACTAAATATTATAAATGGCGAGTGTGGAATAATGGTGGATCAGTGTGCGGAATTGTCCTAGGCAATTATTAACAAGACCGGTAGTCGTCATTGCAATTTCATATGAGAGAGAGGCATAAGCTAACATACTTTCTCTACTTGGATCATATGCACTTATGATTGGAACTCTAGCAAGCATCCGCAACTACTAAAGATAATTAAGGTAAAACCCAACCATAGCATTAAATCATCAAGTCCTCTTTATTCCCATACGCAACAATCCCTCTTACTCGGGTTTGTGTTTCAGTCACTCACCAACCCACTATAAGCGAATCATGAACGTATTGCAACACCCTACAACGGGAATCCCTCACGCTTGCGCGACACGGAGGGCACCATAGGACAGCACCAAAATAAAACATACAACTCGTACCAATCTATATCATCAATCAACCCAAGGACAAAATATATCTACTCAAAACATCATAGGATGGCAACACATGATTGGATCATAATATGTAGCATAGAGCACCATGTTCAAGTAGGGATTACAGCGGGGTGCGGGAGAGTGGACCACGTAAAAGAGATGAGTATGGTGATGATGATGGTGATGTTGATGAAGATGATCACCGTGGCGATGATTCCCCTCTCGATGGTACTCCGGCGCCACCGGAAGTGAGGAGGAGAGGTTCTCCCCCTTGTGCTTCCTCCTCCATGTCCTCCCCCCTAGATGGGGAAAGGTTCTCCCTCTGGTCCTCGGCCTTCATGGCGATTATGGCCTCTCCGGGATACTCCTCCATGGCCACTGGTGATGAGGGCCCCCTCCGGTAGGGTGCCGGAGAGGGCCTAAATTGATTTCGCGTGGCTACAGAGGCTTGCGGCGGCGGAACATCAGATCTAGGTTTCTTTCTGGAAGTTTGGGTTTATATAAGAGGTGTTGGCGTTGATTTCACGTCAGGGGGCTTTCCGTGCTATCCACGAGGCAGGGGCCGCGCCCTAGGGGGTGGGCGCCCCCCCACCATGTTGGGCAGCCCGGGACTATTCTGGCCTACTTCCGGTACTCCATGGGCTTATTTTGGTCCAAAAATGATCTCCGTCAAGTTGCACGTCAATTGGACTCCGTTTGGTTAACCTTTTCTGCGATACTCTAAAACAAGGAGAAAACAGAAACTGGCACTGGGCTCTAGGTTAATATGTTAGTCCCAAAAATCATATAAAAGTGTATAATAAAGCCCATTAAACATCCAAGATAGATAATATAACAGCATGAATACTTCATAAGTTATAGATACGTTAAAGACATATCACACACGCAGCAGTCTGGGAGGGGGCACTCAGGGCCAGCAGACGGCTCGGAGCAGGTGGAGGTCGCTTCTCGGGAGATTTCGCCGCCCTAGAAAAAGGGACCCTAAAGAGTTGCGGCCAGAAGGAGCTGCAACACTCAGGAAATTACAAGGATAAGGTACTCACTCGTCTATGGCAATATACTTACTCTGCTTCAGCGGTCAGGAGGCATTACCACTGCAGCTTGGAGACCCCTTCCTCTTACGGAGCTCCTCGAAGTTCAAGCGGAGCTGGCCGAAGCCCCAGGTGCGATCACCAGTGCCAGGGGCGGCTGGTGTGGCCCCTGAGGCGACGACCTCAGGAGCACCGGGCTGCGTCAACTTCTCAGCCTCCGCCTCGTGACGGCTCGCCCGGGCCTGAGTGGCTTCTGCCTCGGGAGCATCGAACTTTGTCAGCCTTCCAGCCGCCTCCCCAGGAAGCTCACCCGAGCCGCAGGGGTCGTCAGTTCGGGAGCCCCAGACAACATTGCTTCCTCAGCAGCCGCGTTGTTGGTGTCCGACGGTGATCGCCCTCCTGCGCCCACTTCTGGAGCGAGCGCCACGCTGGCGGCGGGCAAGGGAACCATGAAGACAGGGTTCTCGCGAGGCCCTTCAAGGCCGACCGGGCGCAGTCCCCATTCATCGAATGGGGGCATCTGCCTCGCGAACTCCACCTTGTTCGAGCAGTAGTACAAGAGGCAGCCCTCCTCCGGCAGATTGGCTGGCACCGGGTCACCTACCAGGAGCTCAAGCATAGTCCATTGTGCCTCTGGAGGAAGCTCGGGCACGTGAAGCCTTATGGGGTCCTTGCTGCCGGAGAAGGACCACATCGGTCGATAGTGGCACTAGAGCGGAGCAACGCGGCGCCGGATGAACTCCTTTACCACCATGGGCGTTGTCACCCCGAGATCCTTCAGCCTGGACATCCGACGCCAGACATGGGCGAGCCGTGGGTCAGCCAGCCTCGCATGCCCCTAGCCGGAGCTTGGAGCAGTTGGTGCCATTGGAAGCAAGAGTAGGGGGCTGAGCACGCTGGCGTCCACAAACACCCACCGCTTCCGGAGCCCACTCACAACCGGCGAGAGCTTGAAGTCGATCCTCGAGCCAGCCATCGCCGCCACGGCCTGGAAGCTCAAGCATCTCGATACTGCCGGGCATCAGTCCGATGCAGCAAGAAGAAATGGTGAAGCAGAGCCAAGGAGGGAGCAATGCCCACCATGGCCTCGCAGACAATAAAGACAGCAAGGAGGATGATGGACTGGGGATCCAAGTGCAGCGCATTGACTTGGTTGTGAGAGAGCATGATGTTGAAGAAGGCGGAGAAAGGGGTGATACGTCTCCAACGTATCTACTTTTCCAAACACTTTTGCCCTTGTTTTGGACTCTAACTTGCATGATTTGAATGGGACTAACCGGACGAATGACATTTCAGAAGAATTGCCATGGTGTTATTTTTGTGCAGAAATAAAAGTTCTTGGAATGACCTGAAACTTCACGGAGAATATTTTTGGAATTAATAAAAAATACTGGTGAAAGAATCAACAACAGGGGGCCCACACCCTGTCCATGAGGGTAGAGGGCGCGCCCCAGCAGAAATAAAAGTTCTCAGAATGACCTGAAACTTCATGGAGAATATTTTTGGAATTAATAAAAAATACTAGCGAAAGAATCAACACCAGGGGGCCCACACCCTGTCCATGAGGGTAGAGGGCGTGCCCCTGCCTCGTGGGCCCCCTGAGGCTCCACCGACGTCCACTCCAACTCTATATATTCACATTCGGAAAGAAAAAAATCAGAGAGAAGGATTCATCGCGTTTTACGATACAGAGGCGCCGCCAAGCCCTAATTTCTCTCGGGAGGGCTGATCTGGAGTCCGTTCGGGGCTTCGGAGAGGGGAATCTGTCACCGTCGTCATCATCAACCATCCCCCATCACCAATTTCATGATGCTCACCACCGTGCGTGAGTAATCCCATCGTAGGCTTGCTCGACGGTGATGGGTCGGATGAGATTTATCATGTAATCGAGTTAGTTTTGTTAGGGTTTGATCCCTAGTATCCATTATGTTCTGAGATTGATGTTGCTATGACTTTTCTATGCTTAATACTTGTCACTAGGGCCCAAGTGCCATGATTTCAGATTTGAACCTATTATGTTTTCATGAATATATGTGAGTTCTTGATCCTATTTTGCAAGTCAATAGTCACCTACTATGTGTTATGATCCGGTAACCCCGAATTGACAATAATTGGGACCACTCCCGATGATGACCGTAGTTTGAGGAGTTCATGTATTCACTAAGTGTTAATGCTTTGGTTCGGTAGTCTATTAAAAAGAGGCCTTAATATCCCTTAGTTTCCAATAGGACCCCGCTGCCACGAGAGGGTAGGAAAAAAGATTTCATGCAATTTCTTTTCCATAATCACGCATGACTATATTCGGAATACATGCCTACATTACATTGATGATCTGGAGCTAGTTCTATGTCACCCTATGTTATAACTGCTGCATGAGGAATCGCATCTGACATAATTATCCATCATTGATCCATTGCCTACGAACTTTTCACATATTGATATTTGCTTAGTTACTTTTCTCATACATCATATTAGATTACTACAAAAACTGCCATCATACTTTTGCCTCCGTTACCGTTACTTCCATACTACTTTGCTACTAAATACTTGCTGCAGATACAAGTCTTTCGGTGTGGTTTAATTGACAACTCAGCTGATAATACTTGAGAATATTCTTTCGCTCCCCTTGTGTCGAATCAATAAATTTGGGTTGAATACTCTACCCTCGAAAACTATTGCGGTCCCCTATACTTGTGGGTTATCAAGACTATTTTCTGGTGCCGTTGCCAGGGAGCATAGCTCTATTCTTTGAGTCACTTGGGATTTATATCTGTTGATCACTACGAGGAACTTGAAATACAAAAAAACCAATATTTATCTCTCAACTACGAGGGGAGGTAAGGAACTGCCATCTAGCTCTGCACTTGATTCACCTTCTGTTTTGAGTAAACTTGCGACGCCTAAACCTACTCCTGCTATTGATTCTGATATGTTGCATGTTATTGATGATGCCACTTCTGCTATGCATGATACTTATGATGAAACTACTTCTATGCTTGATAACACTGTGCCATTGGGTGAATTTCTTGATGAACAACTTGCTAGGGTTAGAGAGAATGAAATTATTGAAACTGATAATATTGACGAAAGTAATGATGAAGATTATCCCCCTAGATATGAATTGCCTGATGTGCCTGAGGGTTATTGAGGGAGTCCCGGACTAGGGGGTGTCCGGATAGCCGGACTATTGTCATGGCCGGACTCCAAGACTATGAAGATACAAGATTGAAGACTTCGTCCCGTGTCCGGATGGGACTTTCCTTGGCGTGGAAGGCAAGCTTGGCGATACGGATATGTAGATCTCCTACCATTGTAACCGACTCTGTGTAACCCTAACCTATCCGGTGTCTATATAAACCGGAGGGTTTTAGTGCGTAGGACGAACAACAATCATACCATAGGCTAGCTTCTAGGGTTTAGCCTCCTTGATCTCGTGGTAGATCTACTCTTGTACTACCCATATCATCAATATTAATCAAGAAGGAGTAGGGTATTACCTCCATCGAGAGGGCCCGAACCTGGGTAAAAACATCGTGTCCCTTGTCCCCTGTTACCATCCGCCTAGACGCACAGTTCGGGACCCCCTACCCGAGATCCGCCGGTTTTGACACCGACATTGGTGCTTTCATTGAGATTTCCTCTCGTCGCCACCGATAGGCACGATGGCTCCTTCGATCATCAACAACAACGCGTCCAGTGGTGAGACTTTTCTCCCTGGACAAATCTTCGTATTCGCGGCTTTGCATCGTGGGCCAATTCTCTTGGCCATCCGGAGCTGATCGAAGCTACACCCCGCCATCGGTCAGATTTGGAAGTTTAAACTATACGGCCGATATCCGCGGAGACTTGATCTTCGACGGATTCGAGGCGCAGCCAAGCGCGCCGCACTGTCTTGATGGGCATGATCTAGCTCTGCAGCCAAACAGTGCCCTGGAGGCCGCACCAGCATCCGCTCCGACCCTTAATCCGGAGCCAGATTCCCCGATCGAGGACGAGTGGTTGGACACCGCCTCGGGGGCTACAATCTCTACGGCGATTGAGCCGAACTCCATCCCTGTCCTTTGCAAAGACCTCGACTCCAGGGTGCCGGACTCCTCTCCGGACTCCGAACCCTCCGCGCCCCTGCCAATCGAATCCGATTGGGCGCCGGTCATGGAGTTCATCGCCATGACATCTTTCAGCGCTTCGCCCTTTGGCGACATCCTGAATTCACTAAAGTCTCTCTCTTTATCCGGAGAGCCTGGCCGGACTACGGACAGGAAGGTTGGGATGCGGACGACGAAGAAATTCAACGCCCACCCACCACCCACTTTGTAGCCACTGTCGATGATCTAACCGACATGCTAGACTACGTCTCCGAAGACATCCACGGTATGAACGACGATGTCGGAGACGACCAAGACCCAGCGCCTACAGGGCACTGGAAGGCCACCTCGTCATATGACATATATATGGTGGACATCCCAAAAGATGGGAACGGCGATGGAACAACGGAGGATGACCCCTCCAAGAAACAGCCGGTTAGCGCCCGATGGCGTGGCGCCGCTCTAAATCCCGCCACAATAAAAACGGTGATTACTGCATGGGAGATAATAACACCCGGACAAGGTCAAGAGAACCCCTCTAGCAGGACTTAGCACAGGAGGAGGGAGAAGCAAGCCCGCACGACAGTGCGGCAGAAAGAGAGGTTGAGGACGATAATTATGCGCCTCCCTCCGAAGATGAGGCAAGCCTCGACAACGACGAGTTTGTCGTGCCTGAGGATCCCGCCGAACAGGAGCGTTTCAAACGCAGGCTTATAGCCACGACAAGCAGCCTCAAGAAAAAGCAGCAACAACTTAGAGCTGATCAAGACCTGCTAGTCGGCTGGATGGATCAAGTCCTTGCAGCCGAGGAGTATGAACTAGAACGCCCCTCCAAAAGCTACCCCAAACGCAGGTAGTTGCCTCGAATAGAGGAGGAAGCCCCCAAGTCACCAGCGCATGACATGGCAGACCGGCCACCCCTTGCCATGACAGAGAAGCCTCTCGGCCCTCCGCTCAATCCACAACCCGACGCGTCTAAAAAAGTAACAAGTCACTGGAAAACGCGTCTTACTTGAGTGATATATTGGAGGATAAGGCAAAACATACAAGATCGATCTACGGATCGCGTGGGCGCCCAGCAATGCGAGATGATTACCGTCGCGCCGGACATAGCAAAACCGGCCGGGCCGAACACAGTAGACAAAGCTCATATGAGCTACATCGTGATATAGCCCAATACATGTAGGCGCCAAGACACCCACTATGCTTCACGGATGAAGTAATGGATCATCAAATCCCGTGGGCTTCAAACCCGTAAACATCGAATCATACGATGGTACCACAGATCCTGCGGTCCGGATCGAGGATTATCTCCTCCATATCCACATGGCCCGCGGTGATGATCTACATGCCATCAAATACCTCCCACTCAAGCTTAAAGGACCAGCTCGATATTGGCTCAATAGCTTGCCAGAATCAATTGGTTGTTGGGAGGACCGGAAGCCGCATTCCTTGATAACTTCCAAGGCACATATGTGCGACCACCGTACGCCGATGACCTTAGCCACATAATTCAGCAGCCAAGAATCGGCCGCACAATTCTGGACTCGGTTCCTAACAAAGAAAAATCAAATCGTTGACTGTCCGGATGCAGAGGCCCTTGCGGCCTTCAAACATAACATCCGCGACGAGTGGCTTGCCTGTCACCTAGGACAGGAAAAGCCGAAATCTACGGCAGCCCTCACAACCCTCATGACTCGCTTTTGTGCGGGAGAGGACAGCTGGCTAGCTCGAAGCAACAACTTGGCCAAACATCCTGATAGTCCGGATACCAAGGACAGCAATGGCAGGTCGCGTCGCAACAAGAACAAGCGCCGCATTAATGGCGATAATACTGAAGATACGGCCGTCAATGCCGGATTCAGAGGCTCTAACCCGGTCAGCAGAAGAAGCCATTCAAAAGAAATACCCAGGGCCCGTCCAACTTGGACCAAATACTCGATCGCTTGTGCCAAATACATGGCACCCCGAAACCAGCCAATCACACCAACAGGGATTGTGGGGTGTTCAAGCAAGGTGCAAGTTAAGTGCCGAACTCAATGACAAGGGCTGCATAGCGATGACGAGGAAGAGCCCCGCCCGAACAATAGAGGACAGAAAGGTTTTCCCACACAAGTGCGGACGGTGAACATGATATACGCAACCCACATACCCAAAAGAGAGCGGAAGCGCACTACGGGACATATATGCGATGGAGCCAGTCGCCCCAAAGTTCAACCCATGGTCTTCCTACCCGATCACCTTCGATCGAAGGGACCACCCCACTAGCATCCGTCACGGCGGCTTCGCCGCATTGGTTCTTGACCCAATTATTGACGGATTTTACCTCACCAGAGTCCTGATGGACGGCGGTAGCAGCCTGACCTGCTTTATCAGGATACAGTGCGCAAAATGGGCATAGACCCCTCAAGTATTAAACCTACAAAGACGATCTTTAAAGGCGTCATACCGGGTGTAGAGGCCAATTGTACAGGCTCAGTCACACTCCAAGTGGTCTTCGGATCTCCGGATAACTTCCGAAGTGAAGAGTTAATCTTCGACATCGTCTCATTCCGCAGCGGCTATCATGCACTGCTCGGACGAACCGCATTTGGAAAGTTCAATGCGGTGCCGCACTACGCATACCTCAAGCTCAAGATTCCAGGCCCTCGAGGAGTAATCACGTTCAATGGAAACATCGAACGCTCTCTCCGAACGGAGGAACATACGGTGGCCCTCGCGGCGGAGGTGCGAAGCAGCCTCTCACGACAATTCTTGAGTCCGGCCACTAAGCGTCCGGACACCGCCAAGCGCGCCCGGAGTAACCTGCAACAAGACCACCTGGCACGATTCAAGCACGAGTAGCAATCCGGCCCCAACCCCAGCCCTCGCGAAATTGCGAAGCTAGTATTACGCGTACATAATTACGCTCTGGAGATACCATGGGCATATGGGGAGGGGCAAGACAACGGCACGCCAAGAATGCGGCTCGACCGCACCAGGGGCTCTCGTTTGTGTCATTTCCTTTTTCTTTTTTCCTTTTTTTACTTTTTTTTACTTTCAGGACTCTGTCTTTGAGAAGTCATGTCCCGCACTTGAATCGCCGAACTCACGATGCAACAGCCAGGGAAGCGGAAAGCCACGTCGAGTGTTCAGGTGGTCTCCATTACGAGCATTATACCTGTTTTACATATCATCCAAATAGCTTACCTCGAGGGGGACATGTTAGATAGTCCCATCCCTTGCTTATCGCGCTATTTGTATCGTTCTGCTTCCATTGCAGTACCTTTTTGAATAAACAATACATAGCTTTTTCTTATTATTGCTCTACTTCCTTTATATATACATATGTTCATTTCACGACATGTTGCAACCATACACTTTGGTACGGCCAATACACCAGGGGCTTAAGATCCCAAAATTATGGTGTGATAAGTCCGAACACTTCCACAAGTGCGGCACCCCGAACTTATAGCATTATATGAATTGGCTCCGAATCATGTCTTGGGTCAATAGTTGGGTTTGCCCGGCACCCGTGTTTTGGTACCTTACGTTCCGCTATATCGGCTAAGGTAGCATCGGGAGAACCATCGCGATTGTGCCCCAGCTTATGCCGGGTCGAGCACCTCAAAGGAGAAAGCTAAAACTGACTGTCATGATAGGGCGAGAGCCGATCGCTGTTCGAGAGGTTTTTTCAGGTCCCTAAAGACTTATGCCGCTTAGAGCGAGGAACCGAATTGTCCGCCATAGGCGTGGATAGCGCCCGAACTCGGTCTTCCGAATACTAGGGCTTCACCGAAATTTAAAATTATAGAATTCTATGGCTAAGTGAGAGTGTTCAAGCATTATAAGTCCAGCTTGCCTTGTTCGTTGTGTTGAGCGCCTCCTGGATGGACCCAAGAATGGGAACAAGAGTGCTCAAGTTTATCCCGAACACCCCAAAGACTGCGTGGCATGGGGGCTGAAGCCAACGACTTGCCATCTCTCAAATTTGATAAACGGCCGCATGAAGGTAATATTTTAAATTAATAAGAGTTGCTTAGCGATATGAACAAGTTTTCAGCATGTGATAACAAATGCGAGTTTATTCAAAATTACATCATTGTAGCACTCATCCGCTATTCCGCGGCCACCCATCAGGAGTACCTCATAGAACAATTCGTGTGTGCGATGCTCATGGCCCTACGGTGGCACGTCAGTCACAAGCCTCTCAGCATCCAGATGCCCCAGTGCACTTTAGCACGGGCAAGGGCCCGACGGACACCTTCAATGCAGACGGAGCGCTTGATGACTTCAAGCCGGACAGGCATCCACCACCGGCCGCACCAAGCCGAAGTTGCTCCCGGGCATGGCCTCCAATGGCCACAACCGCTTATAAGGCCCTTCATGGCCTGTTCGGCGACCTTATGGAGCTTGACCGGCTGCTTCAGCTGGTCGCTCAGGGCACTGGATGGTCGGCCTCGACATACCGAGACCGTAACACCTTTTCCGTCGAGCTCCCCTCCGGGCGCGGTAGAATGCGGAGCATCGACGACCACGGGCAAATCTGCGAATGCTCACGGAGAGCTCAATTCGGGTAAGTAATGTAATTGACTTTTACATTCTTGCTTTGCATAAAGAATGCCTTACCCGCCGCTATCTTCTTTAGTGCTTCAATTTCTTGGAGGGCTTTTTGGGCCTCGGTCTTAGCAGCTTTGGCACTCTCAAGAGCCGAGGCAAGCTCGGACTCTCGGGTCTTCGAGTCACGCTCCAAACCCTCGTGTTTTTTCACGAGAATCTGGAGCTCTTGCCGCACCTCCGCCAGCTGCGCCACCCCTTCTCTCGCTCGGTGCATTCCAGAGTCATGAGCTTTGTTTGCCACGGAAATCGCTTCCTTCTTGGTCTCCACCTTGTTCGTGGCCCCTGTAGTACCCAAGTTATTCCTGTTATTTTTTGCAACCAAAACCTTCTCTATAAGGTACTTCTTTAATAAGGTATTACTTACCTTCCTTGTCCTCGAGCTGCTTCTTGGCTTGTCCGAGCTCGTTCTCGGACCGCTCGAGGTTCTGCTTCAACGCATTGACCTCCGCATCGGTGTGGCAGGTCAAGGTCGGCGCCTGCATTCCCATATTGACATACTTATGTTAGACTCTTGCGTATATCTTTTAGATCCTTAGTCCGCTTTTCTTTCCAAACACCGAACTAAGCATCAGGCTACCGTCTATGCGGTAATATTTTTACATGTTTCAAACTTACCTCAAAGCCCGTTAGAAGGCTGGTACAGGCTTGATCCGCTCTTGGCGGATCGAATCTGTCCGGATCACCGCACTCATAACAAGGCGGTGCTCCTTCGATGGAGGCGCCGTTGAGCGCCTCCATGCTATCCGGTGCCTCCGGTTGGGACGGAGGACACCGGCGTCTTACCCTTCTTTATGGCGATCCGCTGTCCGAACTTCGAACCGTTGATGGTTCCGCATGGAGTCCGGACGAGGTCGGGCTTAGCCCCTGGGGTCTTGCCCCAAGCGCTGAGTCCGGAGGTTGCCTTGTGGCACCTCCTACGCTACCTCCTCTTGACCAAGCCCCCTTGGGGCCCCACCGCGGCGTCGTCCGCAGCGTGAGGCGAGGAGGCGGTCGGAAGCGAAGTACTCTCCATTTCCGACGAGCCCAGGGACCCGCTCGATGAATCGGCGAACTCGCCCTTGGGAGGGCTGCACGGTTGTTCCACATTAGAGAACACTATACAATAATAAAAAGCCATGGGTATCCGGACACTTACGATCTCGCCAGGGGCTTGGCCCTTGTAGGCCAATCCTCCTCGTCGTCGTCGACGTTGGTGGAGAAGTCCGGAGGAAGGGTTCTTCCCTTCTTGGACCCTCCGGCCTCCCGTTAGGCGACCTTCCTTTTCTTATCTTCCCCGGGGAGGAGCTTCTTCTTCTTCCTCCTCGTCCTCGTGGAGAAGATTCGCCAGAATCTGACAAAGACTGGCGTCGGGAGCTCCTTTGAGTTCCCGTGGCCTCCTTCTTGGCCTTCTTCTCCGGCACCACATGGGGCGCCAAAGCCAGCAGGCCCGTTAATCGGGCGTCCTCCGGGTCTTCCGGCAAAGGAGCCGGACAGTTAATCTGCCCGGGCGTCTTCAGCCAGTCCTCTCAAAGATTAGGGAGTTTTAGATCCCACATAGAGTCAATCTATGAAAAAAGAGTCCCGTAAAGGGTAAAATAACTTACCTCGCCGGCTTGACGCTGCGAGCTGTATCCGCGATCTTTGGTAGCGGATGCTGGGGCTTCGGCGCCCTTGAACAACACCTTCCAGGCGTCTTCGTACGTAGTGTCGAAGAGCCGGCTCAAGGTTTGGTGCTGTGCCGGATCGAACTCCCACAAGTTAAAGGCCCGTTGTTGGCATGGGAGAATCCGGCGGATGAGCATCACCTCGATTACGTCGACAAGCCTAAGATTCTTGGCCACCAGGTTTCGGACGCATGTTTGAAGTCTGGATGTCTTGTCCGAATTCCCCCACGTCAGGCCCGTCTCTTTCCATGATGAGAGCTGTGTGGGGAAGTCAGATCTGAACTTGGGGGCCGCCACCCATTCGGTGTTGCGGGGCTCGGTGATGTAGAACCACCCCAATTGCCACCCCTTTATTGTCTCCACGAAGGCGCCTTCGAGCCATGGGACTTTGGCCATCTTGCCAACCATGGCGCCTCCGCACTCCGCTTGACGGCCGCCCACTACCTTCGGCCGGACGTTGAAGATCTTCAGCCATAAGCCGATGTGGGGCTGGATGCAGAGGAAAGCCTCGCACACGACGATAAACGCCGAGATGTTGAGGATGAAATTCGGGGCCAGGTCGTGGAAGTCCAGGCCATAGTAGAACATGAGCCCCGGACAAATGGGTGAAGTGGAAAACCTAGTCCATGGAGGAAGTGGGGAGAAACACTACCCTCTCATGGGGCCCGGGGGTTGGAATAAGCTGCCCCGCTTCGGGCAGCCTGTGCGCAATATTGCCGGACAAGTATCCGGCCTCCCGCAGTCTTTTGATGTGCCCCTCCGTGACGGAGGAGGCCATCCACCTGCCTCCCGCTCCTGACATGGTTGGAGAAGATTGAGGTGGGATGTGCGGACTAGGGCGCTGGAGCTCGAGTGCACGGAAATGGATAAGCAAAGGAGGAAGAAGGCATAGGTGAAAAGGTGGATCCTTATCCCCTTATATGGACGGACGACGCTACGCGTCCCCCACCAGCCTGGTAAAACTCGCTTATTTCCCAAGCACCGTAATCAATGGCGCGGATGGGTTACCCACGTCCGTATTGATGAGAATCCCGGAATAAGGGGGCATGATCTACGCTTTGATAAGACGTGCCAAGGAAACCGCCTCGCTAAACACGCTGAGGTGGAACGGTAAAAAACAATTCATATAAAGGCCTGGCCGTGGTGTGATGTCACGCCGCGGAATACGTCAACAGATCTGTGCAAAAATTATTCTCTCTACGGTGTTATGTGGAACTTGTTTTGCAGAGCCGGACACTATCCTTGTGTTCAAAACCTTCTATGGAGTATTCGGAGGACGAACCCGCCTTGCAATGCCGAAGACAATCAACGAGCCGGACTCATTGTCATTGAAGCCTGGTTCAGGGGCTACTGAGGGAGTCCCGGACTAGGGGGTGTCCGGATAGCCGGACTATCGTCACGGACGGACTCCAAGACTATGAAAATACAAGATTGAAGGCTTCGTCCCGTGTCCGGATGGGACTTTCATTGGCGTGGAAGGCAAGCTTGGCGATACGGATATGTAGATCTCCTACAATTGTAACCGACTCTGTGTAACCCTAACCTATCCGGTGTCTATATAAACCAGAGGGTTATAGTCCGTAGGACGAACAACAATCATACCATAGGCTAGCTTCTAGGGTTTAGCCTCCTTGATCTCGTGGTAGATCTACTCTTGTACTACCCATATCATCAATATTAATCAAGCAGGAGTAGGGTATTACCTCCATCGAGAGGGCCCGAACCTGGGTAAAAACATCGTGTCCCTTGTCTCCTGTTACCATCCGCCTAGACGCACAGTTCAGGACCCCCTACCCGAGATCCGCCGGTTTTGACACCGACAGTTATGTTATGGATGAAGAAACTGGTAGAGACTTTTTTGCTTGCAAAGATAGATATGATCTTAAGAAACTGTTAGCTAAGCTAAAAGAAAAATCTCTGAATGCTAGAATGAAATATGATCCTGCTTTTGGTACTTCATCTATCTATATTTCTGATAAGG
This sequence comes from Aegilops bicornis, assembly GCA_021605145.1. NCBI lineage: Eukaryota > Viridiplantae > Streptophyta > Magnoliopsida > Poales > Poaceae > Aegilops > Aegilops bicornis. The sequence goes on from CM038672.1 coordinate 119,089,943, forward strand.
ATTATGATTTCTCTGTCGATCCTGAGTTGATTACTTTGGTTGAATCTGATCCTTTTTATGGCTATGAATCTGAAACTATTGTGGCACATCTTACTAAATTGAATGATATAGCCACCCTATTTACTCATTAGGAAAAAATTCGTTACTACTATATCCTTAAGTTATTTCCATTCTCATTAAAGGGTGATGCTAAAACATTTTTTAATTCTGTTACTCCTGGTTGTGTGCATAATCCCCAGGATATGATTTATTACTTCTGTGCTAAATATTTCCCCGCTCATAAGGAACAACCTGCCTTAAGGGAAATATATAATTTTGTGCAAATTGAAGAAGAGAGTCTCCCACAAGCTTGGGGAAGGCTTCTCCGATTACTTCCTGCTATGCCTGATCATCCTCTCAAGAAAAATGAAATACTTGATATCTTTTATAGTGGACTAACCGATGCTCACCTGGATAGTTGTGTTGGTTCTGTCTTCAGGGAAAGAACTGCTAAGCAAGCTGAGTTTCTATTGAATAATATATTGAGTAATGATAATGATTGGACACTTCCTAAACCAAGTCTTAAACCAACTCCGAAGAAAAGGGGTATTATATTTCTCAGTCCTGAAGATATGCAAGTGGCAAAGAAATCTATGAAAGAAAAGGGTATTAAAGCTAAAGCTGTTAAGAATTTACCATCTATTGAAGAAATACATGGTCTTGATAACCCGACACAGGTAGTAAAGGTAAATTATCTCTATAGATTTGATGAGGGTGATATTCCTCGCAATAAGTCTCCAAGCCAATGCTTAGATGAGTTTGATAATTTTATTGTTAAACAAGAAAACTTCAATGCTTATGTTGGTAGACAATTGAAACGTAATGCTTATATGATTGAACACTTCAGTGATTATATGTCTAGAATTAAAGCTGAACTTAAACTTATTAGTAAACATGCTTCTATGGTTACCACTCAGGTGGAACAAGTGCTAAAAGCTCCAAATGATTTTCTCAATGAATTAAATAATAAGAAAAATGATGATGCAGTTAGAGTTGTGACTAGAGGGGGAAGAATGAACCAGGAACCTTTGTATGCTGAGGGCCACCCTAAGAGAATTGAGCAAGATTCTCAGAGAACTAACGTTGATGCACCTAGTTCTTCTAAGAAAAAGAAAAAGAAAAAGAAAAAAAATGATAGGACTTTGCATGCTTCTAGTGAACCTGTTGTTGACACACCGGAGAATCCCAATGATATTTCTATTTCTGATGCTGAAACACAATCTGGTGATGAACATGAACCTAGCGATAATGTTCATGTTTATGCTCAACCTAGCAATGATAATGATGTAGAGATTGAACCTGTTGTTGATCTTGATAACCCACAATCAAAGAATCAACATTATGATAAGAGAGACTTCGTTGCTAGGAAGCACGGTAAAGAAAGAGAACCATGGGTTCAGAAACCCATGCCTTTTCCTCCAAAACCATCCATGAAAAAGGATGATGAGGATTTTGAGCGCTTTGCTGAAATGATTAGACCTATCATTTTGCGTATGCGTTTGACTGATATGCTTAAAATGAATCCTATGCCAAGTACATGAAAGATATTGTTACAAATAAGAGAAAAATACCGGAATCTGAAATTTCCACCATGCTTGCTAATTACACTTTTAAAGGTGGAATACCTAAGAAACTAGGAGATCCAGAAGTACCAACTATACCATGCTCCATTAAAAGAAACTATGTTAAAACAACTTTATGTGATATTGGAGCCAGTGTTAGTGTCATGCCTCTCTCTTTATATCATATACTTGATTTGAATAAGTTGACACCTACTAAAATATCTTTGCAAATGGCCGATAAATCAAATGTTATACATGTCGGTATTTGTGAGGATGTGTCTGTTGTGGTTGTAAACGTTACTATTTCAATGGACTTTGTTATTCTTGATATTCCCGAGGACGATAGTATGTCTATTATTCTTGGTAGACCCTTTTTGGATACTGCAGAGGCTGTTATTAATTGCAACAAAGGTAATGTTACTTTTTATGTTAATGGTAATGAGCATATGGTACACTTTCCAAGGAAACAACCTCAAGTCCACAGTATCAATTCTATTGGAAAATTTTCAACGATTATTATTGGATGTTTTGAATTTCCTCTTCCTACTGTCAAGAAGAAATATGATATTCTTATTATTGGGGACGTGCATATCCCCGTTGAGGTAACCTAGTGTTATTCGAAAATTCTCCAATTTCATGCGATTCGGAAAGAGTTTGTTAACAAGACTTGATCAACCTTGTTAGTGGATTCCTTTTGATGAGCATGAGATGGATGAAGTTAGAAAGCAAAACTCTCTGTACCCTCCTTTTACTTTCTTTTATTTATATTAAATAAAGAAAAAATAGTATTTTCTGTCTGTTTTATGAATTATCCTTGCAATAAAAAATACCTCGAAAATAAAAGTTCTCCAAATGTCCTGAAAATGAAATATGATATTTTGTAGAATATTTAAGAATATCTAGCACTGAGAACACACCAGAAGGGGCTACCACTTGGCCACGAGGGTCCAGGGCGCGCCCACCCCCCTTGGGCGCGCCCCCTGCCTCGTGGACCCCACGTGGACCCCCACCACATATTCCTGCACCCACTCACTTTGTCTTCCTCCACAAAAAATCCTCCCATAGCTCAAACTCGTGTTCTAGCTCATCTTGCTGCCATTTTCGATCTCCTTGCTCAAAGCTCCATTAACAAAACTGTTTTGGGGGATTGTTCTCGGTATGTGACTCCTCCAATGATCCAATTAGTTTTTGTTCTAGTGCTTTATTTATTGCAAATTTTTGCTGCTGAGGTGACCCTGTTCTTGAGCTTGCATGTCGAATTTACATGGTCCAAAGTAGTTTTAATGCATGATATAGCTTCTAAGCACTTATGGGAGTAGTTTCTATTAATCTTGTTGAGTTTGGTTCACTTTTATTTTGAGGCACTAAAAATTTCAGAAATTTTTTAGAGGAAGAAATATGTTTAGGAAAATGTACCAAGAAGGTTCCTCAAGGAAGCAAGGCCCAAGGCTCGCGATACGTGAGTCGGACGATGAACCACTGAGGGAAGCTCAAGTGCAGCCTTGTGAATGGCCGCCAGAGGAGTTTATGGTCCAAGCAGGTATCAAGGATGAATTTTACGCGTATATGCATAATGCTGATCTTGGGGACTTCGTGTCAGATAAGTGCCTGCAATACTGCTACCTAACTAATTCCTTTGTGAGAAGGTTTAAATTTACATCCTCGCGCAATTCTCACACTGTTTTATTTGATCTTTATGATAAATCATATACCATCAATTTAGAAGATTTTAATACTGCTTGTAAACTCCCGAAGTGGGGCAATGTTAGTGAACCTCGCAAATCTGAATATAAAGACTTTCTTGCTAGTATCATTGTGGGGGAATCTAGAGAAATCACACAAGCTACCATAGGGAGCATTCATTTTCCTTCCATACATGATTTTGCTCTCTTTATAGGTAGATGCATTAACGGTAAAGATGAAGCTTGTCACATGTGCTCTGTGTCTTTGTGTCCTCAAAAGTGCGGTATTAGGTGATAAATAATATAACTTGGGGGCTATTGTTGCACGAAGGTTGCATCTTAACGGTACAAGTGGAGATTTGTTTGGTGGAATTTATGCAACTTGTGTAGCTAATTATCTTGATGTACCCATATATAGAAATGATTTGGAGTTACCTCCTGCTTATCTAGATTATAATGCTATGGTCCGCCATCAGTTTGTTGAGAGGAATGAACAGTTCCTCCAGTACCGACTAATCTTTGACAGAGGTCACACTATCCATGTTGCCCTCCCTGCTCCTACTTTCTTTGACTTTCAGGCAAAAAGTAGATATGTTATAACCGGGGAGGAGGTGAACGAGTATGAGAGGAGAATGGAGGCAGCTCACCTCCAAGCTGCAGCTCGTCAGCAAGAGTCACTGCATCACAAAGACGACCCAGCCATAACTTTCGATATCCGCCAGCCAAGAAGTGGTTCTAGACCAACTTAGGCCAAAAGCCTAAGCTTGGGGGAGTACGTACTTCTCACCGACATTACATTCATGTTGACACACTCATTCTAGTTGTCGGTGCTCATACTTTTTAATTGTACCATCCATGCTAGTTTATTTTCTTTTCTAAGCCTTCTTCTTGTGTGTTTGAAAAACCTTAAGAAAAACCAAAATACTTAGTTGTAGCTTCTAGCTAGTTTACCTTCCATGCCTGTAGTAGTAGTAATTAAAAGAAAACTCAAAAAGCTTTCTCGTTCTTCTTTTGCTTGTTGGGAGCTTTCCCGCGTAAATAGTTTTATTTCTTTTCTTTGGGGGCCGAGAGGAGAAGACCATGATAAAAATGTTGAGTGGCTCTCATATGCATTATTTAACCAAGAGCCCATATTACCTTGTCTTCTCTCTTGTATTAAATGCTTGCAGATTCCAGCTTAGTCCAATGCATGTGCACTATCATTATTATCCACACCGTTCGATCATGCAAGTGAAAGGCAATAATGACGATATATGATAGACCGATTGAGATGAGAGAAGCTGGTATGAACTCGACCTATCTTGTTTTTGTAAATATGATTAGTTCATCGTTCCTGATTCAGCCTATTATGAATGAAACATGTTTGCAATGACAATTAGAGATTATAGTTGCTCATGCCATGCTTAATTAGCTAGGAGTTTATAATGGTTTACCTTGCGTGCCAACATGCTATTAATGTTGGGGAACATAGTAATTTCAAAATATTCCTACGCACACACAGGACCATGGTGATGGCATAGCAACGAGAGGGAAGAGTGTCTGTCCATGTACCCTCGTAGACCGAAAGCGGAAGCGTTATAACAACGCGGTTGATGTAGTCGTACGTCTTCACGATCCTGACCGATCCAAGTACCGAACGTACGGCACCTCCGTGTTCAAAGACATCGCTCACTCGATGACGATCCCCGGCTCCGATCCAGAAAGCGTCGGGGATGAGTTCCACAAGACGATGGTGTGGTGACGATGATGATGCTCCACCGGACGCAGGGCTTCGCCTTAAGCTCCGCTGACGGTATGACTTCTCCGGCGCAGGGCTTCGCCTAAGCTCCGCTGACGATATGACCAAGTGGAATATGGTGGAAGGGGCACCGCACACGGCTAAGGAACGATCCGTAGATCAACTTGTGTGTCATGGGGTGCCCCTTGCCCTCAGATATAAAGGAGCAAGGGGGGGTGCGGCCCTAGGGGAGGCGCTGGAGGAGTCCTACTCCCACCGAGTAGGACTCCCCCTTCCTAGTTGGATTAGGATTGGGAGGGGAAGAAGGAAGGCGCCGCCTCTCTCCTTGTCCTATTCGGACTAGAGGGAGGGGGGCGCGGCCTGCCCCTGGCCGCCCTTTCCTCTTCTCCCTATGGCCCATCAAGGCCCATTGACTTCGGGGTTCCGTAACCCCAGGTGTTCCGTAACCCCCTGTTCCAGAACTTCCTGCTTTCATCCGAACCTTTCCAAGTCCAAACATAGGCTTCCAATATATCAATCTTTATGTCTCGACCATTTCGAGACTCCTCGTCATGTCCGTGATCACATCCGGGACTCGAACAACCTTCGGTACATCAAAACTTATAAACTCATTATGAACCGCCATCGAAACGTTGTTGCAAGCGGACCCTACGGGTTCGAGAACTATGTAGACATGACCTAGAACCATTCTCGGTCAATAACCAATAGCGGAACCTGGATGCCCATATTGGTTCCTACATATTCTACGAAGATCTTTATCGGTCAAACCGCATAACAACATACGTTGTTCCCTTTGTCATCGGTATGTTACTTACCCGAGATTCGATCGTCGGTATCCAATACCTAGTTCAATCTTGTTACTCGTTCCGTAATACATCATCTCACAACTAACTCATTAGTTGTAATGCTTGCAAGGCTTATGCGATGTGTATTACCGAGAAGGCCCAGAGATACCTCTCCGACAATCGGAGTGACAAAACCTAATCTCGAAATACGCCAACCCAACAAGTACCTTTTGAGACACCGTAGTACTCCTTTATGATCACCCAGTTACGTTGTGACGCTTTGGTAGTACCCAAAGTGTTCCTCCGTAAACGGAGTTGCATAATCTCATAGTTACAGAACATGTATAAGTCATGAAGAAAGCAATAGCAATATATTAAACGATCAAGTGCTAAGCTAACGGAATGGGTCATGTCAATCACATCATTCTTCTAATGAGGTGATCCCATTAATCAAATGACAACACATGTCTATGGTTAGGAAACACAACCATCTTTGATTAATGAGCTAGTCTAGTAGAGGCTTACTAGTGACTACCTTTTTGTCTATGTATTCACACATGTATTATGTTTCCGGTTAATACAATTCTAGCATGAATAATAAACATTTATCATGATATAAGGAAATAAATAATAACTTTATTATTGCCTCTAGGGCATATTTCCTTCAGTCTCCCACTTGCACTAGAGTCAATAATCTAGATTACACAAGAATGATTCTAACACCCATGGAGTCTTGGTGCTGATCATGTTTTGCTCGTGGAAGAGGCTTAGTCAACGGGTCTGCAACATTCAGATCCGTATGTATTTTGCAAATCTCTATGTCTCCCACTTGGACTTGGTCCCGAATGGAATTGAAGCGTCTCTTGATGTGCTAGGTCAACATGTGAAAACTGGATTACTTTGAAAAGGCAATTTAAACAGTATTATCACAGAATAACATCATTGGTCCCGATGCACTAGCTATAACACCTAGATCCGAAATTAACACCTTCATCCGCATCCTTCGTTTGCTGCTTCCAAGCAGCTATGTACTCCGCTTCACATGTAGATCCCGCCACGACGCTTTGTTTAGAACTGCACCAACCGACAGCTCCACCGCTTAACAAAAATACGATCCGGTTTGCGATTTAGAATCGTCCTGATCAGTGTCAAAGCTCGCATCGACGTAACCATATACGACTAGCTCTTTGTCACCTCCATATACGAGAAACATATCCTTAGTCCTTATCATGTATTTCAGGATGTTTTTGACCGCTGTCCAAAGGATCCACTCCTGGATTACTTTGGTACCTTCCCGCCAAGCTTACATGCCTAAGCATACGTCAGTCCGTACACAGATTGCATACATGATAGAGCCTATGGCTGAAGCATAGGAACATCTTTCATTTTCTCTCTATCTTCTCGCTGTGGTCGGGCATTGAGTCCGACTCAATCTTACACCTTGTAATACAGTGTAAAAAACCTTTCTTTGCTCGATCCATTTTGAACTTCTTCAAAACTTTATCAAGGTATGTGCTTTGTGAAAGTCCAATTAAGCGCCTTGATCTATCTCTATAGATCTTGATGCCCAATATGTAAGCAGCTTCACCGAGGTCTTTCATTGAAAAACTTTTGTTCAAGTATCCTTTTATGCTATTCAGAATTCTATATCATTTCCAATCAATAATATGTCGCCTACATATAATATCGTAAATGCTACAGAGCTCCCACTCACTTTCTTGTAAATACAGGCTTCTCCAAAAGTCTCAGATAAAACCATATGCTTTGATCACACTATCGAGCGCTTATTCCAACTCCGAGAGGCTTGCACTGCATAATAAATTGATCATTGAGCTTGCACACTTTGTTAGCGCCTTTGGATCAACAAAACCTTCTCGTTGCATCATATACAACTCTTCTTCTAGAAATCCATTCAAGAATGCAGTTTTTACATCCATTTGCCAAATTTCATAATCATAATATGCGGCAATTGCTAACATGATTCGGACAGACTTATGCATCGCTACGGGTGAGAAAGTCTCATCGTAGCCAACCCCTTGAACTTGTCGAAAACCTTTTGCAACAAGTCGAGCTTTATAGATGCTTACATTACCATCGGCGCTACCTTCTTCTTAAAGATCCATTTATTCTCAATGGCTTGCCGACCATCGGGCAAGTCAACCAAAGTCCATACTTTGTTTTCATACATGGATCCCATCTCAGATTTCATGGCTTCCAGCCATTTCATGAATCTGGGCTCACCATCGCTTCTTCATAGTTTGTAGGTTCGCCATGGTCAAGTAACATGACTTCCGTAATAGTATTACCGCATTCACTCGTGCGATTTTACTCGTTGACTCCACGGTTTAGTAGCAACTTGATCTGAAGTTTCATGATCAATATCATTAGTTTCCTCACTAAATGGTGTAGTTGTCACAGGAACCATTTCTTGTGATGAATTACCTTCCAATAAGGGAGCAGATATAGTTATCTCATCAAGTTCTACTTTCCTCCCACTCACTTCTTTCGAGAGAAACTCCTTCTCTAGAAAGGATCCGAACTTAGCAACGAAAATCTTGCCTTCAGATTCGTGATAGAAGGTGTACCCAACAGTCTCCTTTGGGTATCCTATGAAGACACATTTTTCCGATTTGGGTTTGAGCTTATCTGGTTGAAGTTTCTTCACATAAGCATCGCAGCCCCAAATTTTAAGAAACGACAACTTTGGTTTCTTGCCAAACCATAGTTCATGCGGTGTCGTCTCAACGGATTTAGATGGTGCCCTATTTAACGTGAATGCGGCCGTCTCTAAAGAATATCCCCAAAACGATAGCGGTAAATCAGTAAGAGACATCATAGATCGCACCATATCAAGTAAAGTACGACACGACGTTGGACACACCATTTCTCCGTGGTGTTCCGGTGGCGTGAGTTGCTAAAACTATTCCACATTGTTTTAAATGTAAACCAAACTCAGAACTCAAATATTCTCCTCCACGATCAGATCGTAGAAACTTTATTTTCTTGTTACGATGATTTTCCACTTCACTCTGAAATTCTTTGAACTTTTCAAATGTTTCAGATTTGTGTTTCATTAAGTAGATATACCCATATCCGCTCAAATCATCCGTGAAGGTGAGAAAATAACGATACCCGCCAAGGCCTCAACATTCATTGGACCACAAACATCAAGATGTATGATTTCCAACAAATCAGTTGCTCGCTCCATAGTTCCGGAGAACGGCGTTTTGGTCATCTTGCCCATGAGGCACGGTTCGCAAGTACCAAGTGATTCATAATCAAGTGATTCCGTAAGCCCATCAAGATGGAGTTTCTTCATGTGTTTTACACCGATATGACCTAAACGGCAGTACCACAAATAAGTTGCATCATCATTATCAACTCTGCATCTTTTGGTTTCAACATTATGAATATGCGTATTACTACTATCGAGATTCAATAAAAATAGACCATTCTTCAAGGGTGCGTGACCATAAAAGATATTACTCATATAAATAGAACAGCCATTATTCTCTGATTTAAATGAATAACCGTCTCGCATCAAACAAGATCCAGATATAATGTTCATGCTCAACGCTGGCACCAAATAACAATTATTTAGGTCTAAAACTAATCCCGAAGGTAGATGTAGAGGTAGCGTGCCGATCATGATCACATTGACCTTGGAACCGCTTCCCACGCCAAGATCGTCACCTCGTCCTTTGCTGCTCGCTTATTCTCAGAGTCCCTGTTTTGAGTTGCAAATATTAGCAATGTAACCAAAGATCAAATACCCGTGTGCTACTACGAGCTCTAGTAAGGTACACATCAATAACATGTATATCACATATACCTTTGTTCACCTTGCCATCCTTCTTATCCGCCAAATACTTGGGGCAGTTCCGCTTCCAAAGGTCTCCGCTTGCAGAAAACACTCGGGCCAGGCTTAGGTCCAGACTTGGGTTTCTTCTCTTGAGCAGCAACTTTCTTGGTCAGTTCTTTTTGAAGTTTCCTTCTTCTTTCCTTTGCCCTTTTTCTTGAAACTAGTGGTCTTGTTGACCATCAACACTTGATGTTCTTTCTTGATTTCTACCTCCGCTGCTTTCAAAGATTATGTAAGAGCTCGGGAATTGTTTTGGTCATCCCTTGCATATTATAGTTCATCACGAAGCTCTTGTAGCTTGGTGGCGTTGATTGGAGAATTCTGTCAATGACACTATCATCCGGAAGAGTAACTCCCAGCTGAATCAAGTGATTATTATACCTGCATATTTTGAGTATATGTTCACCGACGTAACTATTCTCCTCCATCTTGCAGCTATAGAACTTATTCGAGACTTCATATCTCTCAATCCGCATTTGCTTGAAATATTAACTTCAACTCCTGGAACATCTCATATGATCCATGACGCTCAAAACGCCGTTGAAGACCCGGTTCTAAGTCTGTAAAGCATGGCACACCGAACTATCGAGTAGTCATCAGCTTTGCTCGCCAGACGCTCACAACTTCTCGGCGCAGCCTCGCAAAGCAGTTCGCACCCAAAGGTGCTTCCAGGATTTAATTCTTCTCAGGCAGCAATGAGGATAATCCTCAAGTTACGGACCCAAATTCAGTGTAATTGCTACCATCATCTTTCAACTTTGCTTTCTCAAGGAACGCATTAAAATTCAACGGAACAACAAAGACGAGCCATCTATCTACAGAAACATAGACAAGCAAAAATACTATCGTGTACTAAGTTCATGATAAATTTAAGTTTAATTAATCATATTAAAACCTCCCACTTAGACAGACATCTCTCTAGTCATCCAAGTGATTACGTGATCCAAATCAACTAAACCATGTCCGATCATCACGTGAGATGGAGTAGTTTCAATGGTGAACATCACTATGTTGATCATATCTACTATATGATTCACGCCGACCTTTCGTCTCCGTGTTCCGAGGCCATATCTCTGTTATATGCTAGGCTCGCCAAGTTTAACTCGAGTATTCCGCTGCAGTAACTGTTTTGCACCCGTTGTAGATGGACATAGAACTTATCACACCCGATCATCACGTGGTGTCCGGGTACTACTTAACTTTGGCAACGGTGCATACTCAGGAGAACACTTCTTGATAATTTTAGTGAGAGATCATCTTATAATGCTACCGCCAATCAAAGCAAGATAAGATGCATAAAGGATAAACATCACATGCAATCAATATAAGTGATATGATATGGCCATCATCATCTCTTGCTTGTGATCTCCATCTCCAAGCACCGCTGCGTGATCACCATCGCCACCGGGCGCGACACCTTGATCTCCATCGTAGCATCGTTGTCGCCTCGCCAACTGTTGCTTCTACGACTATCGCTACCGCTTAGTGATAAAGTAAAGCAATTACATGGCGTTTGCATTTCATACAATAAAGCGACAACCATATGGCTCTCGCCATTGTCGATAACTCGTTACAAAACATGATCATCTCATACAATAAAATATAGCATCACGCCTTGACCATATCACATCACAACATGCCCTGCAAAAACAAGTTAGACGCCCTCTACTTTGTTATTGCAAGTTTTACGTGGCTGCTACGGGCTGAGCAAGAACCGTTTACCTACGCATCAAAACCACAACGATATTTCACAAATAGACTCCATTTTAACCTTCTCAAGGACCGGGCGTAGCCACACTCAGTTCAACTAAAGTGAGAGAGACAGACACCCGCCAGCCCACCTTTAAGCACGAGGTGCTCAGAACGGTGAAACCGGGCCAATGTAAGCGTGACGCGTAATGTCGGTCCGGGCCGCTTCATCTCACAATACCGCTGAACCAAAGTATGACATGCTGGTAGGCAAGATGACTTGTATCGCCAACAACTCACTTGAGTTATAATCGTGCATATGACATCAACGCATAAAACCAGGCTCGGATGCCACTGATGGGTAACGTAGTAATTACAAAATATTCCTACGCACACATAGTAACATGGTGATGGCATAGCAACGAGAGGGAAGAGTGTCTGTCCACGCACTCGTGAGACCGAAAGCGAAGCGTTATAACAACGCGGTTGATGTAGTCAGACGCCTTCACGATCCTGACCGATCCAAGTACCGAACGTATGGCACCTCCGTGTTCAGACACGCTCAGCTCGATGATGATCCCGGCTCCGATCCAGAAAGCGTCGGGGATGAGTTCCGCCAAGACGACGGCGCAGGACGATGATGATGCTCCACCGACGCAGGGCTTCGCCTAAGCTCCGCGACGATATGACTTCTCCGCGCAGGCTTCGCCTAAGCTCCGCGACGATATGACCGAAGTGGAATATGGTGGAAGGGGGCACCGCACACGGCTAAGGAACGATCCGTAGATCAACTTGTGTGTCATGGGGTGCCCCCTTGCCCCCGTATATAAAGGAGCAAGGGGGGGTGCGGCCGGCCCTAGGGGAGGCGCGCCTGGAGGAGTCCTACTCCCACCGGGAGTAGGACTCCCCTTCCTAGTTGGATTAGGATTGGGAGGGAAGAAGGAAGGGCGCCGCCCCTCTCCTTGTCCTATTCGGACTAGAGGGGAGGGGGCGCGCGCCTGCCCCCGGCCGGCCCTTTCCTCTTCTCCCTATGGCCCATCAAGGCCCATTGACCCCGGGGTTCCGTAACCCCCGTGTTCCCACTTCCTCGCTTTCATCCTAACCTTTCCAAGTCCAATCATAGGCTTCCAATATATCAATCTTTATGTCTCGACCATTTCGAGACTCCTCGTCATGTCTGTGATCACATCCGGGACTCCGAACAACCTTCGGTACATCAAAACTTATAAACTCATTATGAACTGCCATCGAAACGTTAAGCGTGCGGACCCTACGGGTTTGAGAACTATGTAGACATGACCTAGAACCATTCTCGGTCAATACCCAATAGCGGAACCTGGATGCCCATATTGGTTCCTACATATTCTACGAAGATCTTTATCGGTCAAACCGCATAACAACATACGTTGTTCCCTTTGTCATCGGTATGTTACTTACCCGAGATTCGATCGTCGGTATCCAATACCTAGTTCAATCTTGTTACTGGTAAGTCTCTTTACTCATTCCGTAATACATCATCTCACAACTAACTCATTAGTTGTAATGCTTGCAAGGCTTATGTGATGTGTATTACAGAGAAGGCCCAGAGATACCTCTCCGACAATCGGAGTGACAAAACCTAATCTCGAAATACGCCAACCCAACAAGTACCTTTGGAGACACATCTAGTACTCCTTTATGATCACGCAGTTACGTTGTGACGTTTGGTAGTACCCAAAGTGTTCCTCCGGTAAACGGGAGTTGCATAATCTCATAGTTACAGGAACATGTATAAGTCATGAAGAAAGCAATAGCAATATACTAAACGATCAAGTGCTAAGCTAACGGAATGGGTCATGTCAATCACATCATTCTTCTAATGAGGTGATCCCATTAATCAAATGACAACACATGTCTATGGTTAGGAAACACAACCATCTTTGATTAATGAGCTAGTCTAGTAGAGGCTTACTAGTGACTACTTTTTTGTCTATGTATTCACACATGTATTATGTTTCCGGTTAATACAATTCTAGCATGAATAATAAACATTTATCATGATATAAGGAAATAAATAATAACTTTATTATTGCCTCTAGGGCATATTTCCTTCAATTAAAATAGTTGTGATGTGGTATGATAGGGTGGTATTCTCCTTTGAAAGATTCAATTGGCTTGACTTGGCACATGTTCACACATGTAGGTTAAACAAAATCAGCATAGCCTCCATGATATTTATGTTCAAGGTGAATTATATCATACTCATGCTTGCACTCAGTGTTGATTAATTTTAATGCATGTTCATGACTGTTGTCTCTTTCTAGTTGGTCGCTCCCCAATCTCTTTCTAGCCTTCACTTGTACTAAGCGGGAATACTGCTTGTGCATCCACTTCCATAAACCCCAAAGTTATCCCATATGAGTCCACCATACCTTCCTATATGCGGTATCTACCTGCCGTTCCATGTAAATTTGTATGTGCCAAACTCTAAACCTTCAAATGAAATTCTGTTTTTTATGCTCGAATAGCTCATGTATCAACTATAGGGCTGTCTATATCTTCCATGCTAGGTGGTTTATTCTCACGATGAGTGGACTCCGCTCCTCATTCACGAGAAAATGGCCAGTAACCGGGATGCCCAGTCCCATGCTCAAATCAAAATAGTTGCAAAAAAAAAACTCCCCCATGATTGTTGTTAGTTGGAGGAACCCGTTGTTTCGGACAAGCCATGGATTGATGTTTGTTGGTGGTGGGGGAGTATAAACTTTACCATTCTGTTTGAGAACCGCCTATAATGTGTGTAGCATGGAAGATATTGAGATCTCTTGATTGTTATGTTGACAATGAAAGTATACCACTCAAAATATTATTTATCTCTATTTCAAAACTCGAGCTCTGGCACCTCTACAAATCCCTGCTTCCCTCTGTGACGGACCTATCTATTTACTTTTATCTTGAGTCATCACCCTCTTATTAAAAAGCACCATTTGGAGAGAACTGCTGTCATTTGCATGCATTACTATTAATTTACATTGAGTATTACTGTGACTGGATCTCTTTTACCATGAATCACAATGTCTAGTCAGTCCTTGATCTTCAGAGGTGCTCTGCATTTATGTTTTGCGGTCTCAGAAAGGGCTAGCGAGACACCATCTTGTTATATCATATTATGATTGTTTTGAGAAAGTGTTGTCATTCGAGATTTATTATTATTGCTCGCTAGTTGATTATGCCATTGATATGAGTAAACATGAGACCTAAGTGTTATTGCGAATATGGTTAGTTCATAATCTTTGCTGAAAACTTGAATGTTGGCTTTACATATTTACAACAACAAGAGTAGAAAGATTTTGTAAAAGTTTTTTCTTTATCACTTTTAGTTTGTCAACTGAATTGCTTGAGGACAAGCAAAGGTTTATGCTTGGGGGAGATGATACGTCTCCAACATATCTACTTTCCCAAACACTTTTGCCCTTGTTTTTGACTCTCACTTGCATGATTTGAATGGAACTAACTTTGTGCAGAAATAAAAGTTCACGGAATGACCTGAAACTCCACGGAGAATATTTTTGGAATTAATAAAAAAATACTGGCGAAAGAATCATCACCAGGGAGCCCACACCCTGTCCACGAGGGTGGAGCGCACGCCCACCCCCGTGGGGCGCGCCCCTGCCTCGTGGGCCCCCTGAGGCTCCACCGACGTCAACTCCAACTCTATATATTCACGTTCGGGGAGAAAAAAATCATAGAGAAGGATTCATCGTGTTGTACGATACGGAGCCGCCACCAAGTCCTAACTCTCTCAGGAGGGCTGATCTGGATTATGTCCGGGGCTCCGGAGAGGGGAATCCGTCGTCGTCGTCATCATCAACCATCCTCCATCACCAATTCCATGATGCTCACCGCCGTGCGTGATTAATCCCATCGTAGGCTTGCTCGACGGTGATGGGTTGTATGAGATTTATCATGTAATCCAATTAGTTTTGTTAGGGTTTGATCCATAGTATCCATTATGTTCTGAGATTGATGTTTCTTTGACTTTGCTATGCTTAATGCTTGTCACTAGGGCCCGAGTGCCAAGATTTCAGATCTGAACCTATTATGTTTTCATGAATATATGTTAGTTCTTGATCCTATTTTGCAAGTCAATAATCACCTACTATGTGTTATGATCCGGTAACCCCGAAGCGACAATAATCGGGACCACTCCCGGTGATGACCGTAGTTTGAGGAGTTGATGTATTCACTAAGTGTTAATGCTTTGGTCTAGTACTCTATTAAAAGGAGGCCTTAATATCCCTTAGGTTCCAATAGGACCCCGCTGCCACGGGAGTGTAGGACAAAAGATGTCGTGCAAGTTCTTTTCCATAAACACGTATGACTATATTCGGAATACATGCCTACATTTCATTGATTTAACCGAGCTAGTTCTGTGTCACCCTATGTTATAATCTGTTGCATGAGGAATCACATCCGACATAATTATCCATCATTGATCCATTGCCTACGAGCTTTTCACATATTGATCTTTGCTTAGTTACTTTTCGTTGCCATCATATAATTACTACAAAACTGCCATCGTTACTTTGCCATCACATATCACATTTCCGTACTACTTTGCTAGTAAATACTTTGCTACAGATATTAAGTATTTCAAGGGGGGGTCAGGCCAGCCCAGAGGGCATGAAGATGGATGGGGATCTCAGTGGCCGTCCTATCAATCGCAGCGCGGGATGTAGGCCAGGCCATCGTCGTCCCCCACTCATTGGAGTCGGCGGCGAGCGATGGGCGAACCTTGTCCATCCCTTCCTGTTTGAGCACCACCGACCGCTTGACGGCGAGCCCGAAGGCCAACGGTGCTTCGGCTGAGGCTTGGGGCTTCTTCTTCCCCTTCTTCTTCCGGCTCGGCGCCATGGCGATTGAGTGGGTTGGATCCTGTCAGGTCGGAGGAGGAGACCGCTGTTTTCTAGAAGGCGGAGGAGTTGGGGAAGCGTGCTGCTAGGGATGGAGGTGGAGCTGTGTAGACAATGGCGGCTAGGGATGGAGGTGGATATCAAGGTCGCGTGGGGAAGTGGAGGCACCCACGTACCATGATTGCCACTCGTCGACCAAGGCTGCGGGCGGTTGGGGCCCGCAACGCTCCGCACTTGCCCTTTGGCTTCGCCTCGAAGCCAAGTCCGAGCGCACCTTGGGCCCGAGGGCTATTGTCGGCCTCCTGAGAATGGGGGTACCCAGATTTGACTGCCTGCGGCCCACAGCGTGGCTCCACCTACGACCCGGTACGACTCTGCTCCGGCAACAACAACTCAAGACCCTCGCGAGGCGTGCGACACCAAGACCTCCCTAGGGGCGGCCTCCCCAGGCTGGCTCCCGAGGAGCGGATATATCTATGCAAGGGGCACCTCGTGAGGTTCACATGATGTGAGCGCATGACAACCAAGGCTAGGCGGGCGCTAGCGGGCACAGTGTGCGAGTTTCCTCTTTGGTGCTAAATAGGTAGGCGCAGGCGAGGAGTCCCGAGGCATCAGGCATAGGTTTCCATGTCGGTGCAACCATATCAAGACCAGCAGGACGGAGGTCACCATGGTGCCCATATCAGCGTCACCACTAGAGCCTTTGGCAGGCGAAGACCACCTTTTTTCAAGATAGCTTGTACTAGTTGTCCCGCTTCAAACTTGGTCGTTGTGGGATCCCTTCCTGCCTGACTTTTGGGAAGAGGACCAGGGCCTCTATAAATAGGACTAGCCACCACCATAGGGGCTGGACGGATCATTGGAATCACCCTCACACACACCAGCTCATCGAGCTCAAGAACACCTCTCCTCCGGAGGCTGTTCACCCATTGTACTAGTTCATCCTTAGCCCGCGAGGCAATCCACCACACCACACTGGAGTAGGGTATTACACCAAGACAGTGGCCCGAACTAGTATAAACCTCTGTGTCTCATGTTCTTTGGGTTCGTCGAGCTAGGCCATTAGATCATTGAGCGAGCGAACTAGGGAGAGAGAGTTCTTCGTGCGCACCCCAGAGTTCGCACCTCATAAGGGTATGCCGGAACCCCGAATCCGACATTGGTGTACCACGAGCTTTGTTAATATAGTTGGATCTTATGGTGTTTTCCCCTCTCTATCTTGTTGTGATGAATTGAGTTTTTACCTTTGAGGTTTCACTTTTATCGGATTGGATACTTTTATGGATTTGAGAACACTTGGTGCATATCTTGCATATGAATACCCATGGTGGAAATGGGGTATAATATTGATTCACTTGATGTATGTTTTGTCACTCAACTCATGGATTCCCGAGGTGAAATTGGGGTTATCTAGGCATAGGGGTTGATGCACGTTTTCGTCCTTGTTTCTCCGGTAGAAATCTTGGGGCACTCTTTGAAGTCCTTTGTGTTGGATTTAGTATTATGGATATGAAGTTGTTTGATGCATATTGTATAATCAACTCATGGATACTTATGGTGACATTGGAGTATCTAGGTGACATTAGAGTTGGTTGATGTGTATCATATAGTGTTATTTTAGTACGAACTCTTGGGCTGTTTGTGACATTTATAGGAATAGCTCAATAGATCGATCAGAAAATATAACTTTGAGGTGGTTTCATACCCTACAATAATTTCATCTTACTTTCTCCGCTAGATAAGAACTTTAGAGTGATTCTTCATCGCACGCTGAGGGATTGTTATATGATCCAATTATATTAGCATCATTGAGAGATTGCACTAGTGAAAGTATGAACCCTAGGCCTTATTTACAAGCATTGCAATGCCGTTTGTGCTCGCTTTTGTTACTTGCTACCTTGCTGTTTTTTATTGTTCTTATTACAAAAACCTATATCTACTATCCATATTACACTTGTATCACCATCTCTTCGCCGAACTAGTGCACCTATACAATTTACCATTGTATTTGGTGTGTTGGGGACACAAGAGACTCTTTGTTTTTTGGTTGCAGGGATGTTTGAGAGAGACCATCTTCATCATATGCCTCCCAGGATTGATAAACCTTAGGTTATCCACTTGAGGGAATTTTTTTTGTCCTACGAAACACTGCGCTTGGAGGCCCAATATGAGTCTACAAGAATAAAGTTGCATTGTAGACATCAAGATCTTTTTTGGCGCCATTGCCAGGGAGGTGAGTGCTTGAAGATATATCTTTAGATCTTGCAATTGATTCTTTTAGTTTCTTGTTCTATCAGTAGTTTGTTTTATAAAAAGAAAACTACAAACAAATGGAATTGATGTTGCCTCATATTATTCATCTTTATCATGTCTTTCTTGAAAATGATGGATCGGAAAATTGTGCTCAATTGATAGAAGAAGAATTCAATAAAATGTTTGGCATAAAATATTTGATTGATGAGCATGATTGCAATGTTGTTTGTATGAATTCTTTGAATATATATGATGCTAGTGATATGCAATGACATAAGCTTGTGGATGCTATGTTTGATGAAGATGATACTTTTAGTCCCCAAAGTTTTGATGAGAAAATTTATTATGATGAAATCATGCCTCCTATTTATGATGAGTATATTCAAGAAAGTGGATTTGGAAGAGTGTCAAGTTTATGTAATAATGATCTCACTATTTTGGGGGGTGTTGAGTCTTATCGTAATAAATACAAAAGTGGATTTGGAGAGGTCATGATTTTATTTAATGATGAATCAACTATTTTGGAAGCGGATTCAATTGATTATGAGAACAAAGTTGCTATCTATGATGATTATGGTGATGACATGTATGCTATAAAGAATAATGATAACCATAAAACTTGTCATCATAATTTTAATTTTTAATTGGATTATGTTAGTCAAGTATCTCATGATAGTTATGTAACGTCCGAGACTAATGCGCCAGATGTCCTCCAGTTATTTGCCGTCATTGCCAAGTCATTAGCTTGCGTGTTGCACTTTGACATGTCATCATGTGCATTTCATCTGCATGTTTTTCAAAACTTGCATCCGTTCGGGTCTCCCAATTTTCTCCGTTGCCCGTTTCGGATTCTGTCACTCTCACACGCGCCCCGTCCCGCACCGGATCTCTCCATCCCAGTTCCTCCTCGTCCCGTTTTCGCGAGGTGAAAATTCAGCCGTCTTTTTCTGAAATCAGCATCATGTATGCATCTTGTGAGGCTCATAACCTTCTGCATGTTGATCCAATTGGAGTGTATGATATGTCAAAATGTTCTTCTCTTCATGCTCTACATGATTATGGCTATTGAATTCATGTCACGGTTCATCCACATATAATCTTCATTGCAAAAGTGCATGTTGCTGTTAACTGCTGAAAACTGATAAAACTTGCTCTTTTCTTATTTTTGTGTGATTTAATGCATGCACCATATGAGCATCTTGTCAACATGAGTTTGGTGAATTTGTATGTATTCTTGCTTCTAACATTTATTTCATGACATGATATGTACTATGGTGAGTGCAACAAGCTTGCAAACATGCCTAGTCAATGTTGTTGATTCATGTTATTTTCAGTCTAAAACTGCCTGTTATAAAACTGGTCAACTTTGCATGTTGTTTGCCACTAATCCATAGATCATATGCATATGATTGCTTCATATATTTTCTCTATGTTATGCGTTCTTTGATACTATGCCCTTGGTAGCCATATAAACTTGCTATACCCTCACTTAAACTTGCTCTTAAGTTGTCATCATGCTAAATCTGTCAATCTGTTAACAACATCTTCCATTTTGCAAAGCTCATTGTAATTAACCTATGCATCTTATAAATTGTGCCAATGGATTACTTAGAAGTCTGTCATGTCTACTACATGCTCATGTATTTTTCATAAATATTAAAATTTCTAAGCTTTCTGTTATGTGCCTCCAAACTCAGCATCATAATGTTACTGTTTTGCATTCCCAGATTTTCACCAAGTCTGAGATTCTGCTATTTCATGTTTGCATCTTGTCTTGATGAATACCATGAACTTGTTGCTCCTATGTATATGCCATGTTGTCTTAATTGAGCTTCATGTTATGTACTAGCATTATATGCATTTTGATGCCATGTTCATGCATCGTAGCATACTTGTTTCATGCCTCCCACATGCCATCATATTAACTTTGCTCTTCCATACGCCCAGTTTTTCACCAAGTCTTGATATGTAACAGAACTTTGCATTTTGCATTCATCATAGTAAATAAACCATGATGCTTATGAATGTGGTTAGTAAAGATGTTTTTTAGTATGTTATCTCTACTTTAAGTGTATTCCAAGCTTATGCCCATAAGATTCTTGTAGCATGTTGTTTCCTTGCTTGCAATATGCCTACTTGCTGTTTTGGGCAGATTGTTAATGAAACTTGCTTTGAGAGTATGTGTTGAACCGTTGCTCCGTTTGAGCATGCTCCATATTAAACTTGCTTAGAGTTGCATGTAGTTTCATATTGTCATGTTGCATCCTTGATTTGGGTGTGTGTGTGTGTGTGTGATGCCCCCAATTCGACCGTACGCTGATCATACACGCAAACGTGTACGATCAAGATCAGGGACTCACATGAAGATATCACAACACAACTCTAGACACAAATCAAATAATACAAGCTTTATATTACAAGCCAGAGGGCTCGAATACAAGATCGATACACAAGAGTCAGCCGAAGCAACAATATCTGAGTACAGACATAAGTTAGACAAGGATGCCTTAAGAAGGCTAGCACACACAAAAATGATCGAAGAGGCAAGACCTCCTGCCTGGGACCTCCTAACTACTCCTAGTCGTCGGCGGTCTCCACGTAGTAGCATCTGTCGGCGGTGGCATCTGCCTCCAAGGATCCACCATCTGGTTTCATCAACCGGAAAGAAGAAGGAAGGGGGTAAAGGGGTAGCAAAGCAACCGTGAGTACTCATCCAAAGTACTCGCAAGCATCAGATCAATAGTAAGTATGCATTGCTATCAAATGGAAGGGCTGTATCTGTGGATTGAACTGCAGAATGCCAGAATAGAGGGGAAGGCCTAGCCTATTGAAGACTAGCATCTTCAAGCAGCTCCAAGCATCTTGCAACATTAACGCCCAGAGATCCTTCCTCGACTCCCTACGAGAAAGCAATCCCGGAGCCACATCCCCATCACATATCTCAAGTATCCATTTGTAGTTATATAAGATCCAGATACAAGTCTGAACGTCCATTACCATGGACACGGTATTCGAATATATATCTTCCCTGCTGGGGTGCACCACGTTACCCAACACGCTCGATGACTCTAGCTGGACACACCTTTCTGGGGTCAATGCCCGGCCTAGGGAGATCAACACGTTGCAGCCCTACCTAGGCTCAGCAGAGAGGTCCCCACCGGTCTACATCCTAAGTGCCCCGGGGTCTTGGGCCCATCACCCATTGCACTCTGGGTCATTACGCGCAGGGTGAATACCAGCGCCACCTCGGATGGTCGACACAATCCGACCATGCCGCCGTGCTGAACTGGACGTCTGACAAAGCTTCGACTGATACTGTGACGTCGAGGCCCATATCTATTCTCGCATGGTGGTTAGTGCGTAAAGGCCAGAGGCCAACTCAGAACAAATACCCAAACCTGTTAGTGCATTGGGGGCTCGCGGAGATGAGCAGAGACTCACGATAATATGACCCCGTCGCCCCGTCTCGTGGACTTACGACAAGGGCCCAGATTGCCCGGCCGTGCCACGTAGAAAACTCGCGGGTGCTCCACGGGCCCGCCCGACTTTCATATCATCTCGCGGGTACCCCTCAGGTCCGACCCTATTTCAACAATGGTCTCAAGTAAAGTCCAAGTAACCGTGTGTCCAAACATCAATGGGAAAACCCGAGGAATCACCCACGGAGGATTCCACTTGATGTAATCATCAAGGTGAACGTAAGAGGATCCACCCACGAGGTTCACACTTGAGGTGTTGCATGACAAAGCCGTATCGGGAATGGTGAAAGAGGAACCACCCCCGTTGACCACGACTGAATAGCTACACTACAGAATTATCATCAGGAGTGCGTTACGACGGATCACCCTCGGCACTCGATAGTAGCTCTGCAGAGTCGAGCAACTAAAGGGGTGTGATGTGATGTGAGGTGTCGGGCTCTGGTCATCGATCAGATTGATTGAGGCGTCGATGATGAAGCACGGGCAACAAGGACAAGGTGGTTGTCGGGGATATACCCCGCGGTGTAAACCGGCCGGAAGTTAACCCGACCGGACTTGGCAGTTTATTTGAGGTCCCGCGAGCACTTGGCGATATTCATCTGGTGACCCGCCTAGACCTGGCAATTTACCAGCAACCCGCCAGGACGTTGTAACTCATCGTGACCCGCGGACGGGTCGAGGAGCGACAAGACCCGTGGCCCGTCTGCCTGGCGGTTCATGAAGGCCGGTTCATACTATGGTGGGCCGGTTTAAAGAGGAAAGGCATAAGGAATATTTGTCTTACAAGGAGTTAAGACTTGGACTTGTATCCGGTTTGTATTACAGATAGACTAGTCCTAATCCTAATAGGACTCCACATGTAACCCGCCCCTTCAACATATATAAGGAGGGGCAGGGCTCCCCAAAGGGGGACAAGCGACAAGCGAGAAACAATCTCTAGGGCTAGACACAACTAGATGAGAGCCGGTTTACGGCGACTCCCTCGTGATGATAATGAGACCTAGCCTCAAACAGCATGTAGGGTTTTTACCGGATGATGTTTCCGGGCCCAAGTCTGTCTAAACCCTTGTCTTGTGTTGCGTCTCTCGATTCTGCTCAACCCCTCTCAAGCTACCACATAGATGCGTTGGCCTCGCGACTAAGTCCTGACACTAAGGACATCTGACGTGTTAATTCCACGACAGTGGTGGTCACTGATGGATCACTAACCAACCTATACTAAGCAGTTTAGGATAAGCAGGTAAGGTACAATGAGCAGGTTACAAAAGAAGGCTATGCATCAGAATAGGGGCAATCAATTACGGTAGAAAAATCTAATGCAAGCATGAGAGAATGGAATGGGTGATATCGCGATGATCAAAGGGGGGGCTTGCCTAGAAGCACCGCTGAAAGGGAACAAGGGTCGTCATCGACATAATCGATCACAGGGAAGTCAGCAGCGGTCTCGAGGTCTATCGGAGAGAAGAAGGGGAAGAAACAGTAAATATAAGGCACACAGATGCATGACAGGACTACAAACAGAGCTAGGGTGTTCTCACGCGGTGCTACGCGATACAGGCGGAGGGGAAAACATCCGAGAATGTTTTCCCGAAGTTTAGCATTTTCGGACAGATGAAACGGGGGGAAAGGTTGCATGTTCGCTATACTAGGGACGTGTGGTAGATGAACGGACTGCGTATTCGGATTCGTCTCGTCGTTCTGAGAAACTTTCATATGCAAAGCATTTTCATCCGAGTTACGTATTCTTTTATATTAATTTTCAAAGTTTTATTCAAATTATGGAATTAACAGATTTAGTTTAATTTCGAAAATACTAAATACAGAAACTGCTATGGGTACACAGAAGTGTACCCAGCAGTGTGTGTAGGTATATGACAGGTGGGGGACAGGGGGGGTGGAGTAAGCAGCCCAGTCAGCAGTCAAAGATTGACTATTGACTGGTCAAACTGACCAGTGGGTCCCCACTATCAGTGAGACAGCTTACTAACAGATTTTATTTATTTAAAACACCTAAATAAACCATGGGCCCGACATGTCAGAGAGGGTTAGGGGGTTAATTAGCCCGACCATGGCTAATTAATCATGCCACGCCAGCGTTAATCACTGGCGCTAATCCGGCAGCTCGGCGCTTGCCGGCCGGCCGATTCCGGCGGGCATAGCAAGCGCGCTTGGGCTCTGCAGGTTCAGCACGGCAAAGCGCTCCTAGTGGTGGCATCGGCGCGGGCCAGGATGGGCTCTAGCAGTGGCAACAGCGATGAGTGCAGCTGCCGGCGCTCGGTCGGGGTACGACCCGTAGGCATGGAGGTGCGGAAAGAAGCGCACGAGCGCGCAGCACCCGCGCGAGGCGAGACCGTGCCCAGGGGTGGTGAAGGGAGGCGCGGTGGTGGTCGAACGGCGACATCCGCGACAGTCGAGCGGTGGCTGGAGAATGCGGCGCGGGTGCGGGGGCTGGGTGCTGCAGGGGGAGTCCTACGGCGCCAACTACGGAGGGGTAGGAGGAGGGGGCATACGGTGCTCACCTCCGTTGCAGAGGAGGCCCGAGGGAGAGTCGAGGCGACCGGAGATGGCGACTGCGTGCTGCAGCCCGAGGAAGGAGCCAAGCTCGGGGTGGCGTCGTGGGGGCGTCCGGGTCCTCGTGGCTTGGCGTAGAGGGAGATGGGACCGTGGTGGAGCCCGTGAACTCGTCGAGGAGGCTCGTCGGAAGCGGTCGCCGCGACTACGGCACGGACATGGTGGTGGTGGCGCTCGGATGAGGTGGGCGAGCGAGATAGAGAGGAGGGAGAGTGGGGTGGATCTAGGAGGCGAGAGAGGGGAGTGGAGGTAGCTGGGGAGGAGGCTGAGGCGTCGAGGGAGGGTCGACCTTATCCTCTCCGGGGAGTCGCCGTCGAGGCGGTCTGGCGGGGTTCGCCTGCTATGCGACCTCGGTCGGGGAACAGGGGAGAAGGCGACCTGGAGGGGAGCTGGGCACTGGCTGGTCGGGCTGTCCTCAGTGGGCCGAGGCCTGTAGGTGGGAGGCTTTATTTTTTTTCTTTGCCTTTACCTTTTCCAATTTTATTTTACAGAATCTGTTTGCAATATTTTGAGCTGCCAATTGGTCTTTGTAAAATGTGGAACTTGGCCACATAAATACATTACGATATTTGGCACTACCACAAAAAATTTGGGAGGAGTTTGAATTGATTTGGATTTTTCACAAATGGAAAAGTATATATAAAAAAGCCTGATTTGGAACTGTTTTAATTTCCAAGGGAAATTAAATATCTCAAATGATGTTGAATCATTCCTGGCAATTAGTTAGCGAATACCCATCGAACATTTTTACTTGACAGTTTTAAGAAATAAGAATTTGACTTGTTTTCAGAATTTTGAATTTGACTTGTGTTTGAAACAAGTAGGTTTAGCGAGAGTAACAATGGTGACATGGCATCATTACCAGAGGATTACTGTAGCTTAATTATCCGGGCGCCACAGTGTGCTTTATGTTTGTATGTATTTTGCATCAATGCCATGTTTAACTTGTTTTGCTCATATCTTCTAGGTCGTTGCTCTGAATTAAATGAAATTTATATGTAACTTCAACATAATGTGTTATTCAGATCTGGACCAATTTTGAAATTTGCATATGGGGAGTTTCCGGAATTGTTGTATGTTGATTCCGGCCTCATTTAAACATGCTTGGATGTGATGTTCTTGTATGCATCATCTCTTGCCATGAGTAGCATCATGCAGCCTTGTCATGGATCATACTTGGTTGAGCATCATGTCATGTTTATGTGTTGTGTGTTTACCATGTTGTTTGCTTCTTTTCGGGTGTGCTTCTTCTCGACAGTTCATGTTTCATTGCGATCGTGATGATTCGTTGCGATCTTCTTCCTAGCGGGATTTCAGGCAAGATGGTGTCACCTTGGATCTCACTACTATCTTTGCTATGCTAGTTGTCTCGATGCTATCGCTATGTCGCGCTACCTAACACTTGTTTATCAAGCCCCCCAAATTGCCATGTTAGCCTCTAATCTTATCCACCATCCCAGCAAACCATTGTGTGGCTATGTTACCGCTTTGCTTAGCCCCTCTTATTGCGTTGCTAGTTGCAGGGTGTCGGGGAAGCTGATCGTAACCCACGAACACCTATGGGACCGGCGGACCGAGTCCCTTTTGGTTCGGTGGGGGGCGGAGATTGCACGAAGAGCAGATCGAGGCGAAGCACACGAGCAGTTTACCCAGCTTCGGAGCTCTCCGGAGAGATAATACTCCTACTGCTGCTTGTTTGATTGTATTGTGTTCTTGCTAGGGAGCAATGAGAGCTACCAAACCTAGCGTGAGTGTCTCTGGTCTCGAATGAGTCGAACGAACCGAACCAGCCGAACCTCTTCTACGTTGCGCATGGGCCTCCTTTTATAGGATAAAGGGGTCTCCGACAGGTGGCAACATAGATGAGGGTACAAATGGAAAAACAATAGTTGGTACACCTACTTGTACAGTGTACAGTGTACTCTACCTAACCCTGACGGCAAGGACAAAAGCATTAAATGCTCGTCCCTGTCGCCTAAACAAAGGCAACAGGACCGTCAGTGCGCCACCGCTTGCCACGATGGTAAGCTTGTCGGCGCCGCTTATCGCTGCTCCCTCACCGGCTGCACAGCCTCTTGACACGCGTGCATGGAATGGTCCCATGGCGACACGTTAGTGGATGAGCTGGAGCGGAGATGAAGAGAGGTTGCCTGCCGTGGCAAGCGCCTTGCCGCGGCTAAATCCTTGTCGCGCCCGGAAGCTTGTCGCTCACCGAGCCTTCTCGGCAAGCTCCTCTTGCCGGGGTCTTGTCTTCTGCGTGCCTTGAGTGGCCTTCCCGGCAAGTTCCTCTTGCCGGGGACTTGTTTCCTTGGCTTAATCACTTTGTTCTTGAATGGCTCCAAAGGAACCACGGAGGATCTTGGCGGTCACCAGGCAAGCCTCGCCGCGGGGTGCTACAACTTCCCGTGCACGAGTTCGGGATACTAGGGTACCCCTACTCTAGTACACCGACACAGGGGCAGTTGCAGTTTGTTCCATGTTGGGACATGGATATCATGGGATATCAAAATATCTCTAATTTATTTAATGCATCTATATAATTGGTAAAGGGTGGAAGGCTTAGCCTTTTGCTTGGTGTTTTGTTCCACTCTTGCCGCCCTAGTTTCCGTCATACCGGTGTTATATTCCTTGAATTTTGCGTTCCTAACGCGGTCGGGGTGTATGGGCCCCCCTTGATAGTTCGCTTTGAATAAACTCTTCCGGAAAAGGCCCAACATTGGTTTTACCATTTGCCTAATGACAACTAAAACTTGCATAGGGACCGGCTAGCAGCCGGGGTCTATTAATCAACAACCCGGGCCAGTGCTCCTCATGAGTGTTGGTCCAAAACAGAGTCGCGTGTGGCGGCAACTCGGGTCTCAGTTGATGTATGCTGCGCTCATCCGATCGTGTCCTGAGAGGAGATACACGCGGTTACTATCAGGGAGTCGGCACATCGGGAGGTCTTGCTGGTTTTGTTTTACCATTATCAAAATGTCTTGTGAATCGGGATTCCGAGCTTGATCAGGTTGTCCCGGGAGGAGGATTTTCCTCCGTTGATCGTGAGAGTTTGTGATGGACTAAGCTGGGACACCCCTGCAGGGTTTAATCTTTCCGGAAGTCGTGTCCGCGGTTATCTGGCAGATGGGAATTTTTAATATCCGGTCGTAGAGAACTTGACACCAGATCCGAATTAAAATACACCAACCACGTGTGTAACCATGACTGTCTCTTTTTGAGTGAGTCGAGAAGAGAACATGGTGGGGTTATGTTTGAATGTAATTAGTTCAGGATCACTTCTTGATCATTACTAGTTTGCGACCGTTTGCATAGTTTCTCATCTTACTCTTGTACTCGTAAGTTAGCCATCATACAATGCTTAGTCGCTTGCTGCAACCTCACCACTTATCCATTACATTCCCATTAAGCTTTGCAAGTCTTGATACCCATGGTAATGGGATTGCTGAGTCCTCGTGGCTCACAGATTACTACAAGAACAGTTGCAGGTACAGGTAATGCGATGATCTGACATGAGATCGACGTTTGCTTGTTTTGGAGTTCTTCTTCTGCTTCTTCTTCTTCGATCAGGGGATAGGTTCCTGGTCGGCAGCCTGGGCTAGCAGGGTGGATGTCGTTTGAGTTTTTTGTTTGTGTTTCATCCTTCGAGAAATGTTGCTCTTTCTGTATGAAGTTTGATATATTTGTGTGGCATTTGTATGCCCTTTGTATGTATCCCCAATTATTATGTAATGGTACGATGTAATGATATCCACCTTGCAAAGCGTCTTCAATATGTGACTCTATCCTTGGTGGGACCTTTGAGTTCCTCTCAGATAGGATCACATATTGGGCGTGATAAGTTATTTTGTTGAGTTTGCTCCCACTACTATTGTTGAGAATAAACTTTCTTATGTGGAGAGTGATAGAATTTCTATGCTAGTGGATCATGAAAATAATGCCTTATGTGATAGTTATATTGTTGAATTCATTCATGATGCTACTGAAAATTATTATGAGCAGGAAACATATGCTTTTACATATCTCAATAATGTCAAGTCTCCTCTCTTTAGGTTGAAAGTTTTGATGTCATGTTTTTTTGCCTTCCTATGCTAGTTGATTCTTGCTCCCATAAATTTTTTGACCACAAAATCCCTATGCATAGGAAGTGGGTTAATTAGGCTTAAATTTTCTAGTCATATTAGTCATGATGCCCTTTTTCATGTTTCAACTCTATACTTTTATGCGAGCACCATTGAAATCTTCATGCCTAGCTAAAAAGGTATTAAAGAAAAGCGCTTATTGGGAGACAACCCAACACTTATACCTACTATTTTTGTGTGTTCACATGATTAATCTATTGTAGTAATCATGTTTTATAACTTTTGTTTCAATAAAGTGCCAAGTAAAGCCTTTGGGATAGTGTGGATGATAGTTCACTTGATTCTGTGCAAAAACGGAAACTTTTGCGCCTAGTTCTGGAATTTTGTAAATTCACATAAACTTGCGTTTGCTTTGATTTTTTTAAACATGATTGATTTACAAATTTCTGAGTTCGTCCTAATTTTTCATAATTTTTAGAGGCGCAGAAGTATGGTCGTTGTTCAGATCATTACAAGTTGTTCTGTTTTTGACAGATTCTGTTTTCAATGCATAGTTTGTCTATTTTAGTGTTGCCATAGCTTATATTAATTGATATAAATTGGGGAGATGATAAGTAACAGTAAGAATTATGTGGAAACAATTATAAATCTTGCCTTCGACGGAATCAAAGTGAATGATTTGCCTTATCATACTAAAATATCTCACGAAGTTCTGTTAAGTTTTGTGTGATTGAAGTTTTGAAGTTTTGGGTGAGATATCGATATGAGGAGAATAAGGAGTGACAAGACCCTAAGCTTTGGGATGACCAAGGAATCCCAAGGTAATATTCAAGGAACATCCAAGCAACTAAGCTTGGGGATGCCCTGGAAGGCATCCCCTCTTACGCTTTCAACATTATTGGTAACTTCACTTGGAACTATATTTTTATTCGTCACATGATAGGTGTTTTACTTGGAGCGTCATTTTATTTTATCAGGATTTGTTTTATGTTATTTATAGTAATATTTTGCATCTTTTATTTCAATAAAAATGTCAATTATAGTCTTTACCATGCTTATTTTGCAAGTTTATACGAGTTGCTGTTTCAAAACAGAAAGTTGCACAATATTGCGTGGTTTCTCTAGAAAAGTTAGAATGTGATAAAATGTTGAATTTTTTTGCATAATATGTTGTGATAAATTTTCTACTATGTGGTAAATTTTTAGAAATTTTGAGTTAAATAAGTATGGATACTTCTTCATCCATTTACAGACTATCCTGTTTAGACAGATTGCTATTATGATTGCATTGTTTGCATATGTTTGCTTGTTCAATGATTCTATTTTAGGATAGGAGTATTAAATATGTAGAGGCATTTAGTATGCAATGTTAAATTATAATTTTAGTGATTTGCTACAGAAGGGAATGATAAGGTTATGCATTGATTTATACTAACGTATCTTACAAATTTTTGTTCAGTTTTGTGTGGATGAAGTTTTTGAGATTTAGGGAAACCGTGATATGAGAGGAATCGAGACACAAAGGCTCAAGCTTGGGGATGACCAAGGCATCCCAAGATAATATTCCAAGAACTCTCAAGCATCTAAGCCTGGGGATGCCCCGGTAGGCATCCCACCTTTCTTCATCAACAATTATCGGTTAGCCTCGGTTGAGCCTAAGTTTTTGCTTCTTCACATGATGTGTGCTATTCTTGGAATGTCATTTTATTTTGTTTTCTTTGTTGTTTGAATAAAATACTTAAGATCTGAAATTTTTAAATGAGTGAGATTCCTCACGTAGCTACTTTATTATTTAACTACTCACTTGATCTTCACTTATATCTTTTTGCTGTAGTTTGTCATTTACTCTTGTGCTTCACTTATATCCTACGAGTAAATTGTTGAATGAGTTGAATATCATGAATTTGAAATAATATGTTCATATCATGCCTAGTAGTAGCTTCACATAGGGTTTAGAAAGTGAAGTCTATTGAAGCTTGACAATCACAATATTGGTCATACAAGCAATTCATGAATGATTAGTATAAGGAAGAGAACTTTCACATACAAATATATTATCTTGGGCATCGCTTTTATGATTGTGAATACCCATTAATTATTTTCAAACTTGAGCAAATTAGTTTAAGTTGGACAAGGAAGACGACATAATGAGTTATGGTTGTGTTTATTTGCATAGAAGTTATATTGTTATGGATCCTCCAACACGTGGTGTTTGCTTAGGATCTTTTGCTAATCAAAAATTCGTACTAAGTAGGGATACTACTTGTGCATCCAAAAACCCTTAAACCCAGTTTCTTGCCTTGAGTGTCCACCATATCTACCTATGCATTGGAATAGATCCTTCAAGTAAGTTGTCATCCGTGCAAAAAGCAATAAAATTGCTCCTAAAATATAAGTGATATTTTATTGCAAGGGAAAATAAGTGTTGTGCGAACTTGTGATGGCAAAGAAATAAAAGCAACGATCTGCATAATAAAGGTTGCTATCATAAGGGGCAATATAACTTGATGTTACTTTGCTTTAAGAGCTTGCGTACCAAAAAATAAAAAGCGCATGACAACCTCTACATCCCTCTGCGAAGGGCCTATCTTTTACTTTATGTATTTACTTTTATGCAAGAGTCAATAAGTAGTCATTATCATTTCAACCTCAGTTTTTCTCTAGTTGGCAAGCATTATGTGGTGGGGAAAGATCCATGCACATATGGCTAGTCAAATATATTTGATCATGAATTATTATTGTTGACAATTATCTCTATGATAAATGAGTTGGGAGGTGAAACATTAAGCCCCTATCTTTCTCTGTGTTCAAAGGATGCCATTTGTTCTAAAAATATGCTTTGAGTACTATCAATCATAGAAGACTATATGATGATCGAGTATGTGGAGCTCTTACTTAGACTTTGTTGATAATAAGTTGAATTGCAATTGTTTGGTGACTAAGAATATAGGTTGTTAAGTTTCAAGAGAATGCCTTGCTTGAACCATAACATGTGAATTGGTTGCTACTTTGTCATGATGAGTTTTATGAGAAAGAGTTACTATTATGATGATAGGAAAAGTGATTGAAATTATCATTGATCAAACGTATGCACTATGCTAGCATTCACACTTCATAAATTATTTCTTTTATCATTTACCTACTCGAGGATGAGCAGGAATTAAGCTTGGGGATGCTGACACGTCTCCAACGTATCTATAATTTATGAAGTATTCATGCCATGTTTGGAACAATTATATATGGTTTTGGTATGATTTGAATGGAGCTAACCCGGACTGATGCTATTTTCAGCAGAACTGCGGTGGTGTTCTTTTTTGTGCAGAAATAAAAGTTCTCCAAATGCAGCGAAACTTTTTGACAATTTTTTTGGAACAAAAGAGGCACTAGAAGCTTCGTAGGGGGGCCAGAAGGTGAAGGAGGTGTCCACTAGGCACTAGGGTGCACCATCCCCCTCTAGCGCGTCCTG
Organism: Aegilops bicornis; assembly: GCA_021605145.1. Taxonomy (NCBI): domain Eukaryota; kingdom Viridiplantae; phylum Streptophyta; class Magnoliopsida; order Poales; family Poaceae; genus Aegilops; species Aegilops bicornis. The sequence goes on from CM038672.1 coordinate 119,122,040, forward strand.
GTGGGTAGTGGGCCCCTGGAAGCCCATCTCAGCGTGAGACCGACGCCAAAAATATCTACCTAATAATAAAGCAAATTGGGTTTCGGCCGTCCGTCACGCACTTTTGCAGAAAACCCCTGCATTTTTTATGAATTAACCCGCAGTATACACTTAAGTCATAACTGAACCGTTATTTTACATTTTTACGGAAACCCCCCTGACGTATTAGATAATTCACCCTCCGATCATATATAAGTCAAACAAATGTTTTTCTAGATTATCCATATCTTCTAAACCGTAACTCCGATTTTAACATGTTATATATGAAAATTGATTAGAAAAATGTGTAGAATCTGAATATGATGTTATTTTGTTTGTTAAATATTTTTTAAATATTATTTTGGAAGATATTTAAGTCAAACAAATATTTTTGTTAATTATCCCTGTCTATTAAACCGTAACTCCGATTTTAACATGTTATATATGAAATTTGAATAGAAAAATATGTAGAATTTGAATATGATGTTATTTTTACCTATTAAATATTTTAAAATATTATTTTAGAAGAAAACTTGTAACCTATAGGGCACGTTCGTTTTTCTTTCGTACCGCGACGATCTGGATTGCAAATAAACAACCACTAAAATCATAAAGAGACGAAATAAAACATCGGTAACCACACATGAGCACCTCTGAAAAAACAGGCAGGGGAAAAACAACATTCAAACACACTTTGGTTTGTGTGAACACTGAGGCCACTGAGGGTGAGAAGGAGGATAAGCGGCAACACAAAAATGATGCCTCGCTAAAATAAAGGACATGAACATATTATGGTTATTGGGTTAAGAGTGTGTGTTATTTTTTTTCTCCCGTTGCAATGCACGGGCTCTTTTGCTAGTTCCTATAAATACAGAAACCCCCAGAAATTACCCTAGATGAGAAGTTCCACCACCGCAAGCCTCTGTATCCATTAAAATTTATCGGGAGCTCGTTCCGGTACCTTGCCGGAGAGGGAAATCATCACCAGAGGCCATCTTCATCATCCCGGTGTCCGGCATGTTGAGGAGGGACTAGTCCACCGTCGAGGCTGAGGGTTTTTACTAGTAGCTATGTGTTTGATCTCTCTCTCTCTCTCTCCCTCTCTCTCTCTCTCTCTCTCTCTCTCTCTCCCTCTCTCGTGTTCTTGATTTGGCACGATCTCGATGTACCGCGAGCTTTGTTAATATAGTTGGATCATATGGTGTTTTTCCCTCTCTATCTTGTTGTGATGAATTGAGTTTTTACCTTCAAGGTTTCACTTTTATAGGACTGAATACTTTTATGGCTTTGAGAACACTTGATGTATGTCCCGCATATGAATACCCGTGGTAACAATGGGGTGTTATATTGATTCACTTGATGTATGTTTTGGCACTCAACTCGCGGATTCCCGAGGTGACATTGGGGTAATCTATGCATAAGGGGTTGATGCACTTTTTCCTCCTTGTTTCTCCGGTAGAAATCTTGGGGCACTCTTTGAAGTTCTTTGTGTTGGATTGAATATTATGGGTCTAAAGTTGTTAGATGCATATTGTATAATCAACTCACGGATACTTGTGGTGACACTGGGGTATCTAGGTGATATTAGAGTTGGTTGATGTGTATCATGTGGTGTTATTTTAGTACGAACTCTAGGGATTTTTTGACACTTACAGGAATAGCTCAATAGATCGATCGAAAAAGATAACTTTGCAGTGGTTTCATACCCTACAATAATTTCATCTTATGTTCTCCGCTAGATAAGACTTTGGAGTGATTCTTCTTCGCACGTTGAGGGATTGTTATACGATCCAATTATATTAGCATTGTTGAGAGATTGCACTAGTGAAAGTATGAACCCTAGGTCTTATTTTCAAGCATTGCAACACCGTTTGTGCTCACTTTTGTTACTTGCTACCTTGCTGTTTTTTATTGTTCTTATTACAAAAACCTATATCTACTATCCATATTACACTTGTATCACCATCTCTTCTCTGAACTAGTGCACCTATATAATTTACCATTGTTTTTGGTGTGTTGGGGACACAAGAGAATCTTTTATATTTGGTTGCAGGGTTTTTTGAGAGAGACCATCTTCATCCTACGCCTCCCACGAATTGATTTTTTTGTTTTTTTTTCTCAAAAAAAATCCCACAAATTGATAAACCTTAGGTCATCCACTTGAGGGAAAAATGCTACTGTCTTACAAAACTCCATGCTTGGAGGCCCAACACGAGTCTACAAGAATAAAGTTTCGTGGTAGATATCACTAGACAGTCAAGGAGTTCCATCTCACCATAGCTGATGAGTTCATGAAGCGCACGGTATGTTTAATCTCACCTACCTCGGTTGGCATTGCCTTCGTTTCAGAACATATACCGTATGTTGCTACATTTGGATAAAAGGTGCCACGTGCAACATATACATCGAAGGGGATTTTTCTTATTTCTATATTAAAAAAATTAATAGTGTATTGTTCTTTCGTTTACTCTTATATTTCCATGACATCATGTTTACATTATCTGTTTAATTATAATTTTTTGTCCTTTAATTTCAACTGATGTATTGTTCTTTCAATTACTCCCATATTTGCATCTTACCCTATTCTTTAACAATCTTATCATTTCCTGTAGTACACCCCTTGCTTTGCAACAGAAACTATAGTATACAATCTTGGCCTTTACATAACTGAAGACTCCAGAGGTGTCATATTGAACACAAACCATGGATTTACAACCGTTGCTTCTATAGAACTTGATGAACATGGTAACTCCTATTTTGGTGTGGGCCTTTGGACAGTAATTTCTAAGTTTTATGTAGTAAAATATGGCACTAAAATTGCACTACACCTAAAAGAGCATGGTTATATTATATATGCTAACTTCCCAAACGATATCATCCGTCCAGAATTTGTTCAAAGTAAGTGTTCTTTTCAAGTATCTACATGTTGACTTACCTAGAAATAACAAAGTAGTTGTGTAGTATTTAAGCAACCAATTGGGAATCCATTTTCTGACTCTGATAAGTCTATTCCTACCTAGTAACTTCTAGTTACCAATACACTTTTCTTCTGCCCTGTTCTAACTAAATATTCACTATCCTCCCAATCCTCCACTCCTATCAGATAGCGCCGCCACCGAGGAGAAATCATCCGCCCAGACTTTGTTCGTAGTAAGTGTTATTTTCAAGTATCTGCATGTGGACTTACCTAGCAACAACAAAGTAATTATGTAGTATTTAAGCTACCAATTGGGATTCCATTTTCTGCATGTGTTAAGTCTGTTCCTACCTTATAACTTCTAGTTACTAATACACTTTTCTTCTGCCCTATTCTAACTAAATATTCACTATCCTCCTTAAGGAAACATGCCCTAGAGGCAATAATAAAGTTGTTATTTATATTTCCTTATATCATCATAAATGTTTATTATTCATGCTGGAATTGTATTAACTGGAAACTTGATACATGTGTGGATACATAGACAAAACACTGTGTCCCTAGTAAGCCTCTACTAGACTAGCTCGTTGATCAAAGATGGTTAAGTTTCCTAACCATAGACATGTGTTGTCATTTGATGAATGAGACTACATCATTAGGAGAATGATGTGATGGACAAGACCCATCTGTTAGCTTAGCATATTGATCATTCGGTTTTATAGATATTGCTTTCTTCGTGTCATATACATATTCCTTTGACTATGAGATTATGCAACTCCCGGATACAGGAGGAATACCTTCTATGCTATTAGACATCGTAACGTAACTGGGTGATTATAAAGATGCTCTACAGGTATCTTCGAAGGTGTTTGTTGGGTTGGCATAGACCGAGATTAGGATTTATCACCCTGAGTATCAGAGAGGTATCACTGTGTAGGTGTACAAAAGTAGGGGCTCTCCTTTTGACCCCTTTACTTGTGCACGGGCAGTCAGAGACACGCGTCGCGCCCACACTTAGCAGGGTAGAGGAGGGAACCCGGAGAGAAGCCGAAGCCCAATACAACTAAGGAAACGCCAAGGCCATAAACGCAGGAGAGCAAGAGGGCAAGGTAGGCTCCCTCGGCAAGATCCTTGCCGAGGCAGCCTCCGCAGCCCCGGCAAGAGCCTTGCCTACCTGCCCGATGCCAACAGAGCAGGCCACCCTTGAGCCCGTGGGTCCCAACACCACCAACTACATTGGAACCAAGGCTTCGGAGGCGCCTCTGAGGTGGCATGCAGATCTTCGTCAAGATCATAAACATATGAGATCAGATGAGGACCAGAAGACGGCGACCCTCGGCGGGATCCTAGCCGAGGAAATCCACGAGACCCGGCAAGCGCCTTGCCGGGACGATCAGAACACCACGGCAAGACACTTGTCAAGGAATCAGCCAGGGCCATCGCCACCAGCGCCAGCCAAGACTCCACCGCCATCCCCAAGCAGCTGCTAGCTCAACCAGCTGGGCAGGCACCTGCGTGGCGACGGGCGGTCTCTACACCGACTCAGCAAGCACCTGCGTGGTGGCATGCAACCCTTCATGAAGGCTCCACCACCGCGCCAGCCCAGCAGCCATCCAACATGGTGCTCCGATGCCTCATCAGCTCGGACGCGTGTCAAGGCCAGGCAAGGCGGCGACAGTTGGGACGTGCTTCCTTGCCATCCCCGATAAAGCAAGGGGGACACGTCGGCAACGCATTAAATAATTTTGTCCAACGGTCCCAGAGGACAGGCTTGTCAACTCTATACCTTTCCACCTCCTATGTGCCACTGTGGCAACCCCTTTTCGCCTATAAAAGGAGGCGCGAGGCGACCATGAGGGGGATTCGGCTCTTTTGGGCAAGTTGCATCCCGTAGCTAGCTCAAGAATAAAAGAACAGTCAATACACCCACCAAAGCAGGACTAGGGTATTACGCATCTTCGCGGCCCGAACCTGGGTAAATGACCTGTGTGCTTTCCGTCAGACCTGCTCTTTCCACAACCTCGCGCCCGCCAACCGTAGAAGGGATCCCAATGAACCCATAGGTGTCATTTCCACTGACATCTTTGGCGCACCAGGTAGGGGTGCAGTTGTGAAAATCTGGTCTGATCGAAGCAGCGGCTTCATGGCGGCCGTCGTTCTATGGAAGAAGACGGCCGAGCTTGACGGCACCATCTGCGCATGCAGTGGACGCCCGTGCGATGACAGAAAAGCTAAGTCATGCGAAACTTTAACCAATTTCCTTTTCATGTATGAGGTTATTGTCCTCGAAGGTCCTACCTGGTGCTCGACAGTTCGAGCGGCCGCATTGAGAGCGGTAAGGTGGTTCGCTCGGCAGCAAGCACACCCGGCAGGCCATTGGGGATCCGTCCTCAAGGTGCCACCCTGGGTTTACGCGCCGGCAAGCCTACCAGGTTAACGTAGGGTGAACATACAAAGGGAAGATCGAACAGGAAGATAACATGCATCATATCAAAAGTGATGCAGAGTTATATTACATAAATTGTTGTTGCGGTTCTAACTAAAGATAAAAATTGTCTTGGCCATGAACCCACAGCGGCTGTGCAAGACGAGGTGCCTAATCTCGGTGCTGGCCCTCTATCCTCTGGATTCCGCCGATACGGCTGATGACAGGCTTGATATGCTCCCTGAGCGCCGCGAGGTCCACACCCTCCGGCAAGCTGTCCAGCACGGCCTCGAAGTCGAGGTCGGGGTTCCAGTACGCCATCTTGGTGAGGACCTTGGTCATGGCACCTTGGCAAAGCCTCCGGGCCTCATCGGCCTGCGAGGCCGCCCAATTGGAGTGGAATTGCTCCAGGGCCCCGAGGACGCCCTCTAAGAAGATGGTCAGCTTGGCGTTGGGGCTCATGTTGCGCTCTGGGGTATACCTCACGTTTGGCATCCCCATGGTAGCCAGCTGCGTGGTGATCCTGCCGGCGACACCTTCGAGGCGCCCGATCCAGCGATTCTCACCCTCCATAAAGTGCTTGTGGTTGGCAGTCTCGTTCTTCCGCAGCTGCTTCTCGGCCTCCAGGTCCTTGGCTAGGGTCCCCTCCTAGGTCTGGGCCTCCGACAGCATCCCCTCAAGACCCTCCAGCTCCAGCTTGAGGTCTTTGATGGAGTTGTTGGCTTCAGAAAGCTGCCCGACCCTGCTGACGGCCGCGCCATGCGCCTCCATCACGGCGCCGTTGAGCATGTCCTTCTCTTTGTACAGCTTCCGGGCCTGGTCCTTCAGCTCGTCCCGCTCCACCTCCAGCTCCTTCATCGTGTCGGCGTGAACCAGAGCCTGGGCATCGATTGGCTCTTTGTGCCTCTGCTCCAGCTCCCGGGTCCGCTGTGCGACGAGCTTCTCCACCTCCTCATCCTTGCTGCGGAGCATTGCAGAAAGCTTCTCACGCGCGGCAAGGTCCTCCTCCTGGGAGTTCAGTGTGTCCTGGTGTTGGGTTCGAGCGGCCTCGGCTGCGGCGGCCTAGTTCTCCGCCGTCTCCTCGGCCTTCTCGATGTCGGCCCGCTTCATGGTGAGCTCCACCTCGTGCTTGGCCAGTTCGCCCTGGGCGGCCTTCAGCTCCTCACAAGCCTGGCGGAACCAAGTTTGCGTAAGGTCCACCTCCGCCTTGTCCACCGTCGCCATCCTGGACTTGGCCTTGTCCAGGAGGGCGCGGTGGAGTGCCTGCAGATTCGAAGTTGACGCCCATGGACTGGAGAAGCCGCTCCTCCTGAGAACCTTCGCCGCCGGCGCTCGGCTCATCAACAACCTCGAGCCCGGCAGTGGCAAGCACCTCCTCGTCGAACACCTCCCCCTTGATGGGCGCCCTGGAGCTCGACGTCCCTGGAAGGTGGACGAAAAGGTCGCCGCTCACCTTCAGATACCTACCGGAGCCAGAGGCAGCAGAGGAGGAAGGCTGATCATCAACGACCTCCTCCTTGGCAGCGGACTTGCCGGCCTCCCCGGCAGGCTCATTGTCGGCCTCCTTGGTAGTAGCCTTGCCGGGATCCCCGGCAGGCCCCTTGGTGGCGTCCTCGGAAGCGCCCTTGGCGGCCTCCTCGGCGGCGTTCTTCTCGGCCTCCGCCTGGGCGGCCTTGGCGACGTCCTCGATGACGGTGTCTATATCCTCCTGGCTCGCCTAGGGAGGATCTAGATATCGAGAAGGGGATGAAGCGAAGCCAAGACCAAGATTCAAAAAAAGAAAGAAGAAAGGGCAGGGATGAGGGGCGAATGTTGTACCCGTGCCAGGCTGGGAAGAAGCAGCTCCTTTCTCGCCAACATCTGGCGCCGAGGTGGAGCCGCCGGCGTCCTAGTTCTCCTCCCCCTCCTCTGTGTGCATGTGCTCGGTGCTTGGCGTCCTTGCCGGGGACGCCCCTCGGGGCGGCATGGTCGATGGGGGCGGCGCGTCGGGGGTGGCCCTCAGTAGCTCCTCCTACTGCCGTCCTCCTCCTGCGATCTCGGCAAGGTCAGCGCCAGTACCTCATACCCCCCAACACACACATCGACGAGGGGCGAGTGGCGAACTTACGCTGGGGGCAGCTCCGGGGGCTGCTGTCCGGGCTACTCACCACCACCAGCGGCGCCCTCGTGGTGCCCGCCGGGGGCTGGCTGCCCGCCAAAGAACTGGCCCTCTTCACCCTCTGGGCCAGCGTCTCCACGTCCCTGCAAAAAAAAAATCAATCCAAGATAAGCGGCACAATTTGAGGAGACGGAGATGAAAAAAAGGGGAGGGAACAAGAAGCTTACTCCTCCTCCTCCACCTCCTCCTCTGCTGCCTTCCTCTTCCTCCTTGGGCTGAGGGACCCGAAGTCAAATACAACCTCCGCGTCGACATCTGCCGAAGGAGGTGGGTTCTCAGAGCTCTTAGACAAAGAAGAGGCGGATGCTTTCTTCTTCGCCACCGCGGCCTTCACCAATTTCTTCGCCGCCCCGGCCCTCATCTGGCGCGCGGACGTCTCCTGGGCATGCCGGGGCTGCACGGCCCTGCCGGGACGAACCGGCTCGCCGGAGCTGGCCTGCCGCAGGACTCGCCCTCTCCCCGCGGCTGGAGGCTCGACGGCCTCGGCCTCCGACGACGACGACAACGACAACGACTCATCGGGCGCATCTTCAATGAGAGGGGCCCCGATGCCGGCGCTGCTCGCCTCTCCAATGGATTCCGCCCACTTGGCGAGCTCCTTCTCCTCCGTAGCTGCCACGACCTCGTCCTCCATGCCGCTAGCGCTGCCGGCCTGCCAGGCAAGCTCCGCCTCCGCCGCCCTGGCGCCGATGTAATCCAGCTCTGCCTGAGTGGTGTCCCAAATGAGTACCAGCTCGTTGCGGATGTACACCTCCGCCAAGCCGTTGAAGAACTCCTGCACCTGCTCCTCCGACGGTGCGGCCCAGTTTTGGACGGGGCCCTGCGCGTTGCAGTTCGGCATCATGGTGATGATGTCGGTCTGGCGTGAGTTGTTGCTCAGCGCGACCACCCTTGCCGGCAATCCAAACAAGAGCCCCTTGATGACCTTGCCGACCTCGCAGCCTTGCCGGACCTCTCGACCCAGCCCTCGCGGTTCACGTCGAGCTGAAAGATCCGCTGGCAGAAGTGAGCATGCCCCATCACCGTGAAGGTGTCATTGAGGCCGGGGCGAAGCCTCATGTTGTCAGCTGTGTTCCGGAAGAGCCAGGCCGGCCTCCCCTTGTTGTGCAGAGGAGCGATTTGGCGGCGGAGGAAATCCGCCCCAATCATCTCCAGGGTAAGCCCGATAACAGTGAGGCGGTGGATCCTGTTGGTGGCGATCTCGAGCTTGTCATCCTGGGTGTCAACGTCGCCCCAGTCGTTCCTGCAAACCGGCGGCGCCTGGCGGACCCGGCAGAACTCCTGTGAGTTGTCCTCCTCAATCCAGCACCACCAGCCCCGCCATTCCTCCCACCTCTCCTTCTGGGCGCCATCCGGGTACATCCCTTTGGACCTTGGGATCCAGGTGACGCAACTAGAGATAGCGCATCCCTTCTGGATGCGGGGGTAAAATAATGGCCGAAAAGCGCCCTGTTGGGAAGAACTCCGGTGAAGACCTCACAGAGATGGGCGAACAGAGCCATGCACGCCACGGCGTTTGGAGTAAAATCCAGGAGGTGGAAGCCAAATGTGTGCATGATATCGTTGAAGAAATCATAGAAAGGGGGGTAAAGGCCCCAAGAAAAGTAATCGATGAAGAACGGTTACCGATTTGGGGTAGCCTCGGTGCAATTGGTGGGGATGACGCGCGTGGCTGGGTGCCCCGTTGTCTCCCCCCTGTCTTGCACCCCCATAGGGGCCTGAAGCAGTCCCGGAGCTCGAACACGTCGACCATCGACCGAGGGGATGTAGGCGAGTTGCGTCCGCCGCACCGCCGACAAGCTCTCCGGTGGCTCCGACGCCCCGGCGTCCTTGGCCACTCCCTTGCCCTTGGTGGATTTTGGGGCCATGGCGGCTGCGAGAGGCAAGGAACAGAGGACCACAAAGACGCGGCGGCGGCGAGCAAAGGCGGAAACTTGGGAAGGAAGGAGAAAGGGACGACGGTTACGAGATTGAAGAAGACGCAGGGGGTAAATGAGCAGCGCGCCCGTGGTGATTCCTTTTTACGGGGAAGGCGCGCGCCGCCTCTTTTCCCATTAACTGTGATGTGATGCATGCGTGCGGAGACCGCCCCACGCATGACCCCCATGTCACGCACGACCCTCCACGTCGCACGTTCAATGCGGGTCGTGGGGAAGCCCAGCGGACGAAATAGTTACTACGGTAAAAATCCGCCCCACCTGCCCGCGCACCGTTCTGGGCCTGGCCCAACAATGCGCCGCGCCTATGTGTGGCCCGGACCCGGGGGCTCCTGTCGGTGTAAAAAATTAGGGGCTCTCCTTTTGACCCCTTTACTTGTGCATGGGTAGTCAGAATCACGCGCTACGGCCACACTTAGCAGGGTAGAGGAGGGAAGCCCGAGAGAAGCCGAAGCCCAAGACAACCAAGGCAACGGAAAGTCTAGAAACGAAGGAGAGAAAGAGGGCAAGGTAGGCTCCCTCGGCAAGATCCTTGCCGAGGCAGGCTCCGCAGCCCCGGCAAGAGCCTTGCCAGGGCTACCCGCCCGATGCCAGCAGAGCAGGCCACCCTTGAGCCCGTGGGTCCCAACACCACCAACTACATTGGAACCACGGCTCGGGAGGCGCCTCTGAGGTGGCATGCAGATCCTCGTCAAGATCATAAACATATGATATCAGATGAGGACCAGAAGACAGCGACCCTCGGCGGGATCCTAGCCGAGGAAATCCACGAGACCCCCGGCAAGCGCCTTGCCGGGGGACGACTGCAACGCCATGGCAAGGCCCTTGTTGGGCCCCAGCAAGGCCCTTGCCGAAGGCATCAGCAGGGCCACTACCAGGCCTGCACCAGCCAAGACTCCACCGCCGTCCCCAAGCAGCTGCTAGCTCAACCAGCTAGGCAGGCACGTGCGTGGAGACGGGCGGTATCTACACCGACTCAGCAAGCACCTGCATGGTGGCATGCAACCCTTCGTGAAGGCTCCACCACCGCGCCAGCCTAGCAGCCAAGAAACATGGCGCCCCGACGCCTAGTCAGCTCGGACGCATGTCAAGGCCAGGCAAGGCGGCGACAGCTGGGACGTGCTTCCTTGTCGTCCCCGTTAAACCAAGGGGGACACATTGGCAGCGCATTAAATGCGTTTCTCCGATGGTCCCAGAAGATAGGCTTGTCAACTGTAGACCTTTCCACCCCTGTGTGCCACTGTGGCAACCCCTTTTTGCCTATAGAAGGAGACCCGAGGCGACCAGGAGGGGGATTCGGCTCTTTTGGGCAAGTTGCACCCCGTAGCTAGCTCAAGAACACAAGAACAATCAATACACCCACCAAAGCAGGACTAGGGTATTACGCATCTTCGCGGCCCGAACCTGGTTAAATGACCCGTGTGCTTCCTGTCAGACCTACTCTTTGCACAACCTCGCGCCCGCCGACCGTAGAAGGGATCCTAGTGACACCATAGGTGTCGTTCCCACCGACACACTGGGCCCTCTTGGTAATACACACCATAAGCTTGCAAGCAAATGACTAAGGAGTTAGTAACAAGGTGATGTATTACGGAACAAGTAAAGAGACTTGCCGGTAATGAGATTGAACTAGGTATGAAGATACCGATGATCGAATCTCGGGCAAGTAACATACCGATAGACAAATGGAATTATGTATGTTGTCATAAGGTTCAACTGATAAAGATCTTCGTAGAATATGTAGGAACCGATATGGGCATCCAGGTTCCACTATTGGTTATTGACCAGACAGGTGTCTCGGTCATGTCTACATAGTTCTCGAACCCATAGGGTCCGCACGCTTAACGTTCGTTGATGATATATTACTATATGAGTTATGTATGTTGGTGACCGAATGTGGTTCTGAGTCCCGGATGAGATCACGGACATGATGAGGAGCTCTGGAATTGTCCGGAGGTAAAGATTGATATATAGGATGAGATGGTTCGGCTAAGGGGTGAAGCCCACGAGGCTTTAGGTCGGTGCAAAAGGAGTTTTGCGGAGGCCAAGGGCAAACGACGGAGACCCTGGCGCCTGGCCCTGGGCCAGACACCGAGGACCATGGAGTCTGGGCCAGACGCCAAGGACTGTGGCGTCTGGTCCTGGAAGTCCGAGAAGGACTCTTCCTTGCGGGGAAAACTGACTTTGAGGAGGCTTTTACTCCAAGTTTCGACCCCAGGGCTCAACATATAAATAGAGGGGCAGGGCTAGCACCTGGAACATATCAAGAAACACCAACTCGTGTGCCGGCAACCCTATCCCTCTAGTTTATCCTCTCATAGTTTTCGGTGTGCTTCGCGAAGCCATGTGGAGATTGTTTTTCACCAACACCGTCACCACGCCGTCGTGCTGCCGGAACTCATCTACTACTTCGTCCCTCTTGCTGGCTCAAGAAGGCGAGGACATCATCGAGCTGAACGTGTGTTGAACGCGGAGGTGTCGTACTTTCAGTACTTGATCGGGACGGATCGTGAAGGTGTATGACTACATCAACCACGCTGATAAACGCTTCCACTTTACGATCTTCAAGGGTATGAAGATGCTCTGTCCCTCTCGTTGCTATGCATCTCCTAGATAGATCTTGCGTGAGCCTAGGAATTTTTTTGAAATTGCATGCTACTTTTCCCAACGGTGGCATCAAGCCAAGTCTATGCGTAGATGATATGCATGAGTAGAACACAAAGAGTTGTGGGCGACGATCGTCATACTGCTTACCACCAATGTCTTATTTTGATTCGGCGATATTGTTGGACGAAGCGGCTCGGACCAATCTTACATGACCATGTTCATGAGACCGGCTCCACCGACAGACATGCAACTAGTTTTGCATAAAGGTGGCTGGCAGGTGTCTGTTTCTCCAGCTTTAGTTGAATCGAATTTGACTGTGGCCGGTCCTTGTTGAAGGTTAAATCAGCAAACTTGATAAATCACTGTTGTAGTTTTGATGCGTAGGTAAGAACGATTCTTACTAGAACATAGTAGTCACATGAAACTTGCAACAACAAAGTAGAGGATGTCTAACTTGTTTTTGCAGGGCATGTTGTGATGTGATATGGTCAAGACATGATGTGAAATACGTTATTGTATGAGATAATGATGCTTTGTAAAAGTTATCGGCAACTGGCAGGAACCTTATGGTTGTCGCTTTATTGTATGAAATGCAAACGCCATGTAATTGTTTTACTTTATCACTATGCGTTAGAGACAGTTGTATAAGCAATAGTTGGCGAGACAACCACGACGCTACGATGGAGATCAAGGTGTCAAGCCGGTGATGATGGAGATCATGATGGTGCTTTGGAGATGGAGATCAAAGGCACAAGATGATGATGGCTATACCATGTCACATATTTTGATTGCACGTGATGTTTATCTTTTATGCATCTTATTTTGCTTAGTACGGCGGCAGCATTATAAGATGTCCTCTCACTAAAATTTCAAGGCATAAGTGTTCTCCCTGAGTATGCACCATTGCGACAGTTCATTGTGCCGAGACACCACGTGATGATCGGGTGAGATAAGCTCTATGTTCACATACAACGGTGCAAGATAGTTTTGCACATGCAGAATACTCGGGTTAAACTTGACAAGCCTAGCATGTACAGACATGGCCTCGGAACACTGGAGACCGAAAGGTCGAACGTGAATCATATAGCAGATATGATCAACATAGAGATGTTCACCATTGAAAACTACTCGATCTCAGGTGATGATTGGACATGGTTTAGTTGATATGGATCACGTGATCATTTAGATGACTCGAGGGACGTCTATCTAAGTGGGGGTTCTTAAGTAATATGATTAATTGAACTTAATTTATCATGAACCTAGTCCTGATAGTTTTTGCATATCTTTGTTGTAGATCAATGCCCTGTGCTACCGTTCCCTTGAATTTTAATGCGTTCCTAGAGAAAGCTAAGTTGAAAGATGATGGTAGCAACTACACGGATTGGGTCCGTAACTTGAGGATTATCCTCATTGCTGCACAAAACAATTATTTCCTTGATGCACCGCTAAGTGACAAGCCCCCTCCCGCTAATGTAGACGCTTTGAACGTCTAGCAAACGCGGTCTGAAGACTACTCTGTAGTTTAGTGTGCCATGCTTCACGGCTTCGAATCGGGACTTCAAAGACGTTTTGAACATCATGGACCATATGAGATGTTCCAGGAGTTGAAGTTAATATTTCAAGCAAATGCCCGAGTTGAGAGATATGAAGTCTCCAACAAGTTCTATAGCTGCAAGATGGAGGAGAACAGTTATGTCAGTGAACACATACTCAGAATGTCTGGGTATCATAACCACTTGACTCAGCCGGGAGTTAATCTTCCGGATGATAGTGTTATTGATAGAGTTCTTCAATCACTGCCACCAAGCTACAAAGGCTTCATGAAGAACTATAATATGCAAGGGATGGATAAGACAATTCCCGAGCTCTTCGCTATGCTCAAAGCTGCAGAGGTAGAAATCAAGAAAGAGCATCAGGTGTTGATGGTTAACAAGACCACTAGTTTCAAGAAAAAGGGTGAGGGTAAGAAGGGGAACTACAAGAAGAATGGCAAGCAAGTTGCCACTCCCGGGAAGAAGCCTAAGTCTGGACCCAAGCCTGAAACTGAGTGCTTCTACTGCAAAGGGACTGGTCATTGGAAGCAGAACTACCCCAAGTATTTGGCGGATAAGAAGGATGGCAAAGTGAACAAAGGTATATTTGATATACATGTTATTGATGTGTACCTTACTAATGCTCGTAGTAGCGCCTGAGTATTTGATACTGGTTCTGTTGCTCATAGTTCCAAGGTTGATGTGATCACCGTCGGCACGCTACCTCTATATCTACCTTGGGGATTAGTTTTAGACCTGAATAATTGTTATTTGGTGCCAACGTTGAGCATGAACATTATATTTGGATCTTGTTTGATGCGAGACGGTTATTCATTTAAATTAGAGAATAATGGTTGTTCTATTTATATGATTAATATCTTTTATGGTCATCCACCCTTGAAGAGTGGTCTATTTTTGTTGAACCTCGACCGTGGTGATACACATATTCGATGCCAATAGATGCAAAGTTGATAATGATAGTGCAACATATTTGTGGCACTACCGTTTAGGTCATATATTGGTTTAAAGTGCATGAAGAAACTCCATGCGGATGGACTTTTGGAATCACTTGATTATGAATCATTTGATGCTTGCGAACCATGCCTCATGGGCAAGATGACTAAGACTCCGTTCTCCGAAATAATGGAGCAAGCCACTGACTTATTGGAATTAATACATACCGATGTATGCGGTCCGATGAGTGCTGTGGCTCGCGGCGGGTATCATTATTTTTTAATGTTCACAAATAATTTGAGCAGATATGGGTATATCTACTTAATGAAACACAAGTCTGAAACATTTGAAAAGTTCAAAGAATTTTAGAGTCAAGTGGAGAATCATCGTAACAAGAAAATCAAGTTTCTACAATTTGATCGCGGAGGCAAATATTTGAGTTACGAGTTTGGCCTTCATTTAAAACAATGTGGAATAGTTTCACAACTCATGCCACCTGGAACACAACAGCGTAATGGTGTGTCCAAGTCCCGTAATCGTACTTTATTAGATATGGTACAATCTATGATGTCTCTTACCGATTTACCACTATCGTTTTGGGGTTAGGAATTAGAGACAGCAGCATTCACGTTAAATAGGGCACCGTCTAAATCCGTTGAGACGACACCGTATGAACTTTGGTTTGGCAAGAAAACTAAGTTGTCGTTTCTTAAAGTTTGGGGTTGCGATGCTTATGTGAAAAAGCTTCAACCTGATAAGCTCGAACCCAAATTGGAGAAGTGCATCCTCATAGGATACCCAAAAGAAACAGTTGGGTACACCTTCTATCACAGATCCGAAGGCAATATCTTTGTTGCTAAGAATGGATCCTTTCTAGAGAAGGAGTTTCTCTCGAAAGAAGTGATTGGGAGGAAAGTAGAACTTGATGAGGTAATTGTACCTTCTCTCAAATTGGAAAGTAGCTCATCATAGAAAACCATTCCCGTGATGCCTACACCAACTAGAGAGGAAGATGATGATAATGATCATGAAACTTTAGATCAAGTTACCACCGAACCTCGTAGGTCAACCAGAGTACGTTCTGCACCAGAGTGGTATGGTAATCCTGTTCTGGAAGTCATGTTACTAGACCATGACGAACCTACGAACTATGAGGTAGCGATGATGTGCCCATATTCCACAAAATGGCTTGAGGCCATGAAATCTGAGATGGGATCCATGTATGAGAACAAAGTATGGACTTTGGTTGACTTGCTCGATGATCGGCAAGCCATAGAGAATAAATGGATTTTCAAGAAGAAGACTGACGCTGATGGTAATGTTACTGTCTAAAAAGCTTGACTTATCGCGAAAGGTTTTCGACAAGTTCAAAGAGTTGACTATGATGAGACTTTCTCACCCGTAGCGATGCTTAAGTCTGTCCGAATCATGTTAGTAATTGCCGCATTTTATGATTATGAAATCTGGCAAATGGACGTCAAAACTACATTCCTTAATGTATTTCTTAAATAAGAGTTGTATATGATGCAACTAGAAGATTTTTTTGATCTTAAAGGTGCTAACAAAGTGTGCAAGCTCCAGCGATCCATTTATGGACTGGTGCAAGCATATCGGAGTTGGAACATAGGCTTTGATGAGGTGATCAAAGCATATGGTTTTATATAGACTTTTCGAGAAGCCTGTATTTACAAGAAAGTGAGCGGGAGCTCTGTAGCATTTCTAATATTATATGTAGATGACATATTCTTGAGTGGAAATGATATAGAATTTCTGGATAGCATAAAAGGATACTTGAATTAGAGTTTCAATGAAAGACCTCGGTGAAGCTGCTTATATATTGGGCATCAAAATCTATAGATAAAGATCAAGACACTTAATTGGACTTTCACAAAGCTTATACCTTGATAAAGTTATGAAGAAGTTCTAAATGGATCAGTCAAAGAAAGTGGTTCTTGCCTGTGTTACAAGGTGTGAAGTTGAGTCAGACTCAATTTTCGACCACTTCAGAAGATAGAAAGAAAATGACAGTCATTTCCTTTGCCTCGGCCACAGGTTCTATCATGTATGCCTTGCTATAAGTCTAGTAGGGAGGTACCAAAGTAATCCAGGAGTGGATCACTGTACAGCGGTCAAGAACATCCTGAAGTACCTGAAAAGGACTAAGGATATGTTTCTCGTTTATGGAGGTGACAAAGAGCTCATCGTAAATGGTTACGTCAATGCTAGATTTGACACTGATCCGGATTACTCTAAGTCACAAATCGGATAAGTATTTGTATTGAACGGTGCAGCTATCAGTTGGTGCAGTTCCAAGCAAAGCATCGTGGCGGGATCTACGTGTGAAGCGGAGTACATAGCTGCTTCGGAAGCAGAAAATAAAGGAGTCTGGATGAAGGATTTCATATCCGATCTAGTTGTAATACCTAGTACATCGGGTCCAATGAAAATCTTTTGTGACAATACTGGAGCAATTGCCTTGGCGAAGGAATCCAGATTTCACAAAAGAACCAAACACATCAAGAGATGATTCAACTGTTGGGGAACGCAGCATGCAATTTCAAAAAATTTCCTACGATCACGCAAGATCTACCTAGGAAATGCATCGCAAGGAGAGGGGGAGAGTGTGTCCATGTACCCACGTAGACCAAAAGTGTAAGCGTTAGTTTAACGCGATTGATGTAGTCGAACATCTTCACGATCCAACCGATCAAGCTCCGAACGTACGACACCTCCGAGTTCAGCACATGTTCAGCTCGATGAAGTCCATCGAACTTTTGATCAGGTAGAGGGTCGAGGGAGAGTTTCGTCAGCACGACGGCGTGGTGACGGTGATGATGTGATCCACGCAGGGCTTCGCCTAAGCATTACGACGCTATGACCGGTGGAGTAAACTGTGGAGGGGGGCACCGCACACGGCTAAGAGAACAATTGATGTGCTTTGGGGTGCCCCCCTGCCCCCGTATATAAATGAGGAGAGGGAGGAGGCTGGCCAAGGGGCGCGCCATGGGGGGGGGGAGGAAACCGACTTGACTCCATGTCCAATTTGTCCCCCCTTTCTTCTGAAGGGGGAAAGGGGGAAGGAGAGGGAGGAGGAGAAGGAAAGAGGCCGCGTCCCCTCCCTTAGTCCAATTCGGACTCCCCATGGGAGGGGGGCATGGCCACCCCTTGTGGGCTGCCTCCTCTCCCCCCCTATAGCCCATGTAGGCCCATTACTTTCCCCGGGGGGTTCCGGTAACCTCCTGGTACTCCGAAAAATACCCGAGACGATCCGGAACCATTCCAGTGTCCGAATATCATCATCCAATATATGAATCTTTACCTCTCGACTATTTTGAGACTCCTCGTCATGTACGTGATCTCATCCGGGACTTCGAACAATCTTCTGTCACCAAAACACATAACTCATAATACAAATCATCATCTAATGTTAAGCGTGCAGACCCTACAGCTTCGAGAACTATGTAGACATGACCGAGACACATCTCCGGTGAATAACCAATAGCAGAACCTGGATGCTCATATTGGTTCCTACATATTCTACGAAGATCTTTATCGATCAAACAGCAATGACAACATACGTTATTCCCTTTGTCATCGGTATGTTACTTGCCCAAGATTCGATTATCGGCAAGTCTCTTTACTTGTTCCGTAATGCATCATACCGCAACTAACTCATCAGTCACATTGCTTGCAAGGCTTATCATGAAGTGCATTACCGAGAGGGCCCAGAGATACCTCTCCAATACTTGGAGTGACAAATCCTAATCTTGATCTATGCCAACCCAACAAACACCTTCGGAGACACCTGTAGACAATCTTTATAATCGCTGAATTATGTTGTGACGTTTGATAGCACACAAGGTGTTCCTCCGGTATTCGGGAGTTGCATAATCTCATAGTTAAAGGAATATGAATAAGTCATGAAGAAAGCAATAGTAATAAAACTTAACGATCATTATGCTAAGCTAACAGATGGGTCTTGTCCATCACATCCTTCTCCTAATGATGTGATCCCGTTCATAAAATTACAACACATGTCTATGGTCAGGAAACTTAACCATCTTTGATTAACGAGCTAGTCAAGTAGAGGCATACTAGGGACACTCTGTTTTCTCTATGTATTCACACATGTATCAAGTTTCAGGTTAATACAATTCTAGCATGAATAATAAACATTTATCATGATATAAGGAAATATAAATAAAAACTTTATTATTGCCTCTAGGGCATATTTCCTTCAGTCTCCCGCTTGCACTAGAGTCAATAATCTAGATTACATTGTAATGATTCTAACACCCATGGAGTCTTGGTGCTGATCATGTTTTGCTCGTGGAAGAGGCTTAGTCAATGGGTCTGCAACGTTCAGATCCATACGTATTTTGCAAATCTCTATGTCTCCCTCCTTGACTTGATCGCGGAAGGAGTTGAAGTGTCTCTTGATGTGTTTGGTTCTCTTGTGAATCTAGATTCCTTCGCTAAGGCAATTGCTCCAGTATTGTCACAAAAGATTTTCATTGGACCTGATGCACTAGGTATTACACCTAGATCGGATATGAACTCCTTCATCCAGACTCCTTCATTTGCTGCTTTCGAATCAGCTATGTACTCTGCTTCACACGTAGATCCTGCCACGACGCTCTGCTTGGAACTGCACCAACTGACAGCTCCACCATTCAATATAAATATGTATCCGGCGACTTAGAGTCATCCGGATCAGTGTCAAAGCTAGCGTCAACGTAATCATTTACGATAAGCTCTTTGTCACCCCCATAAATGAGAAACATATCCTTAGTCCTTTTCACATATTTCAGGATGTTCTTGACCGCTGTCAAGTGATCCACTCCTGGATTACTTTGGTACCTCCCTGCTAAACTTATAGCAAGGCACACATCAGGTCTGGTACACAACATTGCATACATGATAGAACCTATGGCTGAGGCATAGGGAATGACTTTCATTTTCTCTCTATCTACTGCAGTGGTCGGGCATTGAGTCTGACCCAACTTCACACCTTGTATCACAGGAAAGAATACTTTCTTTGACTGATCCAGTTTGAACTTCTTCAAAACTTTATCAAGGTATGTGCTTTGTGAAAGTACAATTAAGCGTCTTGATCTATCTCTATAGATCTTAATGCCCAATATATAAGCAACTTCATCGAGGTCTTTCATTGAAAAATTCTTATTTAAGTATCCTTTTATGCTATCCAGAAATTCTATATCATTTCCATTCAACAATATGTCATCCACATTTAATATTAGAAATGCTACAGAGCTCCCACTCACTTTCTTGTAAATACAGGCTTCCGAAAGTCTGTATAAAACCAAATGCTTTGACCAAACTATCAAAGCGTATATTCCAACTCCGGGAGGCTTGCACCAGTCCATAAATGGATCGCTGGAGCTTGCACACTTTGTTAGCACCTTTAGGATCGACAAAACCTTCTGGTTTCATCATATACAACTCATCTTTAAGAAATCCATTAACGAATGCAATTTTGACATCCATTTGCCAAATTTCATAATCATAAAATGCGACAATTGCTAACATGATTCGAACAGACTTAAGCATCACTACAGGTGAGAAGGTCTCATCGTAGTCAACTCGTTGAACTTGTCGAAAACCTTTCACAACAAGTCGAGCTTTGTAGACAGTAATATTACCATCATCTTATGTCTTCTTCTTGAATATCCATTTATTTTCTATGGCTTGCCGATCATCGGGAAAGTCAACCAAAGTCCATACTTTGTTCTCATACATGGATCCCATCTCAGATTTCATGGCCTCAAGCCATTTCGCGGGAATCCGGGCTCATCATCTCTTCCTTATAGGTCATAGGTTCGTCATCATCTAGTAACATGACTTCCAGAACAGAATTACCGTACCACTCTGGTGCAAAACGTACTCTGGTTGACCTACGAGGTTCGGTAGTAACTTGATCTGAAGTTTCATGATTATCATCATTAACTTCCTCACTAATTTGTGTAAGTATCACTGGAACTGATTTCTGTGATGAACTACTTTCCAACTCGAGAGAAGGTACAACTACCTCATCAAGTTCTACTTTCCTCCCACTCACTTCTTTCGAGAGAAACTCCTTCTCTAGAAAGGATCCATTCTTAGTAACAAAAATCTTGCCTATGGATCTGTGATAGAAGGTGTACCCAACAATTTCTTTTGGGTATCCAATGAAGACGCATTTCTCCGATTTGGGTTCGAGCTTAGCAGGGTGAAGCTTTTTCACATAAGCATCGCAACCCCAAACTGTAAGAAACGATAGCTTAGGTTTCTTGCCAAACCACAGTTCATATAATGTCATCTCAATGGATTTAGATGGTGCCCTATTTAACGTGAATGCAGTTGTCTCTAATGCATAACCCCAAAACGATAGTGGTAAATCGATAAGAGATATCATAGATCGCACTATATCTATTAAAGTACGGTTATGACGTTCGGACACACCATTAAGCTCTGGTGTTCCAGGTGGCGTGAGTTGCGAAACTATTCCAGATTGTTTTAAATGAAGACCAAACTCATAACTCAAATATTCGCCTCCGCGATCAGATTGTAGAAACTTTATTTCCTTGTTACGATGATTTTCTACTTCACTCTGAAATTCTTTGAACTTTTCAAATGTTTCAGACTTATGTTTCATTAAGTAGATATACCTATACATGCTCAAATCATCTATGAAGGTCAGAAAATAAAGATACCCGCCGCGAACCTCAACACTCATCGGACTGCATACATCAGTATGTATTATTTCCAATAAGTCAGTGGCTCGCTGCATTGTTCCGGAGAACGGAGTCTTAGTCATCTTGCCCATGAGGCATGGTTCGCAAGTATCAAGTGATTCATAATGAAGTGATTCCAAAAGCCCATCTACATGGAGTTTCGTCATGCGCTTTACACCAATATGACCTAAACGGCAGTGCCACAAATAAGTTGCACTGTCATTATTAACTTTGCATCTTTTGGCATCAATATTATGAATATGTGTATCACCACGATCGAGATTCAACAAAAATAGACCATTCATCGAAGGTGCATGACCATAAAAGATATTACTCATATAAATAGAACAACCATTATTATTCTCTGATTTAAATGAATAACTATCTCGCATCAAACAAGATCTAGATATAATGTTCATGCTCAATGCTGGCACCAAATAACAATTATTTAGGTCTAAAACTAATCCCGAAGGTAGATGTAGAGGTAGCGTGCCGACGGCGATCACATCGACCTTGGAACCATTCCCGACGCGCATCTTCACCTCGTCCTTAGCCAATCTTCGTTTAATTCGTAGCCCCTGTTTCGAGTTGCAAATATGAGCAACAGAACCAGTATCAAATACCCAGGCTCTACTGATACGTCTCCATCTTATCTATAATTTTTTATTGTTCCATGCCAATATTATTCAACTTTCATATACTTTTGGCAACTTTTTATACTATTTTTGGGACTAACATATTGATCCAGTGCCCAGAGCCAGTTCCTGTTTGTTGCATGTTTTATGTTTCGCAGAAACCCCATATCAAATGGAGTCCTAACGGTATAAAAATTGACGGAGAATTATTTTGGAATACTTGTGATTTTTGGGAAGTAAAATAAACGTGAGACGGTGCCCGAGGTGGCCACGAGGGTGGGGCTCACGCCCACTCCAGCTGGGCGCCCCCCCATCCACGTGGGAACCTCGAAAGGCGGTTGATGCTCTACTTTGGCCGCAAGAAAGCTAAATTTTGGAAAAAGATCTGGGCGAAGGTTTCAATCCAATCGGAGTTACGGATCTCCAGATATAAAAGAAACGGTGCCAGGGCAGAATCCAAGAGCGCAAAAACAGAGAGAGACAGAGAGACAGATCCAATCTCGGAGGGGCTTACGCCCCTCCCACGCCATGGAGGCCAAGGACCAGAGGGGAAACCCTTCTCCCACCTAGGGAGAAGGTCAAGGAAGAAGAATAAGGAGGGGGGCTCTCTCCCCCTCGCTTCCAGTGGCGCCGGAGTGCCACCGGGGGCCATCATCATCACCGCAGTCTTCACCAACAACATCACCGCCATCATCACCAACTCTTCCCCCCTCTATGCAGCGGTGTAACCTCTCTCTTACCCGCTGTAATCTCTACTTAAACATGGTGCTCAACGCTATATATTATTTCCCAATGATGTATGGCTATCCTATGATGTTTGAGTAGATCCGTTTTTTCCTATGGGTTATTTGATGACCAAGATTGGTTTGAGTTGCATGTTTTATCATTGGTGCTGTCCTATGGTGCTCTCCGTGTCGCGCAAGCGTGAGGGATCCCCGCTGTAGGGTTTGCAATATGTTCATGATTTGCTTATGGTGGGTGGCGTGAGTGACAGAAGCACATACCCGAGTAAGTAGGTTGTTTGCGTATGGGATAAAGAGGACTTGATGCTTCAATGCTATGGTTGGGTTGTACCTTAATGATCTTTAGTAGTTGCAGATGCTTGCTAGAGTTCCAATCATAAGTGCATATGATCCAAGTAGAGAAAGTATGTTAGCTTATGCCTCTCCCTCAAATAAAATTGCAATAATGATTATCGGTCTAGTTATCGGTTGCCTAGGTACAAATAACTTTCTCGTGACAAAAAGCTCTCTACTAAAACTAACTTAGTTGTGTCTTCATCTAAGCAGCCCCTAGTTTTAATTTACGCTCTCTTTATTATCTTGCAAACCTATCCAAAAACACCTACAAAGTACTTCTAGTTTCATACTTGTTCTAGGTAAAGTGAACGTCAAGCGTGCGTAGAGTTGTATCGGTGGTCGATAGAACTTGGGGGAATATTTGTTCTACCTTTAGCTCCTCGTTGGGTTCGAAACTCTTACTTAAAGAATGAGGCTACAATTGATCCCCTATACTTGTGGGTTATCAAGACCTTTTTCTGGCGCCGTTGTCGGGGAGCAATAGCGTGGGGTGAATATTCTCGTGTGTGCTTGTTAGCTTTATCATTAAGTAATTTTTATTTGCTGTTCTTAATTGTTCTTTATCTTTAGTTATGGATATGGAACACGAAATACCAAAAAAAATTAGGTGTACTTGCTGCTCATGGAGATGGGGAACCTCCTAAAACCCTCGATGCTCGTTATGTGACAGATATTATGTACTACTTTGATAATCCAGAGAAAACCCCATTCAATTTAGTTATGGGAGTAACGTTGGATCAACGTGAATACTTTAGGGATTATCGCTTGACACAAAAAGGGAAACTATTATGGGATCAAATTTATATATTGAAGTGGTATGCTCGGCAAGTATGCTTGAGTTATGATTATACTTGTTGCTCTAGGATGAAGGCTCCACACCTTCCCTTTTCATGCAAATTTAATGATAATAAAACCTTAGCTTCTTATGCTAATGGTATATATGATTACTATGATGTGGAACAAATAGAAGAATTTGTTGCTTTTATGAGTGCTTATGAAATTGAATCTATGTTTAAAGAGTTTGAAGATTTTGATGTTGATGTTTATAGACCTGAAAATTTAGCTATCCTCAAATATTGCTATGAGAATTATGAATAAAATTCCGATATTAATGCACTTATTGAGAAAGTCTCCGCTGTCCAAGAAGAGACTAATATTTTGCAGGAATCTATGGAAGAAGAAGTTGATGAAACTGTGAGCTCATTGGATGAGAAAGATGAGGAGGAAAGCGAAGAACAAAAGGAGGAAGAGCGGATTGATCACCCGTGCCCACCTTCTAATGAGAGTAACTCTTCAACTCATACATTGTTTAATTTCCCTTCATGCTTACCGAAGGATGATTGCTATGATGACTGTTATGATCCCTTTGATTCTTTTGAAATATACCTTTTTGATGATGCTTGCTATGCTTGTGGCCAAGATGCCAATATGAATTATGCTTATGGAGATGAACTTGCTATAGTTCCTTATGTTAAACATGAAATTGTTGCTATTGCACCCACACATGATAGTCCTATTATCTTTTTGAATTCTCCAAACTACACTATATCGGAGAAGTTTGTGCTTATTAAGGATTATATTGATGGGTTGCCTTTTATTACTACACATGATGATTTTGATGACTATAATATGCATGTGCTTGCTGCTCCTACTTGCAATTATTATGAGAGAGGAACTGTATCTCCACCTCTCTATGTTTCCAACAAGATAAAATTGCAAGAAACTGTTTATACTATGCATTGGCCTTGACTTTGTGTGCATGAATTGTTCTTTTATGACATGCCAATGCATAGGAAGATAGTTATACTTCATCATTGCTTGATATATGTTACTTTGTGCTCATTACTAAATACCAAATCATTGTTAATTAAAATTGGCTTTGATATACCTTGGGATCCGGGTGGATCCATTACTTGAGCACTATATGCCTAGCTTAATGGCTTTAAAGAAAGAACTGCCAGGGAGACAACCCGGAAGTTTTAGAGAGTAAAGTCATTTATTTCTATTGATTGCTTTATATAGTTAAAAAATAAAAAAATAAAGAGGGGAACCTAAAAACTTTTTGAAAAAGAAAAGCGAAAGTGAGAAGGACGTGCATTGTTAAAGTGGGAGCTAGCCTTGACCTTTATTCATGCTCACGGAAACTTTGTGAATCTTGATTTCAGAAACTTTTCAACAAAAATAATTATCCCCTTATACAATTCCATTGTATTATAAAAATATTGTGCCAAGGTTTGCCTTTAGGACGTTTACAATGCTTGTTGGTTTGTGCAGAAACTTTGGCTGTAGTGCGCGATTTTTAATTTTTTACTGGAACGTCAAATGGTTCTGATTACTTTTGAACTGTCTTTATATACAAATTGTTTATTTGTCCTAATTGTTTCAGAATTTTTCAAGTATCATAAGTATTGTGAATGTTCAGATTATTACAGACTGTTCTGTTTTAGACAGATTCTGTTTTTGATGCATAGTTTGCTTGTTTTGATGAAACTATCGATTTATATCAGTGGATTAAGCCATGAAAAAGTTATACTAAAGTACAAAAAGTGCCAAACCAAAATAAGAATTGGTTTGCAGCAGTACTTAGAGTAGTGATTTGCTTTATTATACTAACGGATCTTACCGAGTTTTCTGTGGATGAAGTGTTCGATGATCGAGGAGGTCTCGATGTGAGAAGAAGGAAGAGAGGCAAGATCTCAAGCTTGGGTATTCCCAAGGCACTCCAAATAAATATACAAGGAGACTCAAGCATCTAAGCTTGGGGATGCCCCGGAAGGCATCCCCTCTTTCTTCAACAAGTATCGGTATGTTTTCGGATTCGTTTTGTTCATGCGATATGTGCAAATCTTGGAGCGTCTTTTGCATTTATTTTTCACTTTTTCTTTTATGCACCATGCTGGTATGAGATAGTCCTTGGTTGATTTATAGAAGGCTCTTTGCACTTCACTTATATCTTTTGAGTATGGATTTATAGAATGCTACATGTGCTTCACTTATATCATTTGAAGTTTGGATTTCCTGTTTCTCTTCACATAGAAAACCGCCATTTGTAGAATGCTCTTTTGCTTCACTTATATTTGTTAGAGCGTGGGAATATCTTTTGTAGAAAGAATTAAACTCTCTTGCTTCACTTATATCTATTTAGAGAGATGACAGAACTGGTCATTCACATGGTTAGTCATAAAATCCTAAATAAAACTTGTAGATCACTGAATATGATATGTTTGATTCCTTGCAATAGTTTTGCGATATAAAGATGGTGATATTAGAGTCATGCTAGTGGGTAGTTGTGGATTGTAGAAATACTTGTGTTGAGGTTTGTGATTCCCGTATCATGCACGTATGGTGAACCTTATGTAACGAAGTTGGAGCATGAGGTGTTTATTGAGTGGCGGTCAGGGACGAGCGATTGTCTTCTCCTACCAATCTATCCCCCTAGGAGCATGCGCGTAGTACTTTGTTTCGATGACTAATAGATTTTTGCAATAAGTATGTGAGTTCTTTATGACTAATGTTGAGTCCATGGATTATACGCAGCCTCACCCTTCCATCATTGCTAGCCTCTTGATGCCGTGCATTGCCCTTTCTCACCTCGAGAGTTGGTGCAAACTTAGCGGTGCATCCAAACCCCGTGATACGATACGCTCTATCACACATAAGCCTCATTATATCTTCCTCAAAACAGCCACCATACCTACCTATCATGGCATTTCCATAGCCATTCCGAGATATATTGCCATGCAACTTCCATCATCATCATATACATGACTTGAGCGCTTATTATCATATTGCTTTGCATGATCGTAAGATAGCTAGCATGATGTTTTTATGGCTTGTCCATTTTTTGATGTCATTGTTACGCTAGATCATTGCACATCCCGGTACACCACCGGAGGCATTCATATCGAGTCATATCTTTGTTCTAGTATCGAGTTGTAATATTGAGTTGTAAGTAAATAAAAGTGTGATGATCATCATTATTAGAACATTGTCCCATGTGAGGTTATCAAAATTAAAGTGGCCAAAGAAGCCCCCAAAAAAGGAGAGAGGCCAAAGAATCCTACAAAAAAACAAAAAAAGAGAAAAAGAGAGAAGGGACAATGTTACTATCCTTTTACCACACTTGTGCTTCAAAGTAGCACCATGTTCTTCATATAGAGAGTCTCTTGTGTTATCACTTTCATATACTAGTGGGAATTTTCATTATAGAACTTGGCTTGTATATTCTGATGATGGGCTTCCTCAAATGCCCGAGGTCTTCATGAGCAAGCAAGTTGGATGCACACCCACTTAGTTTCCAGTTTGAGCTTTCATACACTTATAACTCTAGTGCATCTGTTGCATGGCAATCCCTACTCCTCACATTGACATCGATTGATGGGCATCTCCATAGCCCGTTGATTAGCCGCGTCGATGTGAGACTTTCTTCCTTTTTGTCTTCTCCACCCAACCTCCACCATCATATTCTATTCCACCTATAGTGCTATGTCCATGGCTCACTCTCATGTATTGCGTGAAACTTGAAAAGGTTTGAGAACGTCAAAAGTATGAAACAATTGCTTGGCCTGTCATCGGGGTTGTGCATGATGTGAATATTTTGTGTGGTGAAGATGGAGCATAGCCAGACTACACTACAAAAAAAAAGACACATCCGTGACATTTTGGGCGAACGAATTTTTTTTCTATCATACATATGACACTTCTATGACAATAATTGTGACAAAACCCGATATCATCATAGATGTGGTGGGCTCCTACTTCTATGACAAAAAATCATGACAGAAAATGGGATTTTCGTCCTGGGCAGGCCGGAGACGCAGTTGCATGACATTCTTTGGGCCGTCCATGACGGAAAAAACCGTGGTAGAAGCAAGGGGGAGGAAAATTTCAGGGAGTTGCCGGTTACGGTGGGAGGTCGGGGGCGGAGCGGTGCACGTTTCTCTCATACGTACGCGCATGTGTGCGAGGCGTTGGCTCTAACTGAAGCCGAGCAAGGCATTGGGCTCTAACTGAACCCGAGCAATTGCACTGCAGGCTACGCGTTACTGAACCCGAGCGATCGATCGATGGCTGTTAACTGAACCCGATGGAGCGATTCCTTCGCTACTGCTGCTAACTGAAGCCGATCGATGCTGCCTCTGGGATGAGCAGTGAGCGTTGCAGGGGGGGTCGATGAACAGTGAGCGGTGGCGTTGCCTCTGGATGAACAGGACCCCCGTGGTGTGGAGGGCTGGATGAACAGTAGACGATGGAGGGATGGCCGTGGAGGGAGGTTGAGCGAGAGCCCGTGGTGTGGAGGGCTGGATGAACAGTAGACGATGGAGGGGTGCCCGTGGAGGGGTGGTTGAACAGTAGCCGGTGGAGTAGCGCGCGGTGGAGGCTGGATGAACAGGAGACCATGGAGGCTGGAGGAGGTCGACGGTAGCCCGTGGAGGCTGGAGGAGGTTGTCGGTGTCAAAACCGGCGGATCTTGGGTAGGGGGTCCCGAACTGTGCGTCTAGGCGGATGGTAATAAGAGACAAGGGACACAATGTTTTTACCCAGGTTCGGGCCCTCTCGATGGAGGTAAACCCTACTCCTGCTTGATTAATATTGATGATATGGGTAGTACAAGAGTAGATCTACCACGAGATCAGAGAGGCTAAACCCTAGAAGATAGCCTATGGTATGATTGTTTTTCGTCCTACGTACTAAAACCTTCCATTTTATATAGACACCGGGAGGGCTAGGGTTACACAGAGTCGGTTACAATGGGAGGAGATCTACATATCCAGACGCCAAGCTTGCCTTCCACGCCAAGGAAAGTCCCATCCAAACACGGGACGAAGTCTTCAATCTTGTATCTTCATAGTCGAGGAGTCCGCCAAAGGTTATAGTCCGCTATCCGGACACCCCTAATCCAGGACTCCTCAAGAGCTCCCTGAACCAGGCTTCAATGACGAGTCCGGCGCCTTGATTGTCTTCGGCATTGCAAGGCGGGTTCCTCCTCCGAATACTTCATAGAAGATTTTGAACACAAGGATAGTGTCCGGCTCTGCAAAATAAGTTCCACATACCACCATAGAGAGAATAATATTTACACAAATCCAATCTGCTGACGTATTCCGCAGCGTGGCATCACACAATGGCCAAGCCTTTATTCGAATCGTTTTTACTGTCCCACCTCAGCGCACTTAGCGAGGCGGTTTCCTTGGCACGTCTTGTCAAAGCAGAGATCGTGCCCCTTATTCCGGGATTCTCATCAATACGGGCGTGGGTAACCCAATCGTGCCATTAATTACGGCGCTTGGGAGATAAGCGAGTTTTACCAGGCTGGTGGGGGCACATAGTTTCGTCCGCCCATATAAGGGGATAAGGATCCACCTTTTTCATCTACGCCTTCTTCCTCCTTCGCTTATCCATTTTCGCGCACTCGAGCTCTAGCGCCCAAGTCCGCACATCCCACCTCAACCTTATCCAGGCATGTCCGGAGCGGGAGGCAAGTGGATGGTCTCCTCCGTCACGGAGGGACACATCAAGAAGCTGAGGAAAGCCGGATATTTGTCCAATGACATCTCGCACCGGCTCCCCGACAAAGGGCAGCTCATCCCCACCCCCAGGCCCCATGAGAGGGTGGTGTTCCTCACCCATTTCCTCCGCGGACTAGGTTTCCCACTTCACCCATTTGTCCGGGGGCTCATGTTCTACTATGGCCTGGATTTCCATGATCTGGCCCCGAACTTCATCCTCAACATCTCGGCGTTCATCCTCGTGTGCGAGGCCTTCCTCTACATCCAGCCCCACTTCGGCTTATGGCAGAAGACCTTCAATGTCAAGCCGAAGGTAGTGGGCGGCTGCCAAGCGGAGTGCGGAGGTGCCATGGTGGGCAAGATGCCCAAAGTCCTATGGCTCGAGGGCTCCTTCATAGAGACCATAAAGGGGTGGCAATTGGGGTGGTTCTACATCACCGAGTCGCGTGACCCTGAATGGGCAGCGGCCCCCGAATTCCGATCTGGCATCCCCACGCGGCTCACCTCCTTGGAAGAGAAGGGCATGTCGTGGGGTAATTCGGAAGAGCTGACCGGACTCCAAACCTGCGTCCAAAACCTGGTGAGCAAGAAGCTCAAACTCGTCAACGTATTCCAGGTGATGCTCATCCGCCGGATCCTCCCGTGCCAACAACGGGCTTTCAACTTGTGGGAGTTTAATACGGCGCAACACCGAACCCTGAGCCGGCTCTTCGACACTACGTATGAAGATGCCTGGAAGGTGTTGTTCAAGGGCGCCGAGGCTCCCGCATCCGCTACCGAGGATCGCGGATTCAGCGCGCAGCATCAAGCCAACGCGGTAAGCTGTTTTACCCTTTACAGGATACTTTTTTTCATAGTTTGACCCTATGCGGGATCTAAACTCCCTTACCTTTGACAGGACTGGCAGAAGACGTCTGGGAAGATCAACTGTCCGACTCCCTTGCCCGAAGACCCAGCAGACGCTCGCTTGACGTGGCTGCTGGTTCGGGCACCTTGCGTGGTGCTGGAGAAGAAGGCCAAGAAGAAAGCCACGGGAACTCGAAAGAGTTCCCGGCGCCTGGTGGTGTCGGACTCATCGTCCGATGACTCCGAGGCGGACTCCTCCCACGCAAACGAGGAGGAGGAAAGAGAGGTCTCTCCCCCAGCGGGGGGAGAGAAGAAAAGGAAGGCCGCCCAAACTGGGGGGGGGGGGGCGGAGGGTCCAAGAAGGGAAGGACCCTCCCTCCGGACTACTCCATCAACACCGACGACGGTGAATAGGAGTGGCCATCCAGGGCCAAGCCCCTGGCAAAATCGTAAGTATCCGGATACCAGAATAGCTCATTGCGTTCCTCTGTTGCACAATATCTTCTGACGCCGAATATAATCATGCAGTCCGCCTCGAGCCCAGGTCGGCGTGTCGTCGAGCGGCTCCTTAAGCTCGTCGGATGTGAATAGCACTTCACTTCCAGCTGCCTCCTCCCCTCGCGCTGCGGATGATGCCAAGGTGGAGTCCAAAAGGGTCCAAGCCAGGAGGAGGTGGTCCTGGAGGCGCCGCAAGGCGACCTCCCGGACTCCAGGCGCAAAGGGGACAAAACCCCCAAGGGCTCCAAGTCCGGCCCTGGGCCGGACACCGCACCGGAACCTTCAGTGGTTCGAGAGTCCGGCAGGCGCACCCCTAGTAAGAAGGGCAAGCCTACGATGTCAGTGACCTCCGTCCAACCGGAGGCACCGGATAATCTGCTAGAGGTCCTTAACGGCACCTCCATCGACGAGGAGCACCGCACTATTATGAGTGTGGTGATCCAGAAGGTTCAATCCGCCAAGAGCGGGCTGACTGAAGCTTCGCTAGCCTTCTAACAAGGCTTTGAGGTATGTATTTAAGATATGTAAAAATATTAACGCATAGACAAGAGTTTCGATGCTCAGTTTGGTTTTCGGAAAGAAAAGCCGAACTGAGGATCAAAAAGATATACGCAGGAGTCTAACATAAGTATGTCAATATGGGAATGCAGGCTGCACTGCTGACCTCTGCTGCACTGACTGTGGAGGTCGATGCATTGAAGCAGAGCCTCGAGCGGTCCGAGAACGAGCTCGGCCTTCCCAAGAAGCAGCTCGAGGACAAGGAAGGTAAGTAATACCTTATGTAAGTATATAAAAAAGATGTGGTTGCAAAAAATGACAGGACCAACATGAGTATTACAGGGTCCACGACCGAGGTGGCGACCCTGAAGGAAGCGCTGTCCAAGGCCAAAGACAATGCGGCCGTGGAGCGCACGGAGTGAGAAAAGTAGGAGGCGCGGGTGGCGGAGGTGCAGCAAGAGCTCCAGGATCTCGTGGAAAAACACGAGAGTTTGTTGCTTGACTCAAAGACTCGATAGTCCGAGCTTGCCTCGGCCCTTGAGAGCGCCAAATCTGCCAAGGCCGAAGCCCAAAAAGCCCTCCAGGAAATTGAGGCGATGAAGAAGATAGCTGTGGGTAAGACATTCTTTATGCAAAGCAGGCATGTGAAAGTGAATTACTTGTTACTTACCCGAGTCCGGAGCTCTCCAGGAGCATTCGCAGATCTGCCCAGCAGTGTGTCCGACGTTGCCGCCTACTACCGGGCCGAGGAGGGGAGCTTGACGGAGAAGGTGTTCTGGTCTCGATATCGAGGCGGACACCAGCCTTGAGCGACCAGTGAAGCGGTGGTCGAGCCCCATAAGGTGGCCGAACAGGCCATGAAGGGCCTTATGGTCCGGCTATGGCCTGGGGAGGTCATGCCTGGGAGCTACTTTGGGCTGGTGAGGCGGCTGGCGGATGCCTATCCACGACTTGAAATCATCAAGCGCTCTGTATGCATCGAAGGCGCCCGTAGGGCCCTTGCCCGTGTTAAAGTGCACTGGGGCAAGATGGATGCTGAGAAGCTGGTGACAGATGGGCCACCACAGGGCAAGGAGCAACGCAAGCCCGAGATGTATTATGAGGGCGTCCTGAAGGGTGCCCGCCTTGTGGAGGATGAATGTTCAAAGGATGTAATTTATGAGTAAACTCGCTCGTGTTATCATGTGCGCTGAAAACTTGTTCATATGCACTAAGCAACGCTTTTTGAATTTAAAATATTACCTTTTGTACGACCGTTTATTAAATCTGAGAGATGGCGAGTCATCGGCTTCTGCCCCCATGCCACGAGTGCTAGGGTGTTCGGGATAAACCTGGCGCTCTTGTTCCCATTCGTGGGTCCTTCGAGGGAGGCGCCAAAGACAACAAACAAGGCAATCGGACTATAATGCTTTATCACTCTCACTTAGCCATAGAATTCTATAATTTTAAATTTCGGTGAAGCCCCTAGTATTCGGAAGACCGAGTTCGGGTCGCTATCCACGCCTAGGCTGGACAAAGTCGGCTCCTCGCTCTAAGCGGCATAAGTCTTTAGGGACTTGAAACCTCTCGAATAGCGACCAGCTCTCGCCCTATCATGACGGTCAGTTTTAGCTTTCTCTACTGAGGTGCTTCACCCAGCTCAACCGGGGCACAATCGCAGTAGTTCTCCCAAAGGCCTACCTTAGCCGATATAACGGAACATAAGGTACCAAAACATGGGAGCCGGGCAAACCCAACTATTGACCCAAGACATGATTCGGAGCCGATGCATATAATGCTATAAGTTTGGGGTGCCCTTTTCGTGATAGTGTTCGGACTTCTCACACCATATTCTGGGGTAGTTAAGCCCCTGGTGTATTGGCCGTACCAAAGTGTACGGTTGCATAATGTCATAACTGAACACATTCACATAAAAAAGGAATGCAATAATAGACAAAAGCTATGTATTGTTTATTCGAAAAGGCTGCGGTAAAAGCAGAACGATACAAATAGTGCGATAAGCAAGAGATGGGACTATTTGGCATGTCCTCCCCCTCGAGGCGAGCTGCGGGATGGTATGTAAGACAGGTATTTAGCTCGTTATAGAGACCACCTTGACATTCGACGTAGCTTTCTGCCTCCCTGGCTGTTGCATTGTGTGTTCGGCGATTGTATTGCCGGACAGGCCTTCCGGAGAGTGGAGTCCTGAAAGTAAGAAAAAAGGAATAACAAAATCGGGACCCCCTAGTGCGGTTGAGCCGCGTTTTGGGCATGCCATGGTCGTGGCCCTCCCCCTATGCCCATGGTATTTCCAGAGCGTGGTTATGTATGCGTGGTTTCGCAATTTCGCGAGGGAAGGGGTTGGGGCCGCATTGCTACGCTTGCTCGGAATGTGCCAGGCGGTCTTGTTGTAGGTTACTCCGGGCGCGCTTGACGGTGTCCGGACGTTTAATAGCCGGACTGGAGAATTGCCTTGAGAGGCTACTTTGTACTTCCGCCGCGAGGGCTGCCGTATGCTCCTCAGTTCGGAGAGAGCGTTCGGTGTTTCCATTGACCGTAATGACTCCTCGAGGGCCTGGCATCTTGAGCTTGAGGTATGCGTAGTGCGGCACCGCATTGAACTTTGCAAATGCAGTTCGTCCGAGCAGTGCGTGATAGCCACTGCGGAACGGGACTATGTCAAAGATTAACTCCTCGCTTCGGAAATTATCCGGGGATCCGAAGACCACCTCAAGTGTAATGGAGCCTGTACAGTTGGCCTGTACACCTGGTATGACGCCTTTAAAGTTCGTCTTTGTGGGTTTAATCCTTGAGGGATCTATGCCCATTTTTTGCACTGTATCCTGATAAAGCGTGTTCAGAGCTCGTCAGCCGTCCATAAGGACTCTAGTGAGGTGAAATCCGTCAATGATTTGGTCTAGAACCAATGCGGCGAATCCGCCGTGGCGGATGCTTGTGGGTGGTCCCTTGATCAAAAGTGATCGGCGGGGAGGACCACGGGTTGAACTTTGGGGCGACTGGCTCCAATGCATATACGTCCCTAAGTGCACGCTTCCGCTCCCTTTTGGGGATGTGGGTTGCCTATATCATGTTCACTGTCCGCACTTGTGGGGGAAGCCCTTCTGTCCCCTATTGTTTGGCAGCCGGGGCTCCTCCTCGTCATCACTATGCAGCCCCTTGTCTCTGTTTTTGGCACTTATCTTGCCTGCCTGCTTGAACACCCAACAATCCATGTTGGTGTGATTGGCTGGTTTTTTGGGGGTGCCGTGTATCTGGCACGAGCGATCGAGTATTCGGTCCAAACTGGACGGACCCGGAGTATTTATTTTAAATGGCTTTTTCCGCTGACCGGGTTTAGAGCCTCTGAATCCGGCATTAACTGTCGTATCCTCCGTATTGTCGCCGTTAATGCGGTTCTTGTGCTTGTTGCGACGCGACCTGCCATTGCTGTCCTTGGTATCCGAATTACCAGGGCTCTTGGTCATGTTATTACTACGAGCTAGCCAGCTGTCTTCTCCTGCGCGAAAGCGAGTCATGAGTGTTGTGAGGGCTGCCATGGATTTCGGCTTTTCCTGTCCTAGGTGCTGGGCAAGCCACTCATCACAGATGTTATATTTGAAGGCTGCGAGGGCCTCTGCATCCGGACAATCGACTATTTGATTTTTCTTGGTTAGGAACCGTGTCCAGAATTGTCTGGCCGATTCCTCTGGCTGCTGAATTATGTGGCTTAGGTCATCGGCGTCTGGTGGTCGCACATAGGTGCCCCGCAAATTGTCGAGGAATGCGGCTTCCAGGTCCTCCCAACAACCAATTGACTCTGCTGGCAAGTTGTTAAGCCAATGCCGAGTTGGTCCTTTAAGCTTGAGTGGGAGGTATTTGATGGCGTGTAGATCATCCCAACGGGCCATGTGGATATGAAGGAGATAATCCTCGATCCATACCGCAGGATCTGTTGTGCCATCGTATGATTCGATGTTTACAGGTTTGAAACCCTCGGGGATTTGATGATCCATTACTTCATCTGTGAAGCATAATGGGTGTGCGGCGCCTCTGTACCGGGCTATATCACGACGTAGCTCAAATGAGCTTTGTCTGGTGTATTCGGCCCGGCCGGATTTGCTATATCCGGCATGACTGTTATCGTCACGTGTCGTGGGGCGCCCACACGATCCGCAGATTGATCTTGTTTGCCTTGCCTTGTCCTCCAATATATCTCGCAGGTCTGGCGCATTTCCCTATGCCTTGGTATTTTTGGAGCGACGTCGGGGTGCGGCTTGAGTGGAGGGCCGAGAGGCCTCTCTGTCGCGGCCACGAGGTGGTTGGTCGGCCGCGTCGTGCGCTGGTGATGTAGGTTTAGGTGCTTCCTCCTCTAATCGGGGTAGCAGCCTGCACTCTGGGTAGCTCTTGGAGGGGCGTTCGAGTTTGTACTCTTCGGCCGCAAGGACTTCAGTCCAT
This sequence comes from Aegilops bicornis, assembly GCA_021605145.1. Classification (NCBI taxonomy): domain Eukaryota; kingdom Viridiplantae; phylum Streptophyta; class Magnoliopsida; order Poales; family Poaceae; genus Aegilops; species Aegilops bicornis. The sequence continues at coordinate 119,157,821 of CM038672.1, forward strand.
CTGTTGGCTAGCAAGTCTTGGTCAGCTCTAAGCTGTTGCTATTTTTTCTTGAGGCTGCTCGCCGTGGCCATAAGCATGCATTTGAAACGCTCTTGTTCGACGGGATCCTCAGGCACGACAAATTCGTCGTCGTCGAGGCTTGCCTCGTCTTCGGAGGGAGGCATGTAATTATCGTCCTCTACCTCTCTGTCACGCTCTCTCATGAGGGCTGGCTTCTCCATCCTCCCGTCTTTGAATCCTGCTTTGGAGGGGTTGTCTTCGGCACTATCCGGGGTGTTATTATCTCCCGTGCCGGAATCGCCGTTTTTGCTTTAGCGGGATTTAGACGGCGCCGCTGACGCCGGCACTTAGGTTGCTTCTTGGAGGGGTCATCCTCCATTGTTCCATCGCCATTCCCTTCTTTTGGGGTGTCCACCATGTATATGTCGTATGATGAGGTGGCCTTCCAGTGCCCTATAGGCGCTGGTTCTTGGTCGTCTCCTGCATCGGCGTCCATACCGTCGATGTCTTCAGAGTCGAAGTCGAGCATGTCGGTTAAATCATCGACAGTGGCTACGAAGTGGGTGGTGGGTGGGCTTTGAATTTCTTCGTCGTCCGCGTCCCAACCTTGCCGACCATAGTCCGGCCAGGGCTCTCCTGATAAAGAGAGAGACTTTAGCGAATTCAGCATGTCGCCGAAGTGCGAGCGTTGAAAGATGTCCGCGACGGCAAACTCCATGATCGGCGCCCAATCGGATTCGATTGGCAGGGGTGCGGAAGGTTCGGAGTCCGGAGAGGAGTCTGGCACCTTGGAGTCACGAGCTTCGCAAAGGACAAGGCTGGTGTTCGGCTCAATCGCCGTAGAGATTGCAGCCACCGAGGCGGTGTCCAGCCACCCGTCCTCGATTGGCGCAGTCTGCTCCGAGCTAAGGGTCAGAGCAGACACTGGTGCGGCCTTCAGGGCATTGTACGGCGGCAGAGCTAGATCATGCCCATCGTGACAGTGCGGCACGCTCGGCTGTGGCTCTAACCCGTCGAAGATCAAGTCTCCGCGGATGTCAGCCGTGTAGTTCAAACTTCCAAATCTGACCTGATGGCGAGGCGAAGCTTTCGATCTGCTCCGGATGGCCAAGCGAATTGGCCCGTAGTGCAAAAGCCGCCGAATACGAAGATCTACTGGGAGAAAAGTCTCACTGGACCGCATCATTGTTGATGATCGGAGGAGCCATCGGGCCTAAAGGTTACGGCTACGCAGGAACTCTCAATGAAAGCACCAACGTCGGTGTCAAAACCGGCGGATCTCGGTAGGGGGTCCCGAACTGTGCATCTAGGCGGATGGTAACAGGAGACAAGGGACACGATGTTTTTACCCAGGTTCGGGCCCTCTCGATGGAGGTAAAACCCTACTCCTGCTTGATTAATATTGATGATATGGGTAGTACAAGAATAGTTCTACCACGAGATCAGAGAGGCTAAACCCTAGAAGCTAGCCTATGGTATGATTTTTTTTTGTCCTACGGACGAAAACCCACCGGTTTATATAGACACCGGAGAGGGCTAGGGTTACACAGAGTCGGTTACAATGGGAGGAGATCTACATATCCGTATCGCCAAGCTTGCCTTCCACGCCAAGGAAAGTCCCATCCGAACACGGGACGAAGTCTTCAATCTTGTATCTTCATAGTCCAGGAGTCCGGCCAAAGGTTATAGTCCGGCTATCCGGACACCCCCTAATCCAGGACTCCCTCAGAGGTCGACGGTGGAGATAAACAGTATCCCGTGGAGTCCCGTTTTGCGGTACGACACCCACCCCCCCATTTCGACCGTAGCGCTCCAACACAAGTCTGGTTCGTCCGTTTTGCGGTACGCCACACCCCTCCCGATGAACAGGACCCCTTCGACCGTAGCGCTTCAACACAAGTCCGTTTCGTCCGTTTTCCGGTACGCCACACCCCTCCCGATCAACAGGACCCCCGTTTCGACCGCAGGAGGTCCGTTTCCTCCGTTTTGCGGTACGCCAGACCCCTCCCGATCAATAGGACCCCGTTTCGAACGTGTCCGGTCGAACACAAGGTCGTTTGCTCCGTTGTGCGGTACGCCAGGCCTCGTTTCCATCGCGTGTTCTGTCCAAGCCCTCCCGATGAATACGACCACGCATTCCATTCCGACCCAGCCGGTTGGATCCCCATGAACATGACGACGACTCTGTTTCTCCGTTCCGACCCAGCCATGTACGTATGCGCGATAGGCGTTAGAGACCCTGCCCGTATGTACGTGCGTGGCCGTATTTTATTTCTTGCACCCTCGCCGCTGTACGTACGTGTACATGCTACGTGCGAGCCTCTACTAAGACACGTGCGCGCCTCTACATCCACTAGTATATATGTACGTACACGTTCGCGACCAGAATGACAACGCTACGTACGCTTCGACCAGGTGGGTCCCGACTATCAGGCACTTCCTTGCGTGCGACGATGTAGCTGGTGGGTCCCAGCAGTCAGGGGGCAAATCATTTTTTTCGGACGCAGTTCCTTGCGTGCGAAGATGTAATTGGTGGGTCCCAGCAGACAGGGGGAAACGTTTTTTCCGCTAAATACGGTGGCCCGTCCGGTGGGTCCCCGCTGTCAGGTGGAGGAATAATTATTTTGCGCGTAATAAGGAAGCACTTCCTTGCTGCGGTCGTGGACCCAGCTGTCAGCCTCTCCACGTATAGTCCACGTCCGATGGAAGCCATTCCTTGATCACGTTGAGCATGCCGCGCCGAGAGCACCAGGGCGGTGGACGACGGCGAGGCATAGGAAGGGACGACGCGAGCCGGGAAGACGCGGCGATGGATGCCCACGCCGTGAGAGGAGTATGAGGGTTCACTCATTCGGCTGCGGTGTGAGGCTGCCGCCGCCGCAAATAACAGGGGGTGTGGGTGCGTAGAGGGATGGCCTGGCCAGCGGTGGGAGTAGTAGGGGGCGGTGAGGCCTCCGCGGCATCACAGCCGGCCACTGGCGGCAGGAGCAGGTGGCACGACCGACGCTGCTTTGGGCGGCTGGAGCAAGAAGACCAGATGTTGAAGAAGCACTACGGCCGTTGGATGGACATCGTACGGTCACTGCAGCTAGAATCGTTCATATATTGACTAAAGTTGACAAAGGACTCCGTCCCAGTCAACTTAGTAGGCCCACAAGTCAGCCTCCCACCAAGGTTGGTCCCAGCTAGCAAGGGGGTATTCATTTTTTGTGCGTAATAAGGAGGCACTTCCGGTGGGTCTGAGCTGACAGCGGGCGGGACATTTTTCTCGCGAAATACAGTGGCCCGTCCTGTGGGTCCCAACAGTCAGGGGGGAATGTTTTTTTCGCGAAATACTGGTGACCCGTCCGATGGGTCCCTGCTGCCAGGTGGAGGAATAATTATTTTCCGCGTAATAAAGAGGCACTTCCTTGCGGCTGCCGTGGACCCAGCTGTCAGCCTCTCCACGTACAGTACTCTTCCGATGGAAGTTGGTCGTTGACCACATTGACCACGCCGCGCCGAGAGCACCACGGCGGTGGACGTCGGCGAGGCCTAGGAAGGGGACGACGGGGAGCCGGGGAAGACACGGCAGTGGAAGCCCGCGCGGAGAGGAGTACGATGGTTCACTGGTTCAGCTGCGGTGTGAGCCTGCCGTTGCCGCAGGGCCTGGCCAGCCATGGGAATAGTAGGGGGCGGTGAGGCCTCCGCGGCAGCACAGCCGACCACGGGAGGTAGGAGCATACGGCACGACCGGCACTGCTTTGGGCGGCTGGAGCAAGAACACCAGAGGTTGAAGAAGCACTACGGCCGTTGGATGGCCATCATACGGTCACTGGAGCTAGAATCGTTCATATTGACTAAAGTTGACAAAGGCCCCGCCCCAGCCAACTTAGTAGGCCCTAAGTCAGCCTCCCACCATGGTGGGTCCCGGCTAGCGAGGGGAGTATTCATTTTTTGTGCGTAATAAGGAGGCACTTCCGGTGGGTCCGAGCCGACAAAGACGGGAATGTTTTTTTCGAAATCTGCTGGCCCGTCCGGTGGGTCCCAGCGGGGGAAAGCGTTTTTTCGCGAAATAAGGTGGCTCGTCCGTGGTCCCTCATTGTCAGTGGAGGAATAATTATTTTGCAGCGTAATAAGGAGGCACTTCCTTGCGGCCGCTGGACCCGGTATCAGCCTCTCCGTCTGATACTCTTCTGACGGAAGTCGGTCGTTCACCACGTTGACCACGCTGCGCCGACAGCACCAGGGCTGTGGTCTGGACGACGGCGAGGCCTAGGAAGGGGACGACGCGGAGCCGGGGAAAACGCAGCAGCGGTAGCCCGCGCGGATTGGAGTACGAGGGTTCACTGGTTCGGCTGACGTCGCCGCAGAATAACATGGGGTGTGGGTGAGTAGAGGGATGGCCTGGACAGCGGTGGGAGTAGTACGGGGCGGTGAGGCCTCCGCGGCATCACAGCCGGCCACGTGAGGAAGGAGCACGCGACACGACCGGCGCTGCTTTGGGCGGCTGGAGCAAGAAGACCAGAGGTTAAAGAAGCACTACGGCCGTTGGATGGACATCGTACGGTCACTGCAGCTAGAATCGTTTATATTGACTAAGTTGACGAAGCCCTTGGTACGCGTCAACTTAGTAGGCCCAGAGCTCGGATTTGGCAGAGAACATATAGCCCATTTGCGATTTGTAAGAATGTACAGCCCATTTTTCAATTCTAATGGAATTTACTACAGCCCATTTACGGTTTTGTTAAAAGTACATCCGAACTTCTAGGTAGGACAACGATTAATTATTTCAAACAACCGCTCAAAACAGACTTAAAAAAAACTCCCACATTTTGATGGGATCCGAAATATTTTTATCCGAAATTTCTAGTCAGGTTAAATATTTCAAAATATAGTTGTATCACGTTAAAATCCAACGAAATATTGCGCGCGCAACAAGTAATGAAATTAAAATTTCTAAATTCCAAAAATAATATATTTTTCAAACTAATTACATGTTTGGTGCATAGTAATTGCCCAGCTATTATAATTACATCCCATTTATTATTTCTTAAAGTCCATTTTCTTGTTAAGCCTAATGCATACCTCCTAGGAAACTTTGTAGCCCAGCGGGGCGGATAACAAGTTGACCCGGATATTGTGTACAACTGTCGGCCCGATTGCATTCTTGATGTTGAAAAAAGGCACATGTAGTACGGTACAACCTAACATGGTTACTCAGCCCACATTCAGGACTCGGAAAGGCCCAAACAAGGCTTCTATACAACTTTTGAAGTCACGTAGCTCAATTAATAACTTAAGAAAAAGTTAGATTACAGTGGAACCTAATTAAAAGCTGTCACGAGCAAATAAATAATTAACGGGTCCCACACATGCGTGTGCGATGTGTGCGTGTGTGTGTGTGTGTGTGTGTGTGTGTGAGAGAGAGACCCATCGGTCGATGCTCAGAATACATCTTTCAGCCATATGCATTGCCGATGCTCAAGAAAACTTATATAGTTGACACAATCATATAGAACATCATAGCACACTAAACTTGCATACAAAAATTTCACGCAGGCGGCACAATCAGGATGGAAGCAGTGGATCGCTACGGGAAGGGCTATGTTGAAACCAACGAAGTCGTACATAACGGTTCATCGTCTTTATAAATGACAGGGAAATATCTTTAATGTTGTGCAAAGAAAATGCAGACGTACAACACAATAAGTTACGCTAGCACATTAAGTTGACGTCTGACCCTTTCTAAAAAAAGTTCAGGTACAAAATTAGAATAGGTCACAATCAAATGTCTTGGCATATCGATTAGCTTCGCACTCCATAGCTCGGATTTAACTAGTACTATCTCGACAAGATTCAGTTGTTACCTCAAATTAGAGCACATCATCCAGAAGCCAGCCTGCCTCTTCTCCCAAAGAAGCGATGGCCTCCGCCATGATGGAGTAGGCCTTGTGCCATCCATCGTTCCGAGAAACACGGAAAGTCCGGCGTTGACTCCTGTAATGGACGTCGTCGACGGACCACAGCACCAGCGAAGGCGGCAGAACTTCGATTGATGGATTGACCACTTCTTCGACATGCACGAACACTCGATGCAGTACATCCCTAACATGGTCATGGCGGCCTTGGTGGCGACGAATAGGACAACCCCGGTTCTGCACCAAAGTATCTCAACACCAATCACCTTCGGTATGGTGGGCGGCTTCTTTATCCATGCCATAACCGCCGTGAGCCCAGCTATGCGGAGGAACAAACATACTTACGAGCTCACCTCCAAGGTCGTTGATAAGCTCGTTCATGGACTCATTGTTACAAGCACCTCGAGGCATGCCGTGGAAGGTAAGCTTTGTTAAAAACTCAAGCTCGGAAGGGCACCGAGCCCCATCCTGAGTGCCACCGATCAAAGCTCACCAGCGCGCCATCGCAGAACAAACGCCGGGAAGATTCGAACACACGACTGCAGTCGAAAGTTGTTCAGAACCTGACGAAGAAATCAGCCGGTGGGGGACAGACTATGACGAGCAAGTCACTTATTTGGATGCCGTGCGCAATGCCAAGAGCTTTGACAAGGTTGTCCGGCGAGACGGGAGGCCGGTCGCCGTTGATGGTTACCATCAGCACTTTGCCGGCAAACTGGTCGTCAAGCGCCGCCATGCCACTGTTGAGCGACAGCAAGCAGCGACCGAAGGCAGGACGGACCTCAGGATCTCCGGCTTTTGACCGGTGACATGATAGTGCGCTTGAATACAGGGAGAACAGGAGGGGGATTTGGGGGAACTGGAGTAGGAATCGAGATTCCAGAGGTGGGGGAGAGGCGGGATACTGGGGATGAAAAGGTAGCATGAATTTCGAGCACGCGCCAATATGCTCTCGGCGCGCAAGCGCACGAAAACACCGTTGGCGCCGACATGTCGGCCTAAGAGTCCTTATTCTTTCTTTTTTGGAGAGCCCGACCTTTTTTCAGGATCTTTTGAGAGCCCGGCCCGAGAGTCATAATTGACCTGTTTGGCATTGCGTTACTACTCGGCCCATATTCAACGACACCTCACTGGCCCAAACAAGTGTACATCATCGAAAAGACAGTGAGCTCAAATTATATAACTTGAAAGAAAGGAGATATACTCTGAACACTGGAGAATGGTGATGCCCTCATTTAGCCCACCTGTAGTTCGAGACAATAAACAGTTCGAAACAACGATATATACAACATTCAAACACTGACTAGTGACTACTACTGACATAAACAGCAAGATATTATAGTTCATAAGAAGTCTTGCTACACCACCAAAACGTAACCATCTGCAGCGCTTTCAGGACTCTCGTGGATCCAGGCATTTAGAATGACATTCTAAATGTAAGCAACTATTACATAGAAAGAGTGACATAGGCGAGGATGACCAAATGACAAGGAATATGCATAACAAAAGAAAGAACTACCCATCCGTAACCAGCAGCAAAGACAACAAAGTCATTCAAAGAGATGATCCAACACCATCCTAATTTGCAGCCCCGCTTGGTGAAACGGATCCGGAGACACCAAGATTACTCCACCTTTCGATGCAACAGCCCAATTACCTATCAACCTGAAGGCTTGAACCACATCACTGCCTGTCGTAATTGAGACATCCAAGGATCAAAGTTAATCCGGATGCCTTTGTCATTCTCACCTTCTTTTGGCTGCAGGCTGTATCGTTGACAATCAGGGGAGTATGCTCCTGAACTCCTAGGGCTCGCCGTGTAGACACAGTTTTCCATAGCAAACAGAGCCTCTCTGCCATCAAGGTCCTTGCCAACGGTGATCTCCTGGTTAATCGGATAATTGAGTCCGAGAAACAGGGAGTGTGAACCAAGGTTGTTTCCCCGCCTCCAACTAAAAAATCCTAAAGGCCCCAACAAGCTAGTATCCTGCTCATATACGTAACAACCACTATCCGGATATTCACGTATTACACGGTGCTTGTATACAGTGGGGTTTTTGCAATATAACTTTTTCGGCTCATGTGTCCGAATGATCATCAGCCTTTTGTCGTCGTCTGATCGAGCGAGGAACCAGTTGTGCTTCCCTGTTTTTGGCAAAGGTGGTGTAATTACAAAGGGCAGTAACTATAGGGACACTGCATCATATCAAAAAGGACAGGCATTGTTAATGTAAGATCAGCATTGTTCAGAGTATGAGTAGGATAATGCAAGAAACAGCATTGATATGTCCTGTTGGAACCGGGAGGAAAATACAGGAAATGTATACTTTGGGTTCGAAAATATAGAAGTGCCATGCATGGTTATACTCATGTTATCTCGCAATCGATTCTTCACAGGAAACTACCATGTCATGCATGTTATGTAATCATGTTACATCCTCACAAACAAATTCTTCAAGGTAACTAACAGACCATGCATTGTTATATACTCGTGTTACGTGGGCAAATTTTTGTGAGAATAATATTGTAGTCATTGATTGCTGAAGGGCGAATATAGGTATGTACACATGGTAAGCATTGCAGGATTTCACTACTTCCAAATATAGAGTTCTCCATATGCACATTTACTTCCCTAATGTATGGTTAGATGAAACCAACAGTGTGGTGCATGTTTCTACATCATGAAAATGAGGAAACTAACATGGCCATTGATACACACTCATATTTAGTAGTATTATATAGATTACTGTAAAATGAGGATAATATCCATATATTCCTAACCGTTTGATTATTCAGGGTACAAATTGTCTGTAATGACATGGTCACAATCGGATGAATTAACTCATTCCAAATATAGCTGATTTACGGTGTCTCTAATATATTGCCATAGTTCTACTCAAATTCTGCTCAAACAGGGATATGCCAATCATCAAAAAAGTTCAAAGCAGTGTCATGGCGTCATCATTAACATGAGACGGAAACAACTTACATGCGCCGTCCCAGCAATACATGGTGCCATCTGCTTTGTCGATCGCGTAGATGATGCCATTGTGTTCAATAGCATCACAGAAGTGTGTATCAGCTTTGACGATGATCCACTGCGTGCCGAGTTGTCTCCAGCTAAAAAAGGCACCGGCGCAAAGATAGGCGAGTCCGCGGTCGAACAAGGTAATTAGCTTGAAGTCTGCGTAATTCGCATGTCGTGTGGGTACTTGGCAGATTACAATCTTCTGCAAAACAAGGTCCGTCCAACTGACGTAGTAATCTAGATAACTTGGATCGCGATGGTAATACTCTATATAATCCAACAGAGGAAGGATAATCTCATGGGAGGTCTGGAAGTTCACGAGCACCAAGTTTTTACCGTCTTCTCTGAAGGCAGCCATCCAGTGGGAGTTCATGCCGACCCAGTACATACCTACCAAGAAGTTTCGGGCGATGGTGATCGGATCGATGTCGAGGGAAATGATGTACGGCGAGACACTACATACCTGCAAAGAAGTTTAGGCTAATGGAGATCGGATTGAAGTCGAGGGGCATCATGCATGCCTCCGTATCATGGTGAGCCAATCTCGCAAGACAAGATAGCAGCAAGCAGGGTGTCTTGAAAAGCTTAGGCCTCGCTTCGACGATGGCCGTGTGCATGTACCTCGAGCATGCAGCCAGCCGTAGGGCGGTCAACATATCCATACACGAACAACAGAGGTCGAGGATGTCACTGGGGAGATTGCTCCAATCGCGGCTCATATGTATGCTGCGCGGTTCGCGTTCGGCCATGGTGGAGTTTGGAAGGGGGCTTGATTTACGGGGGGAGAAGGATGTCGGTGCTGGAGCGGCCAGCGAGGGAATAGTGGTACCAGGGGAGGCGAGGGAGACGACGGTACACGGGGGCACAGTGAGAAGGAGACGGAGACGGAGACGGAGAAGGAGATGGAGATGAAGTGGTGCTATGGGAGCGGAGAGGGAGACGAGGCGAGGCGCCAATGTGTTGTACAACAGCGGTGACAAACTGCACAGTGCACAGGGTGTGGCTGACTTTGGTAACCCGAACACGCCGCCTCGCCTGGACTAGTGTCAGGCGCGGGGTGTTGTCACTTCACCGTGACGACCGGATGAATAGTATTTTGACCATCAAGTGTACCACAGTTGTACTACTACTACTACTACTAGTAGTAGTAGGAACATGAGTACTCCAGTATTGTATAGTGGAAATAGGTCTCCCGTGCTAGCATGCCTGTTCACTTCATCGCTCGTGTATCATCCATATTATGCAGCGAGAACCAAATTCTCGTGCATGCCCAATCAACGACCTACCGCGATGCATGCAAAGTGGTCGCTGGTGCATCAAGGACGGCATGCGAATCGTTCCACACTTGAGAAGAGGAAAATGGAAAGGTAGAACACGGCAGCAGAGGAAGAGAACGCTGGCTAACGAGGCTGGGAGGATCGAGCAGGAAGTTAATGCTCTACGCCTAAAGGTTTTGGGAAAACCTGATTTTCATAAGGTGACTTATACTCACCTAAACAGAGGGAGTATTCCTTAACCAGAGAATGTTGTGTCTCCCACTCACGGGCTCAAAAAAAAAGCTACGACACATTTTTTTATCTGTTTGCATAGGTCCCACCTATCAAGAAGGAGGGGCACATACACGAACATGTACGACTCCTCAGTCTACCCGCATAGCCTTTTCGTTTAGTCTACCTAGCCGTCTAATCAACTGCCTGCACGCCACTTCTCCCATTTACTTCTCCATCGGATTCGCCTCGGCTTCTTCACCTCCCCTTCGTCTTCATTTGCATCCAAACCCCACTGCGTTCACATTGTTTTAACCTCTTTAAATAATCATCTACTACTTCAGTTAGACTAGCCATCTAATCCTAATTCTCCAAACCATAGCCCTCCGTTCCAGCGGTTCCAAATGGTGAAAGAGATCGAGATGCAGGTTTTTAGCGTCCAACATGTCCTCGTCGAAGGCTCGATGCGCATAGTTGCCACCGTCACCGTCGACCCAATGGTTGTTCGGCAGTGGATCAACAATGTATCCAACTCCCTCAAAAAGGTAGAGACGAGTGTCATCAGTCTCGACGCAGAGTACACGGAGCGTGCCCCTGGGAAGATCTAGCGCGCCGCCGTCCTTCACCGTGCCTCAAGATGATGTTTTGGTGTACCACATCATACACTCGCCCTCCATACCAGGTGAGCTTCATGATTTCTTGTCTCGGGAGGACGTATACTTCCATGGGGCAGCCATTGAAGGGGACAAACAGAAGATGGAGCCGTACAACCTTGATTTGAAAAGCATCGCTGACCTACAAACCAGAATCAAAATTCATGTGGAAGATGTGCTAAACAGACACCATCCCTATTCGACGTAGCAGATTTTGTGCTCGGTAGAAATCTTCAGAAGGGTGACGAGACGGTGGCATTAAGGTCGTCTGGATGGGAGAATTATCCCTTGACGTACGAGCGGATAAAATATGCTGCCCTCAATGACCGTGTGAGTTTTGAGATAGCTGCAAGGTCCAAAGAGCTTGTTGCGAAGCCGTCTCCCACAGAGAATGAGAACAAGAAGAAGAAGAAGAAGAAGAAGAAGAAGAAGAAGAAGAAGAAGAAGAAGAAGAAGAAGAAGAAGAAGAAGAAGAAGAAGAAGAAGAAGAAGAAGAAGAAGAAGAAGAAGAAGAAGAAGAAGAAGAAGAAGAAGAAGAAGAAGAAGAAGAAGAAGAAGAAGAAGAAGAAGAAGAAGAAGAAGAAGAAGAAGAAGAAGAAGAAGAAGAAGAAGAAGAAGAAGAAGAAGAAGAAGAAGAAGAAGAAGAAGAAGAAGAAGAAGAAGAAGAAGAAGAAGAAGAAGAAGAAGAAGAAGAAGAAGAAGAAGAAGAAGAAGAAGAAGAAGAAGAAGAAGAAGAAGAAGAAGAAGAAGAAGAAGAAGAAGAAGAAGAAGAAGAAGAAGAAGAAGAAGAAGAAGAAGAAGAAGAAGAAGAAGAAGAAGAAGAAGAAGAAGAAGAAGAAGAAGAAGAAGAAGAAGAAGAAGAAGAAGAAGAAGAAGAAGAAGAAGAAGAAGAAGAAGAAGAAGAAGAAGAAGAAGAAGAAGAAGAAGAAGAAGAAGAAGAAGAAGAAGAAGAAGAAGAAGAAGAAGAAGAAGAAGAAGAAGAAGAAGAAGAAGAAGAAGAAGAAGAAGAAGAAGAAGAAGAAAACGCTGCACCAGCACGAGGGCATTATGGATGGATGAACTATTTCCTCTCTTGTAAAAAAATTATTCCCTCTCGATGTATATTGATATAGGTGGACTATTTTGATGATGTGCATGTCTTTGGAGTAGAGTAGTAGCATGGGTCTGCTTGACTATAAGGAACTATTTATCCGCATATATAGCTTTCTCTGCTACTCCTTCCAGTGATCGGTATACAGTGCATGTGTCCGTAGACATGACAACTTGTCCATGGAAGTTCAACTACGGCGACCATCATGTTTCATCTCGCGATTCCCACGACGCTTCTACAACCCACGGCACCACGCCCCCCGACGTGCGCCTCACCCCTCTCGGCCACACCGCCCCTCTACCTTTGTGTGCATGACATGTGGGCCACCTAAAATGCGGCGAGGATCAAGTTTCTACCACAGCCCACCATGATTCCCACGACGCGCTCGAATCCATGAAACCACACGTCCCCCGACCTGCGGCTCACCCCTCTTGGCCCCACTGCCCCTCTGCCTTCGGGAGCATTACATGTGGACCAGTCACCTATCGGGTCCACATGTTATTGAATCAAAGGTAGTTTTAGTAAGGCGCTGAAGCTCAGTCTCGATGGCCCTGAGAGGGAAATGTAACTCCTGCACTAGGGCTTGTGGTGCTCCCGCAGCATGAACTCGTGCCAAACTCGAGATTTGTTTCTTTACTATACATGCACGCAATGATTTAATGGACATTGTAATCTCAACATGTGATGGGGAGCTCTAAATTTGAATTTGAAACTTATAAAACCAAAAGATTCAAAACAAATAAACTGGGAGAGAGGGAGTATATTGTAGGATGTGTCCCATACAAAATAAGTCCCCTGGTTTGTCACCGTGAAGATGCGGTTAGAAAGGAGCACAACCTTCCTACTCGTACGGCAACAAATCGGCCGCAGACAGCATGTTCCGCCTTTGACCGCCATGTGCAAGGTTCGTGCTATCTTTTATTCAATCTCACCGTTGTTCCATCGTACCAATTCATGCGGTGGCCCGTTGCATGGCTGATCCCAATGTTGTACAAAGGTTCTATGGGAACGGTGTCACCGTTGTAAATGTTGTGCAAATTGATGTTGGTACCCTCCCGTACATATGCAAGCCAATCTCCACTGCTTGACCGAGCCTAGCACGTGAAAGCAGTGGGTAGGGGGAATTAGGAAATGGACACGGAAGTAGTCTTTAGAATGCATTTACTATGTGATCAAACTCATCTTACCTGCTCATCAGAGGAAATCCGAGTGCCCCTCGACGTCGGCATCTCAAGGGGCGTCAACTTGCAACTACGGCCACGCCGTGCTGGAGAGACCCCCCAAGGAAACATCCTCGTGTGTTCCACGGAACATCAAGATGCATTTGTATGAGTAGTTTATCTTGTGAGAGAAAAGGATGAACGAGGGAAGGCCTTTAGAGATAGAGATGGACACTACTACTACCAATGTGCTGCCCGTGCGTTGCAATGGATCCAAACTAGTAGAATAATACTTGTTCACGTGCTTGAAATATAAACACTCTAGTTTGATATACATGTGTCAACAGACACGACAGCTTGTCCATGGAAGTTGAACCACGACGACCATCACGTTTCTTGTTTCTACCACTGCCACACCCACACACGATTCCCACGACGCCGCTCCAACCCACGGCACGACGTCCCCCGACGTGGACATGGATCCTCTGACGTGGCTATCACTGCCTTGCCCTGCCTTTCCTTCGCTGACAGGTGGGACCCACGCTTATGGGTCCCACATGTCAGTGACAGAATGGTAGGATTGTTCGTGCCCCTCATCCCTCTCGGCCCCACCGCTCCTCTGCCTTTGTGTGCATGACATGCGGGCCAGCTGAACTGCGCCGACCATCAACTGTGCTCCGATCCATACTCCCGCACCATCGAATTTTCATCCAGCGGCTGTGACACATTTCGTCCCGGGCATCAATCCTCAGCTGGAGTACTTATGTACTACAGCTAGTACCCGCCTGTGTGGCCATCTACGCCTCGTAACGCCCGGCGCCTTTGTGGTACCCTCGCCACGGCCACGCTACCACCGGCCGGTTCATCTCGAGCAGGTGAGTCGCGTACCACGCCGCCACCATGAGAATGACATGTGGGCCAGCCGCATTTAAGGCCCACATGTCATTGACTCATAGGCCGGGCACTAAGCCATCAAGTTCGGGTCCCGTCGTACCGAGAGGAAAATGTAACTCCTGCGGCAGGCCTTGTGGTGCTCCCGCAGTACGAGCTCGTGCCAAAACTGGAATTCGTTTCTTACAACTAGTAGTACTAGTAGGAACGTACACGTGCATTGCACGCATGAGATTTTGGTGGTTTGTGCATTGTGCTTCTACATGTGTAGTTTTCTGGATTCTAACATGTGGCAAAATTTGGTGGAATGTAAGGTTAGGCAAGTTTGATTAACTTAGGTGAGTGTTTGGTTCAAGCCACACCTTAGGCAAGCCACACTGGCCCCACATGACATACACACCAAAAATGTGGCAAGATTCCCATAGGCTTGCCAACTTGTGGCAAAATTTGGTGGAATGTAAGGTTAGGCAAGTTTGATTAACTTAGGTGAGTGTTTTGTTCAAGCCACACCTTAGGCAAGCCACACTGGCCCCACATGACATACACACAAAAAATGTGGCAAGATTCCCTTAGGCTCGCCAACTTGTGGCTCTCATTTTGAAGAACTTATTAATAACTTTGCTTGAGCTTAGTTGTGGAAAATTTAGTCATGAATTAAGTTCAACCATGGACTCTTCTAGATTATACATGTGGCAGAATCTGGTGGATGATATCCAATGGCAAATAGTGCTCGGATTTGGCATGTTTGTACCGTCGGATTGGCTTCATCCAATGACCAACTTTCAAAGTTTTTCACACACTATATAGGGGGTATAGATATAGATGTGTCGGTCTGTTGCAATGGATCCAAAGTATATCTATTTAGTGGAGTGCACTCTAAACACATTATCTATTTATTTTTCTCTAACCTTCCGTAGCCATGCAACCAAGCCACATAAGCTTCATGGGTGCCCCCCACATCATATTATTCATACTACGTTGATTGAAAAAAAAGATAAATCACCCAAAACAAGATCTTCCCATTTTTTGTTCCTACGATGTTGTGCTGTGCACGTATCTACTAGTTGTGTAGTGGTAGTACTAGTAATATAATAGTATTAGGAGTACAAACTTGGTAGGAGTGGTACTAATACAGAATGCTCTTACTCTATCAACGAGCCCCGTCTGACACAAAATTTCTTGGCTTCCGTGCTACAGCTAGATCTTCCCCTTGTTTCGCTTTTCCAACCCGGTAGGCGGGGTGTCGGTTTGCTCAACGGGCAGTCCCACATGAAAGTGAAAATGCTAGGCACAGGCGGAGCTACGTGAGGGCCAACACGTGCCTGGCCCGCCCAACCTAGCAGGATTTTCGTAGTTGTGCATCCAGTTTTGAGGCATGGAACGTCAACGCAAGGGTAATTTCTATAGCCTGGCTAGACTGGCACGCCCAACGTTTTGCTTCAAGCTCCGCCACTGCTAGGCAACACGCCTTCCCTAAGCTATGTGTCGTGTTGGACGGGCCGTGTTGTACTCCCGATTCCCGGGCGTGTGGGGGTGCGACGCGAACGTGGCAGGCGTTTTCCTTTTACTAGCAATGTGCCCGTGCGTTGCGACGGATCCAAAGTAGTAGAATAGTAGTATTTGTTCACAAACTTGAAAGAAATCACTATTGTTTTGATATACTCCTAATATATTACTCCCTCCGTACCTAAATATTTGTCTTTTTTGAGATTTCAAATGGACTATCACATACGGATTATATAGACATATTCTAGTGTTTCTAACAAGCGTTGCACGAAGTTGATGGAAAAGGTAAGCACAACTTATAAATTGACGGATGGAGTACTAGGTACAGTGATGCCAAATTTTGGTCCCCATTGTATTTCGTGCCAAATTTTGACCATAGATTAAACTAAGAAAATTTTCACGCATGTCACCAAACATTATATGTTTCAAAACTATGTTCAAAGACGAATCCAATGAGATAATTTTTCTTGACAAGCATTAACATTTTGTTAGTTAAATCTTTAGTCAAAATTTGGCACAAACTATAAAAGGGACCTATAAACCAGGACGGAGGTAGTACCCACTATGAAGGTAGTAACATAGTCTAGGGATATGTGTATGTTACTAGTGTATGTTACTCACCATTGTGGCTAGTCTAACACATAGGCGTGGTGCATTAACTCTCACGTTGTTTCTTATTTTTTGACATAAATAGATGAATCAACCAAGAAGAGATGTGGGTCTTGTATGCTTTTAATGACTTGAGAGTATCAAACATGACATGCGGTGGTCAGTTCGTTGCACAAGAACAAATACAACCCACGCCAAAGACACACGCATCTTATAGTATCACATCCAGTGGCTATAAAATATGAATGAGACCAAATTATATCTCATCTAGATGAGTTCTAGCAAAACTGTACTAATAATACTTAGTACTCTTGCGCCATGTATCATATAAGTATCATGTAGTACTTTATTTATTGCCATGTATGACACATAGTTCACGAGCGCTCTCTAAATGTACCACCTTTTTTTTAATTTCAAGTTTTGCTCCATGACGCAATCCATCGATACTACTACTGTACAAAAGTGGAGTATATACATTTTTTAAAAGGCTAGAGGGCGGGGCAGTCTAGCTCGGTCGGTTTCACGAGAGGCGAGGGCCTTTGTGATTTCACGGCTCATTAATGTTGTCAAATCGAATAGTACTGCGCCGCCCGCTGCATGCCCGACGCCTCCATTAAACCCCTCCGTTAAACCCGCATACAAACCGAGAATCCTACTCCGGCCACACGTCCGTTCATGAGCGGGTCGGAATTAAACGCAACACCGGCGGAGCTCCTCCTGTCCGCCCTTAGTTTAAACGAGGCCAGACGCCGGCCAAGCTCCTACCGTCTGCCCTCTATTTACACGAGGCCGCATGCATAACAGCAAGAATCGCACCCCTCCGCCGCTCCCCCATCTCTTCCTTCACAATTTTCTCCACCCTTCCGATGGCTTCCGATGAGCCGTTCTCTGGCATATTACCCGGCTGGGTAGCCCGCCGAGCCCTCCAGATACGAGCGAGGCCACTCGGTGCTTCACCAACCTCGCTTGGCCCGACGGAGCTGGGCTTGCCAAGCAGGCAAGATGGTTTAGCAACTTCGCCACTCCAGTTCAGCTCGATGAGGAGTGGCGAAGTTGCTCCATCGCCGCACGGGCGGCGAGCACGCCAAGACGGGCGCCGTCGCTGCCGCGTCATCAAGGCCACCAGTGTTCTGCGGTGGCCGCCCCTCCCGTGTTTGTGGGCGCGCCTCCGTGCTGCGGCAGCGCCATGCAGGCGAGATGGCGAAGCCGGGTGCGTGGAGCGCGACCAGTCGGTGGCCAGCTTCTCCCGGTCCGCCGCCATCATCAAGGAGAAGTAGCACACGGGAGGCCGCCGCCACTTGGGACCCATGAAGGCCACCACCGAGGCGACGACCATGATTCAGGTGGTTTCTTTGCTGCTTCGTTTCTTCCGAGGACCTTCGTCACGACCCGCAAGTGTCTGATGGACATGAGGAAGACAAAGGGATCCGCAAGCGGCCATTTAGAACTAAAATAAGTCTAGATATATCCATCTCTAGGACAAGTATTTCCGGACAGAGGGAGTATTAATTATACAAGAGAGCCGGATTGGTACCTCTTAGTTCATGTAAATGTAATGAAATCCATCATGTTTATATGAAGATCCAGCTTTTATGAAACAAGTCCGTGTTTGCACGAATTTCATCTGGTTGGTTAGAGTTGTAAAAATGTATGCCGCTGGCGTTTGATGTCGTCCTCCGCGGAAGGAAGCGGGAGGAAATTTGCCGGCTGCCGTTGGAGATGCTCTTTATGCTGGAAATAATAGAGTGACATCCAATCCATTTGAGTTAATTTCCTGTATGATTGTCCCTCTATAAAAAGTTAATTGCATGTACATTTTACACGTGACTTGCAGGGTGGCTACAGCTTCGTCTGTAAAGTTAAAAAGAAACAAGTCCATCCTTAATATTCTAAGTACTGTGGGTTCCATTGTCAAGACAAAGAGTTTAAAGAAGTATATATTAAATTAGTAGAGTAATATATAATATATAAATCTAAAGTTAAAAGACAGAATTCGAACTCATGTCATCGTGTTGCGAGCATCCGGCGCTAACCAGCCCAACACATTTTTGTTGTAGACCATGCTAGAGATATATCTCCATGTCTACCCTTACATATACTCCATTCGATCCTAAATATTTGACTTTTTCAGATTTCAAATGGACTACCACATACGGATGTGTATGTAGACATATTTTAGAGTGTAGATTCACTCATTTTGCTACGTATGTCTTTTCATGAAGGGGTCAGATTTGTCCTTGATTTATTTATGAGGTATCCAGATGGCACTGCACCGCCAAGAAAAGAGGGTAACATCAAAATTATGGACTACTTTTTTGAGTATGTTGGTAAGGTCCGGTCATAGTAACTTGTTGAAATCTCTAAAAAGACAAATATTTCTCCGTTCGAATACTTGTCATCAAAATGGATAAAAGGAAATGTATCTAGACATATTTTAGTTTTAGATACATCTATTTTTATCCATTTTGATGACAAGTATTTTCAGACGGAGGGAGTAGAAAACAGAGTTGGTGATGATGGTGTGCGTGCCATCCTGCAATATAGGCCGTCGGATTTATATCTAATGGATAGGAAAGAAACTATGGCAATTTTGCAAAAATATATCCCATGTCTCTCCACGTTCGCACATAAGGCCTTCCCTCGTTCAGCCTTTTCTCTCACAAGATAAACTAGTCATACAAATGCATCTTGATGTTCCGTGCAACGCATGGGCAGCTAGCTAATTTCTTTTAAAGTAGTTGCTGCAATAATTGGGTTGAAGTGATATGTTTTATGTCTGCCCCGAATGATTTCAGATTCACTAGTACTCCCTCCGTTCCAAAATAGATGACCCAACTTTATACTAAAGTTAGTACGAAGTTGAGTCATCTATTTTGGAATGGAGGGAGTAGTAACAAAGAAAAGGTTGCCTTGTTAATTAACAGAAAACAGGGTGAAAACTATCACATGAGGCCGGTAAAAACAAGGCACACTGGGTTCATCGTCATCGTCACTACAGTTGTGCACGCGCGAGAAGTCAACATATCGAGGGGGCTACCGAGCGAGGCACCGAGACACAATGTTTGAGAGAGAAACCAGTTGACAGATTATGATCAGATTGAGTTGTCACCCTTCTGCTGTCATTGTTGGGGGGAGGAGAGAAAGACGACGAGAGTGTGTGCGGTAGGCACAGAGGCACAACTAGCGAGAGTGTGTGTGTGTGTGTGTTTGAAAGAGGAGTCGATAGATTATTATCAAGATCGATGTGCCACCCTACTCCTTCAGTGCCGGGTAGTGTGTGTGTATGTTTGAGAGAGAATCCAGTCGATAGATTAGTATAAAGATCGAGGTGTCACCCTACTCCTTCGGTGCCGAGTAGTGTGTGTGTATGTTTGAGAGAGAAGCCAGTCGATAGATTAGTATCAAGATTGAGGTGTCACCCTACTCCTTCGGTGTTGGGAAGTGTGTGGGGGGGGAGGGGGCAGTGACACTCACATATCTCTACTC
Source organism: Aegilops bicornis (assembly GCA_021605145.1). Taxonomy (NCBI): domain Eukaryota; kingdom Viridiplantae; phylum Streptophyta; class Magnoliopsida; order Poales; family Poaceae; genus Aegilops; species Aegilops bicornis. The sequence goes on from CM038672.1 coordinate 119,177,631, forward strand.
TTATAAAAAACAGAGTTGGTGATGATGGTGTTCCTGCCATCCTGCAATATAGGCCATCCGATTTATATCCGACGGACATGAAGGAAAATATGGCAATTTTGCAAAAAGATACCCACACCCCTCTCCGCATTTGCAAACAAGGCATTCCCTCGTTCATCATTTTCCCCCACAAGATAAACTTCTCATACAAATGCATCTTGATGTCCCGTGTAACGCACATGGGCATCTTGCTAGTAGGGAGAAAGAGTTTGTGTGACACATATCTAGCTATATTAAGGGATAGGTAGATAGCATATGTGTGAGAGACATTATTATACTTTGAGACATTAGTGGCTGTGGGTGGGCGGAATTAAAGGGGTGGGCGTGTTAGACATAGAGAGCGTGTGTGTTTCTGTGTGAGAGACTTGTAGGACGGGGTAGAAAGACGAATTTAACCCTGATGGAGGGAGAGAAATACACGGAAATGCAGCGTGTGTGATTCCGATGCCCACAGGAAATGAGATATGTATGCGTGTGAGAGAGATTGCACAATTCATTCACGTATCACTATCTAGCGACCGTGGACGTGCATCGCTTGAACATAAGTCAATATCTACTTCGTATCGTGGCCAAAGGTACGATATCGATTCAACGCTATAAAGATTGGACACTCACATATCACATTATTTTCTATTTAAATAAACCTTTTTCAGTTGTGCATGCTAAAGTTATAGTGATGTTTCTTCAAACAACAAATGTAGCTATCATGCACATGCACCATTGTTACTCTTGCATTCAAATTCATTAGTCTTGGATGATTTAAGTTTCTATTTTGAAGTAATATATATGTAATATTCATATATGAATTCAACGGGTACGCAATTTATGAAATGGAGGCTATGTAATCATATGAGATAACACTTTTAAGTAGCTAACTACAATATCCATTTCTTTTTGTGCGCCTCTACACTAACACGTCAATGCATTATGTTTAAAGTAAATAACCAATGGCACTAAATTATCTATTTACACTAGAAATACATAGGCTGAGCGTTTGATCCCTTTTTTTGTGAACGCGCCACCAGGGGCGAAACTAGGCCTGGGGCAACTGGGGCTGTAGCCCCAGGCGTGGCCCAAGTAACACCTGTACGCATAGTAGGAAAAAGTTCAGAATTTGGGCTACATACAAGCTCAGCCCCAGGCTTCACGTACAGGCCTTTAAGGCTTCACATACAGGCCTTTTACTTGCACGTGGCCCATGTAAAACCAATCGCCCAGTTTACACTTCGATCTGTAGCCTGATCGTTCGTCAATCAAGTCAATCAACAAAGAAAAAAAACACCCTCGCCTGATCGCCGCAACAGAAACCCTCGCCTCGCTTGAACAGAGCGCCCAAGTGTTGCGCCGCTGCCCGCCGCCATCGTCAACCCACGATCGACGATTCCCCGTCGCACCGGCGGCCGTGTCCAGTATCCTGCCTCCCGCATCTTGTTCTTCTCAATCTATTTCTAAATTGCAGTGCACACACCCAGGATGACGCACTCTGTGCTGCACAGGTAATATCTAATCTGTATCCTCAAATTTTATTTTTTCTAATTCCATTATACCAACCAAACTCAATGAGTTATATTTATTTAGTCAATTTTGTTTCATTGTTGTCGGGAATTTAGAAATACAAGATGAAGAGGATCCGTACAATTGAATCTTTCTTTGAGTCAACATCCAACCAGCATGCAGCCAACAATACCAACACTCACGTGTCACCTACAGAATCAGTACAAGTGGGAGCTAGTAATGTAAAAGAAAGTGAACCACGTGTAGAGATTAATCAGGATGACATTAATCCTGATCCCGGCCTCCCAAAACCAATTAAGATTTGCATCCAGATGTTAGGGATGCCATGTTTATGAACAGGAAAGAGTTGGGAAGCAGATGAGAGGCTTTCGTGAAGAGTGGTACAAATCGCATGATTGGTTGGAATATAATGTTGCTAAACAGCTGCCTTCTCTTTTCATTGTTTTCTTTTTAAGCAACCAAGAGCTGAAAACTATGGAATAGAAGCATATACAAAGAAAAGTTTTAGTATCTGGAAAAATGCTATTGCATCTTTTGATACTCATGTCGGTAATGTTAACAGTGCTCATAATAGAGCAAGAAGACAATGTCAAGCTTTTCAAAACCGGAGGCAAAATGTGGAACATGTATGGGCTGGTTCAGACAAGAAGGAGAAAGAGTACTTGGGTCGTCTCACTATCATGTTAGGTGTCGTGAGGTTTCTTTTATTGCAAGCTCTTGCTTTTCGTGGACATGATGAGTCTGCTAACTCAAACAATAATGGGAATTTCTTAGAGATGGTGCAGTGGTATGAAAAAAAGGATCTGAATACCGCTAAGTTGTTAGATTGTGCTCCTGGAAATAACTTGTTTACATCTGCACAAATACAAAAGCATTTCTCGGCTATGAGCATTGTCAAAATTGATCTGCGAAACAAGATGAATGACGAATGGATGAATCACTGTTTGGTGTGCTATATTGAGTGCGATGTATTTGCAAGCATTGATGATATTAAGATTATACAATGCTATCAAAAAATGAGGAAATACAAGGGGCTATTACCTCATGGACGTCGTGTTAATGGTATAATATGTTCTTTTTTTTGCAAACTTTCATACGAACAATTGAGTAGTCTATGTCCTGTGTCTTGATTTTAAATACTTGATTTTACGTTTGCAGATCCAGGTCCTTTAACTATTGTTGGTGAAGAAATGAGGGCCTTGAATTAAGCAAGTCTTCACTAATTTGGTACCAACCCATGTTTGCAATGATGCACTTTGTTAAACTATTTGTTTTATGGATTTTCCTCTCATGATAATAATGAATTAATTTCGTCTTGAATGTGATTTTGTGTCATACTTATAACGCACATTGATGTGTGTAGTATTTGATGTTATATTTAGTCAGTTAGTTCTAGCCCCAGGCTTTGAGAAATCCTGGTTCCGCCTCTGCGTGCCACTACACCCGTACGATTGGCCATGCCCGTGTGAACGGCCAAGTTATCAGTGCATCATCCCGAGTTATTGTCTTTTTTTCTGGGGTGGAGTTCACACCAGTTATTAACTGTTGACGCGTGCCCGTGTACATCGTCTAGCATGACCTTCCCGCTAGCACGGTCCAAAATTAGTTGAAACTTGATCCGAACGATCCCGCGGGCGGCAAAATCTCCCGCCTACTTCTAAAATTTCCGCCACCTTAGTCTTTAGCATGCGAAATCCCCCTGTTGTCGTTGGTGCACGGAGACCAACAGTTACAATACCGCCCTCATCTACATGATAGGTCGGGGCTGCTTTGGTAACTTCCGGTTCCCCCCACTACACGCCACCCCCATTTCCTCTCGCCTCCTCCTGCAAAAACGACTAACTCCACAGCACCAGAGCATCTTACATCACGCCGTCCGTACTTCATCGCCCTTTCTCCCCTCCCCTCTCGAAACCCTAGATTGCTCATCCACCGGCGTACCATAGCCCATTCACTGCCAGCGGCGTCCACCTCGCCGGATCTGCTTTTGCGGCCGCATCTACTCCTCCCACCTCCCCTAGAAACAAGTAGACTGCTCATCCACCACTGTACCATAGCCCATTCAGTGACGGCCTTGTCCACGACGCCGGATCTGCTTCGACGGTACTCTTCACAACCGCCACAGATCTGCGGCGGCTCATTCAGATTCCCCACCGAGACGCTTCATTCCACACCCCCGAGCCGCCCCACCGACGCCCTCTGCCGACGGCCTCTCGATCCTCTTCACGACACCTTCCTCAACCCTACCGGAGGCGCTCACGACACCTTCCTCAACCCTACCGGAGCCGCTTCACGACACCAGCGTCAACCCTACCGGAGTAGCTTCGCCTATACCATTCTCAACCCTACCAGGGCCGCTTTGCCAACTCACAAGTCCACGGCCTCAGATCCTCTTCCTCGCACCCTCATCCAACCTACCGGAGCAGCTTCTGACGCTTCGTCCACGGCCACAGACCCGCATCGTCGACACCACCCTTAACCCAACCACCGGAGTAGCTTCTGACGCCCCGTCCACGGCCGCAGATCCGCATCGTCGACACCATCCTTAACCCAACCACCGGAGCAGCTTCTGACGCCCCGTCCACGGCCGCAGATCCACGTCGTCGACACCATCCTTAACCCAACCACCGGAGCAGCTTCACCTACGCCCTCGTCCACAGCCACAGATCCACTTCGCCCACACCGTAGTCCACCCTACCAGAGCCGCTCCACAAACACCCTACTGGACGGTTCTAGATCTCCTTACCGGACCCCGACAGCCAGCGCAGCGTCATCACCGTCGACGTTTCTAACCCGATTCCCACCGTCTGGAGAGATGCCAAGCACGCTCCACGCCCTAGGTACTTGTCACCTTTAAACCCGTCCAGCATCACCTACCCGATGTACTTCAAATATACTAACCGGTCGTTGTTACCTGTTATGCAGCTGGCAAAAACTACAAGGACGATGTTTCTTCTAGATCTAACAGCTTGACCAACCAAGATCCTGGACTGAGGCATTGCTATGATCTTGTAAGCGCGTCTCTCTCTCTTGTATTGTTCTCATGCTGCCAAATTGCTTTGCTAGGATTTTCACCGATAATCCCTTTGTGCGTGCATAATGATTTCTACTACTGGTTGCTAAATTAGATATGTAGATGTCATACATGATACTACCTCGTAACTCCGTTCCTAAATATAAGTCTTTCTAGAGATTCAACTATAGGCTACATACGGAGCAAAATGAGTGAATATACACTCCAAAATGCATCTATATAAATCTTTATGTGGTCCATACTGGAATCTCTACAAAGACATATATTTAGGAACAAAGGCAGACATTACACAAAATCGTAGGTGGCATGTAGGAATTCCAAAGGCACTACATTAGGCTCCCTTAGAGTGCTCGCCACCTAGCATACAGAGTCATGGCTAGTTTATGGTACGCACACAATCATTAATTGGTGGTTTAAATATGCATAAAGGGATATGCAATGTATTATCATGTAGAGATGTCTGAAATTAGCCGTGTCAACTTGCAGATAGGGTTACACAATTAAAAAGTACAAGATGTATGTGGCAATTTCATGGAACATCGCAAAAAGGAGAGGCAGCGGTGAGCCTATACAAGTGCTATGGTACGTCACTCCTCCATTGCAATCATCGTGACATGTTATTTGTATGCAGTTCTATTAGCCAAGTTTCTTAGGGACAGTTATTACGAGTTATCCTAAGAAAATAAGCACTGTGAATATAAGCTCCATGTAATACGCCAACCAGTTCTTTTCATTATGCTTTTCAGCTTATCTTTGGTATGATCAGTGGAAAGTCTAGATTGCATTATATATATTTTTCATTTTGCTGCACATATGGAAATTAATTTGACTTGCAAACATCACAAATTGAACCCAGTGCAGTAATTAATATGATAGGAAAATAGAGCATCACTATTTGCTCAAAATGCAAATACAAAGATACCATCTACTTGGCACTATCTACTTTGGTCAATGTTTTCCATAGAGATCCCATTGCCTAATTTAAACGAAGAACGCATGACCCACATTTAAATGAAGAACAATTATTTGTTGAAATTCGATGGTCCAAGTGGCTGGTTATTATCGTATAGCAAAGCACCACTGAAAGCATCATATAGCGGCAAAGATCAGCTCATAGCAACTCATCATACAGCAGCAGTAGTCTGCAATTCATCATATACCAGCAGCAGCTCATAGCAATTCATCCTTCAACAGCACCTCAAGGCCATGGCCTGGGAGGAGGGGAGGGGGAACAAGGTGCCTTCCGCCGTAGTGTGGCATCAGCCGTAGTTGTGCAGCGGTGCGTTGGACGAACCACAGTGGAGCAGCTGCTGGAGACCATGAGAACGAGGGGCGGTGCCAGAGGGAGGAGCAGCCAGGGAGGTTTGCCCCTACCCGCCGGCCATGTAGCCTAGCTGGACATAGCATCGTCGAGGACCAGGCCAGATGGGACCAGTGGCGATGGCTCGCTAGAGGAACCCTAGTGCTGCAGGCAGGGGATCGAGGTAGAGGGAAAGGGGAGAGGAGATGCAAGCGGGCAGGGCAATGAATGCTTGCGTGTTTGTTTTTACTTGAGGGTCAGGTGTGACACATGCGTCAGCAGTTGCATTTTGAGTGTAATATAGGCAGACAACAGAGTCATTTCACTATTCCCCTTCCCTTCAATTTTTAGTGAGGTTCTACCCGAAACACCCCCCTCCAAAGCGAAATTAGTTAAGCCCAAGCCCATAACTCAAAATGACTTCTTTACATCTTTTATGGCTTATTTTGACAATATACCCTGAAAAGGTGAAATCGAATCGCCCTTAACCTGCAATTCAATTGTGCGTGCAATGATGAATCACTCCTGCCTGCTATCTGTACATTTAGGCATCATCATACATGGCATAACCTAATACATGTGCTTTCCATTATAGAATCTGGAATATGCAATGTTTATGTTAGTTCATACGTTGCACATGATGTTTAAATGCCCCTTAAATCTGGTCACCAAGTGATGGTCTTTAAGCCTCCTTCTTTGCTTCTTTTCTTGATATGTAAGATTTTCTCACACATCTGTTCAATTGCTTGTTTGCATTAGCCAGCCATACCAGGACTGTTTGCTTTGATTACTTGTTGTTTTTTACCTACCATTCTAACAGAGCTTGTCAACGATTTAAACACTAAGGGCTGCTATAGTGGGGCCTTGTCTAACTCATAGGTGAATAAAGGTTTGGTACATACACTACGGAGGGCTCTCCAAGAGTACCTGGAGATCCAGTTCGAAGGTATGCCTAGTTTTTACATAGTGCAGACATAGTAAATGCAACAGTCACTGCTTGTGCGTCAACCTTTTTTTAGGAAAGCCTCAAATCTATGGAAAACATCATAAAGCCCATGTGCAATTATTTCTAATATTTTATAGCCCATTTGCTAATTCTTAAGGTATTTTTTGAGCCCATATTCTTTTTGTTAGCATTACAGCCAATATTGTGGCCACGGTTAAAAAACTATACGAAATTTTGCATATTTCGGTGCGGTCCGAACTGTTTTTAATCCCAAAATTTTGAGTCACATTCAAACCGATTTTAAAAATAAACGTATATCAATATAAAATCCAACAAATTGTACACGCATAAAAATCAATGCAATTTAAAAGATCGAAAGGAAAAAAATAAATTTGAAACTAATTGCCGGTTTGATGTGTTTTAAAAATGTACAGCCCATTTCACATTACTGATAGGCCATTTTCTCGGCCAGCCGAATGAAGCTCTCCTCATCTTGAAATATTTGCAGCCCAACATGCCTGACAAAGCGACTTACTTGGCAAATCACAAAAAAACTGGGTTGTGGCCGTGGACCCAGCTGCGGCCGTGGACCCAGCTGCCAGTACTCTTCCGATAGAAGTCGGTCGTTGACCACATTGACTACGTCGCGCCGAGAGCACCAAGGCGGTGGACGACAGCGAGGCCTAGGAAGGGGACGACTTGGAGCCAGGGAAGACGCGGCAGTGGATGCCCACGCGGAGAGGAGTACGAGGGTTCACTGGTTCGGCTGCGGTGTGAGATTGCCATCGCCGCAGAATAACAGGGGGTGTGGGTGAGTAGAGGGATGGCTTGGCGAGCGTTGGGAGTAGTAGGGGGCGGTGAGGCCTCCGCGGCATCACAGCCGGCCACGGGAGGCAGGAGCACGCGACACGACCGGTGCTGGTTTGGGTGGCTGGAGCAAGAAGACCAGAGGTTGAAGAAGCACTACTACCGTTGGATGAACATCGTACGGTAACTGGAGCTAGAATCGTTCATTTGACTAAGTTGACAAAGCCCTCCATCCCCGTAAACTTGGTAGGCACACAAGTCAGCCTCCCACGATGCTGGGTTCCAGCTGGCAGGGGGAGTGTTCATTTTTTTGTGCGTAATAAGGAGGCACTTCCTTGCGTGCGAAGATAGCTGGTGGGTCTGACCTGTCAGCGGGGGGCACATTTCTTTCACGAAATACAGAGGCCCTTCCGGTGGGTCCTAGATGTCAGGTGGAGGAATCAAAGACTTGAAAAGGCATACAGAACAAGCTAGTGTACCAGTAAAGAGACGTTGCTAAGTTTTAGAAAAAAGAGAGACGTGCTCCTGTAGCTGGTTCGAATCCAAACCTAGACTATGACTATATATGGTGCTATGCTACTCTGCAAGTAATGAAACTGGCATATCCAACATTTGCTTCTCCTCTTCTCGACTTACTCTTCCTAGCATAAGAAGATCTGGCCGCAGCAACCATGTCCGCTGGCTGCTCGTCCACCTGCTCTTCAGCAGGCAACGACCAAATATGCGCCAAGTCGCCACCCGTACCATCGCCTGTGGGTCTCATCACACCCCCGCCGGCACGCGCACCACAGCCGGTTGCTCATCGCAACCCGCTGCCGTTGGTGTGGTGCCACTGCTGCAAATCATGCAGAGTCATCCGTCGTGTCTCAACCACAATCCTCAACCATGGCCGAGTCTTCTACAAATTCCCGAATCATGGGGTAATAATATGTTTAAGTGTTGTTATGCTGCTTTCAGTTGCTGGTTTTTTTAATAGTTTGGTTGATGATCTTCCAATTTGATTCATGCAGTAAAGGGAAGATTCGTGTGATTTGTATTTCTGGGAAGTTGCTGATGTGGGGGAGTGCAACTACACTAATTATTTGGTTAGCCGAGGAATACCAATAGCAGCAGGTTGGGGTGTTGGACAAGTAACTGAAGGAACGACAGAAGAGGAAGATGCAGAGCAGAAGGTTAAAGATGCAGTTCCTTTGATCATGGCCAAGCAACGGGTGCTGAACGGTCTTGACAGCAATGAGGAGATGAAAGAGCTTGTGAAGATAATGGGCAAAATAAATGTGCTCTGTAGGATGATTGTCTCTTTATTTGCAGTGTATGCAGCACTTGTGATGTATTCAGTGGCTATGTCATGAGCACTTTGCTGAAACTAGTAATGAATGAAACCTGTGTAGCAGGCTGGGTGTAGTGTTGTGAACATCTAATGATTTCTATTAACGGAAATCAGGGGGTATCCCATTTTGCTCATAAATAAATAAATAGCAGAGGCCCTTTTGGTAATAAATAAATAAATTAGCAGAGGACCTGTCGGGTCAGCTTTGTTCTCATTCGAAGACGTCGAGCAAATTAAAGTCCAACAGCAAACTATGTCATCAAACTCAAGATTCACATCCAAATATGAGTACAACTAAACAACAATGTCATCATGTTTTAGCCTCATACAATCACCAAACACAAATCAGCATACATAACAGGTGATGTTCTCACAGGAAAATACTAAACAACATGTTCATCAGGTTTCAGTTGTCATAGCAGACACAATTTCACATAGTAGATAAAAAAACGTCTTCTGACAGGCAAATACGACAAAAGCAATCTAATCATCATCCGCAGCACCAGCATCAACATCTTCGCCATGTGTATCAGTCTGAATCATAATTCCCCATTGTAACACCCCGGATGTAACTTTCCATATTTGTAACTCCAACTCTTGCCATTTTCGGCATTGTGATATGATATTCCCTCCGTGGTTGGGTTTTTCTTCATTTTGCATTTTGTCCATGTCATGCATCTCATATCTCATATCATGTCATCATGTGCATCGCATGTGCATACGTGTTTGTCTCATGATTCCGAGCATTTTCCCCCTTGTCCGTTTTGCAATCCGGCACTCCTATGTCCTCCGGCGTCCCCTTTTACGTTTTTCCGTGAGCGGGTACTTAACTTTCTCGGAATGGACCGAGGTTTGTCAAGTGGCCTTGGTATACCACCGGTCAAGTTTCGGGTCATTTGGAGCTCATTTGGTACTCCAACGGTTAACCGCACTCTCGCAAAGACCTCTTTTAAGTTGCAGCCCAACACCCTTTCAAAACAGCCCAATAACCCATCTAAGTCACTTCCATGCTCTCCGTCGTTCGATCACGATCGTGTGGGCGAAAACTACACCTCATTTGGACTCTCCTAACTCCCTCTATGCCTATTTAAGCAACCCCCCATTCCAAATCCGGGTCCAACCCTAGCCTTCCCCTACCTCGCGCCCGTACAAACCCCCCCGCCGACGGACACGTCACGCCCAGCGAATCAGGGAGCGCCACCTGTCCCACGCCGTCCTCGCGCCCGGCCAGGGCCAGGCAGCTACAGCATGGCGTCCGCCGCCGTGCCCGTGGCCGCCGCCTCCGCTCCGCCCGGCCGCGCCGCTCGCCTCCGCCAGCGTCGCCCGAGGTCGCCGCCCGCCGGCACCTCCGGCCGCGCCTCCGCACGCCACGGCCCGCCGCCCAGCCACTGATTCGCCGCCCACATCACGCGCCAGACTGCGTCGCCAAATGACCGCCTCCCTCCACCTCGTCGGCCGCGCTTCGTCCGGCCACCGGTGCCCCTCGCCGGACTGCCACCGGAGGAGCCGCGCCGCCGCCGCCCTCGATCGGGCCGAATCCCGATCAGATCGGGGTTGACTTCTTCCCCCCCTCAAATTTCATCTAAGTTTTTATCTCGTTGATTATTTTGTGGTATTTTCAACGCATCATAACTTCGCATCTGTAGCTCCGTTTCGTGCGTGTAATATGTCAAAGTGTAGATCATTACATCTCATTGCATAATTTTAATTTGAGCTCATCTTGATGCCCGAAATTCTGTTAGAAGAGCGTTATGTGATGTTAGTTTCTGTTTCTTAACAGAACATGCACTTTTGTTATTTTTGTTGTGATTGATGTGTGCACCCTATGAATTTGAGTCCTACATGTGTTTTGTAATATGCCATGCCATCTTTCCAGGGGTGTATGCCATGTATTTTTGTGATCTCTGTGGTGACTAGCACAAGCATGCAAACTAGGCTTCATGATGTTGCTGATTTCAGCCCCTGTTTTGCTGATATTTTTATGCCATGTTAACTTGATGCTACCGAGAGATCCGTGCATATTTTGAGATACATCAGTAAGGATGTTTTTGAATTATGATTATGCTCTATCCATCCATGGCCTTGTTTGTAATTATGGAGTGCCATAGTTTGAGTCAATCGAGCTCTACTTTTGCTATAAAATGTTTCCTGGCAGATTGTTTACATGTTATTCAATTTTGCCAGGGTTGTTATGGTTGATCCGTGTAGGCTATGATTATGTTCCTGCCATGTGTAGCTTCTATGCCATGTCTTCTTGATGTATGTATGCTTAGTTTATCATGGGATGCTCTGTAGTGAGTGCATCGAGCTCTTAAACATGCCTACTTGTTATCTTAAACATGCCATGCCTTTTTTTGCTATTATAAGTTCCTGTAACATGTAGTTTTCTTGCTCTGGACATTGCTACCTGATGCTGTTTTTGCCATGTTCAGTAATTTCACCAAGTCTGTGAAGCTGATATGTTTTGCACTTTTGCCATGCTTGTTTGAACCTGTTATGGTGTGTTTTAGCCGTAGCTCAGTGTTCATCTTTTGTCAACCATCTTGAGTAGATCACTGCCATATGCTTTTCTGGTACGTTTGGGTGCAGTAGCTTAATTTCTTGTTGCTTGCTATGTGGTATCATGCCGTTAATGGCAGATTTGTGCCATTCTTGTTTTGCTTGTCATTTGCAAACCGTGCATCCGATTCCGGTGATCTTTATATCGATTTCAACCGAAATCATCTCATCTTTCCAGCGGCATACTTGGTTTGCCAAGTTGATGCCTGGTTCATCATTTTCCTTCCGAGCACGCATACGCATTGCATATCACATCCCGCATATCATGCCATATATTGCATCATGTTGCTTGTGCATTGCACCGTGATTTATTGTGGTTCCTTTGTTTGTGTCCTTGCTTTGGGTAGAGCCGGGAGACGAGTACGTGAACGAGAAACCTGTTGAGAACGCTTACGAGGATCAAGCTTTCGACAACTCTGAGAACTTTGCAGGCAAGATGACCATACCCTCGAAATCACTTCTATCTTTGCTATGCTAGATGCTCGCTTTTGCTATGCCCATGCTACGATGCCTATCATGTGCTATATCATGCCACCCATTATTGCCATGTCAAACCTCTAACCATCCTTTCCTAGCAAACCGTTGTTTGGCTATGTTACCGCTTTGCTCAAATTTCTCTTATAGCGTTGCTAGTTGCAGGTGAAGATGAAGTTTGTTCCTTTTGGAACCTGGAGATGTTGTTCCTTATTGGGACATGTTTAGTTGTTGGGGATATCACAATATATATCTGTTATAATTAATGCATCTATATACTTGGTAAAGGGTGGAAGACTCGGCCTTATGCCTGGTGTTTTGTTCCACTCTTGCCGCCCTAGTTTCCGTCATACCGGTGTTATGTTCCTTGATTTCGCGTTCCTTACACGGTTGGGTGATTTATGGGACCCCTTGACAGTTCTCTTTGAATAAGACTCCTCCAAAGAAGGTCCAACTTTGGTTTTACCATTTGCCACCTAAGCCTTTTCCCCGGTTTTCGCGAGTCCGAGGGTCATCTTTGTTTTAACCCCGGACCGGTGCTCCTTCGAGTGCTGGCGAAACGAAAGCAGATCATGGGGCCACCACGGGAAACTTCGAGGCTTGGTTTTACTCAGGGATGTCTCATCCGGATGTGCCCTAAGAACGAGATATGTGCAGCTCCTATCTGGATTTGTCGGCACAATCGTTCAGCTTTGCTGGTCTTTTTTTATTGCTGTCGAAATGTCTTGTAGTCCGGGAGTCCGAGACTGTTGTGTTCTTCCCGGTAGAAGTAATATCCTTCGTTGACCTTGAGAGCTTATAATGGGCTAAGTTGGGACACCCTGCAGGGTATTATATTTCAAAGCCGTGCCCGGTTATGAGGCAGATGGGAATTTGTTAATGTCCGGTTGTAGAAAACCCAAGTTGACCTCAATTAAAATACACATCAATCAAGGTGTGTAACCGTGATGGTCTCTTCTCGGCGGAGTCCGGGAAGTGAACACAGTGTTGGAGTTATGTTTGACGTAAGTAGTTCAGGATCACTTCTTGATCGCTTCTAGCTTCACGACCGTGCTTTGCTCCTCTTCTCGCTCTCTTTTGCGTAATGTAGCCACCATATATGCTAGTCGCTTGCTGCAGCTCCACCTTACAACTCTGTCCTTCCTATAAGCTTAAATAGTCTTGATCTCATGGTTGTGAGATTGTCGAGTCCCCGTGACTCACAGATTCTACCAAAACAGTTGCAGTGCCGACGATGCATGCCAGGTGTGACGCAACCGAGCTCAAGTGGGAGTTCGACGAGGAACGTGGTCGTTACTATGTGTCTTTTCCTGATGATCGATAGTGGAGCCCAGTTGGGACGATCGGGGATCCGTGTAGCATTTGGGGTATCTTCTTTTATTTTGGTTCCGTAGTCGGACCTTGAGTGTAATCTCGATGATGGATGTTTATTTATGTATTGTGTGAAGTGGCGACTGTAAGCCAACTATGTATCTCTTTCCCTTATGTATTACATGGGTTGTGTGAAGATTACCTCACTTGCGACATTGCTTTCAATGCGGTTATGCCTCTAAGTCGTGCTTCGACACGTGGGAGATATAGCCGCATCGTATGCTAAGTTGGTAATCAGAGCCTTCCCCGACTTAGGAGCCCCCTACTTGACTGTTTGCTGGCGTTGTTGAGTCTAGAACGGAAAATATTTTGAGTCTTAGCATTATATATATCGGAGAGTAGGATTCTTTTTACTCCCCAGTCCCTTCGTCGCTCTGTGAGGTCTCCTGACGTAGAAGTTTTGACTCTCCTCTCCTCAAATTTCACTAAAAACATTTTTAGGATCACGCGGGTATCTTGGAATCGTTCCGATGGTTTTGTGACGAGAACATTGTTCTTGGTGCCTCCCGACATTTAGGGGTTGTGGCGTTGTCCCGGGAGTTGAGCTCCGAGGTGTTGTCGTCACAATTTTATCGTTGCGATTACGGAATACCTGAGTTTTCTTGACATCGAAATCTCTTTTGTGCAGTTGTTGGTGAGATAACACTGATAGCCCAGAACTGTGGCGAGTGCGGGAGTATTGCCATGACTCGTATAACGGATGTTTTTCGAAGGTCGAGGTACACGATTTCTGAAGGTTTCTTGGTTATGTGTTGACGGATGGATACAGCTGGATCTAGGTATTGTTAGTTTGGGTGATATATTTTGTGTCCCCTGTATCCCCAACACCAGATTGCATAACCAGAAAGTTTCGGGAGTTTATTGGTGGGAATTCTAGTAGCTTATATGATATCTTTCCGACAGATGTATGATTTGAGATTGGGGTCCAACGTCTAGTGGTCCGCCCATTCACGGTCGATTTACAGTGGTCGCGAGGCGTCTTAAAGAATCCTTGGCTCTGCTGATTCGGGGACGTCTTGTTTGTCATTCGTGACGTCCGCTATACGTCGTGCCCGTGTGGGCCCCACCACGAACACTTTGGGCGAAATCTCTATCATGTGTTTGTTCCCGCTTATTCTAGAAGCCAATCTTTTGTTTTGTTTTCAGTTGTGTTATTCGAGCTGTTTCAAAGGCAGATGATGATTCCATACCTTTATCTAAGTGGCTTCTCACCTTAATGGACGTGTGATGTTAACTTTGGAATTCATTCGTTCATTCTTGTTCGAATGTTTATTGTGAAGACTATATGTTGCAATTTCTATCCGTTGATTCAACTTGTCTATCTGTCTATCAAGTGCTAACGGATGTCACCCTCTTCGTGATGGCTCCGCCAACGCTGGCCCGAATCCTGATCGCAATGATGAGAATCAGTCAAACCCTCCACCTCCACCTCCGCCTTCGGAGGCATGGCAAGCTATCATGGCAGCCACCAATGCCAATGCTCAGATGATTTTGCAACTCTTGCAAGAGCGTACTCAAGGGCAAGGCAATCAAGGCAATCATGGTCAAGGCAACAATCAGCCGCACATTGCTACTCTTGATCAGTTCCTCGCTAATCAGCCGAAGTCTTTCGGTTTACGTAGCCGAGGCCACGTACGCCGACGATTGGCTTGTGGACATCTGCAAACATTTTGAATGTAGCAATGTCGGACACGAGGACTTTATCAAGTTTGCTTCGTTTCAACTCAAGGACCAAGCTTTGAGTGGTACCAGCAATACAAAGATTCCATAGGAGGTCGTGTCATTACAGGATGAGTTCCACGAGATTTTGAGCTCACCACATTCCGAAAAGTGATGTTGAGAGCAAGCGTGAGGAGTTCGAAATCTCGTGCAAGGCAACATGTCTGTCTATCAATACAATATCCAGTTCCAGAAACTCGCTCGCTTCGCTAAGCAAGACGTCCCTGATGAAAAGAGTATGATCTATCAATTCAGAGGTGGTCTCAGAGAAGATCTGCAATTAGCTCTTGTGCTTTTTGAGCCAGATAAGTATGATGAATTCTACAACATGGCACTGAAGCAAGAAGCTGCCCAACTCAAATGTGAGGCTTCTAAGAAAAGAATCAGGGATGCAGTTCAGTCTTCTTCTTCCTCTCAAGTGGCAGCTAAGCAGCAGAAGTTCTATCTTCCTCCTCCTCCGTTCCGTCAGCCTTATCAGCAGAAGAACTCAGGTGGTCGTGGATCTTCCCACCCACCCAACCCAAAGCTATCGTAACAAGTCAAATTCTCAAGCTCCGAGGTCAAATGCTCCTTATCACCGTCCGCTCTCGTGAGGTGACTTGCAACAAATGTCGCAGAAGGTCACTATGCGAACAAATGCTTCAACCAAAGGCGCCTTCCGCCTCCTCCTCCTGTGAAATCTTCCAGCAATGCAGTGGTCAAGCATAATCCCAAGTCTGCGAAGGTGAATATGATGAATGCAGCTCAAGCAGAGGATTCTTCTGATGTGATAATGGGTAATCTCTCAGTTAATGATATTCCTGCAGAAGTCTTATTTGATACTGGTGCATCGCATTCTTTCATGTCATATCCTTTTGCATCGAAGCACAATGTTGACACAGAGATTTTGTCCAAAGTTATGCAAGTTGTTTCTCCCGGAAAGCTTATGACTTCTAGTTTGATTGCTCGATGTCACTATCAAGATGGGTGATTATAGATTTACGGCTAAACCAATTGTTCTCGGTGACTCGATATTGATCTTATTCTTGGGATGGATCGGCTTTCTCAAAGACAAAGCTCACTTGATTGTGTTGCCGAGGAACTCACTCCTCTAATGATGTGATCATCCATGCCGCTCGTGATGAAACCATTCGGTTGTTTTCTCTCAATGAGAAGGGCGAATTGGGCGCTATCTCTCGATTCCATCGTTTGTGAGTACCAAGATGTCTTTCCGTAAGAGCTTCCGGGTATGCCTCCTCATCGGCCAGCTTGAGTTCAAGTTATCGATCTTGAGCCCGGCATCGAACCCGCTTGCAAGCGTCCATACAAGCTTGGACCTAATGAGCTGAAGGAATTGAAGAAGCAGCTCGATGAACAAGAGCGTCTGGGTTTGATCAGACCGAGTTCATCTCCTTGGGGTTGTGGTGTTCTTTTTGTCCAGAAAAAGGATGGCACGGACCGACTTTGCGTCGGTTACCGTCCATTGAATAAGAAGACTATCAAGAACAAGTATCCACTTCCCAACATAAATGAGCTTTTCGAGCAACTCAAAGGCGCTAAAGTGTTCTCCAAGCTTGACCTTCGTATGGGTTATCATCAGATTCACATTCGTGAAGAAGATATTCCCAAGACGCATTCGTAACAAGCTTTGGTTCTTATGAATATACCGTCATGTCTTTCGCCTTGTCAATGCTCCTCCAACTTTCTCTCGGATGATGAACTTCATCTTCAACCCCTACACCAATGAATTCGTCTTGGTCTCTCTGGATGATATTTTGGTCTTCTCCAAGAATAAGAAGGATCATGCCAAACATTTGCGATTGGTGCTAGACAAGCTCGAGAGTATCAATTCTATGCGAAGTTTTCCAAATGTGAATTTTGGCTTGATGAAGTGCTTTATCTTGGTCATATCATCTCCGCTAAGGGCATCGCTGTTAATCCCGAGAAGGTGTCTGCAATTGTGAATTGGGAACCTCCTCAGAATGTCAAGCAGCTCCGCAGTTTTCTTGGTCTTGCAAGCTATTGTCAAGATTCGTTGAGAACTTCTCCAAGATTGCCAAGCCTCTTTCCAACCTCCTCCGTAAGCATGTGAAGTATGTCTGGTCTCCCCGAGTGTGACGTTGCTTTCAATGCTCTCAAAGAGAAACTCGTCACAGCCTCTGTCTTGACTCCTCTGATGAATCCAAGCCATTTGAAGTTTTTACGTGATGCTTCTCTTCAAGGTCTCGGTGCTGTGTTAATGCAAGAGAAGAGGGTTGTGGCCTATACCTCTCGCTAGTTGAAGCCCAACGAAAAGAACTACCCCACTCACGATCTTGAGTTGGCGGCAGTTGTCCATGCATTGATAACATGGAGACATCTCTTGTTGGGAAGGAAAGTGGACATGTTCACCGATCGTAAGAGTCTCAAGTATATCTTCACTCAGCCCAACCTCAACCTCAGGCAGACTCGATGGGTCGAAATGATTCAAGAGTACAACCCAAGTATTGAATATACTCCGGGCAAGGCCAATGTCATTGCAGATGCTTTGAAAAGGTAAGCTTATTGCAACAGTTTAATCCTCAAGCCCTTCCAACCGGATCTCTGTGAAGCTTTCCGCAAGCTGAATCTTCAAGTTGTTCCTCAAGGCTTTCTTGCCAACCTCATAGTCTCTCCTACTTTGGAAGATCAGATTCGTGAGGCTCAACTCCTGGATACCATGGTGAAAAAGGTGAAACGTGGTATCGACAAGGGCATTTCCAAGTACAAGTGCTTCCACGTTGATGACAAAGATACTCTTTTCTTCGAGGAACGGATTGTGGTTACTAAGGGTGATCTGAGAGAAGTCATTATGAACGAGGCTCACAATTCGCTTCTATCCATTCATCCTGGAAGTACAAAGATGTACCATGACCTCAAGCAGTCTTATTGGTGGACTCGAATGAAGCGAGAAATTGCTCAATTCGTGAATGAGTGTGATGTCTGCAGAAGAGTGAAAGCAGAACACCAAAGACCAGCTGGTCTCCTCCAACCTCTTACTATTCCAGAATGGAAGTTTGATCATATTGAAATGGACTTAGTGACTGGATTTCCTAAGTCCAAGCGCGGAAATGATGCTATCTTCGTTGTCATTGACAAGCTTACTAAAGTGGCTCATTTTCTTCCTATCAAAGAATCCATCACAGCAGCTCAATTGGCAGAGCTATACACCTCCAGGATTGTCTCCTTGCACGGCATTCCACAATTGATCTCTTCAGACCGTGGCAGCATCTTTACCTCCAAGTGTTGGGATTCTTTTCAAGGCCATGGGCACCAACATTCGTTTCAAAGACAGCCTTTCCATCCTCAAACAAGTGGCCAAGTTGAGCGAGTTAATCAAATCCTTGAAGATATGCTCGGGGCTTGTGTCATTTCCTTCGGTATGAAGTGGGAAGATTGTCTTCCATATGCCGAAGTTCTCCTACAACAACAGCTTCCAAGCGAGTTCGGGCAAGGCCCCATTCGAAATTCTCTATGGCAAAAGTTTCAGACTCCTCTCAATTGCTCCGAGACAGGTGAACGCCAACTTCTTGGCAACGACTTGATCACAGGTCAAGAAATGTGCAAAGTCATTCGTGAGAATCTCAAAGCCGCAATCGCGCGGAAGAGCTATTATGATGACAAGCACCGTGATGTGGCTTTAGAAATCGGAGACCATGTCTACCTCCGCGTCTCTCCAATGAAAGGCACTTGTCGTTTCGGTATCAAAGGGAAGCTTGCCCCTAGATACGTGGGTCCTTTCAAGATCATTGGCAAAAGAGGCGATCTCGCCTATCAACTTGAGCTTCCATCCAACTTTGCAAATGTGCACGACGTGTTTCACGTGTCACAACCTTCGCAAGTGCTTCAAGACTCCTGAACGCACCATCAACTTCAAGAAATTGACCTTCAAGAAGATCTCTCTTATCATGAGCACCCCATTGCTATTCTTGAAGAAACCGAGCGCAAGACTCGCAACAAGTCAATCAAATTCCTGAAAGTGAAGTGGTCACACCATTCCGACCGAGAAGCCACCTGGGAGCGCGAGGATCACCTCCGTTCGAATATCCGAGTTCTTTCAGTCCTAGATCTTGGGACGAGATCCTCTTGTAGTGGTGGAGTGTTGTAACACCCCGGATGTAACTTTCCATATTTGTAACTCCAACTCTTGCCATTTTCGGCATTGTGATATGATATTCCCTCCGTGGTTGGGTTTTTCTTCATTTTGCATTTTGTCCATGTCATGAATCTCATATCTCATATCATGTCATCATGTGCATCGCATGTGCATACGTGTTCCTCTCATGATTCCGAGCATTTTCCCCGTTGTCCGTTTTGCAATCCGGCACTCCTATGTCCCCCGGCATCCCCTTTTACGTTTTTCCGTGAGCGATTACTTAACTTTCTCGGAATGGACCGAGGTTTGTCAAGTGGCCTTGGTATACCACCAGTAGACCATCGGTCAAGTTTCGGGTCATTTGGAGCTCGTTTGGTACTCCAACGGTTAACCGCACTCTCGCAAAGGCCTCTTTTAAGTTGCAGCCCAACACCCTTTCAAAACAGCCCAATAACCCATCTAAGTCACTTCCATGCTCTCCATCGTTCGATCACGATCGTGTGGGCGAAAACTACACCTCATTTGGACTCTCCTAACTCCTTCTATGCCTATTTAAGCAACCCCCCCATTCCAAATCCGGGTCCAACCCTAGCCTTCCCCTACCTCGCGCCCGGACAAACCCCCCCCCCCCCCCGCCGCCGCCAGACACGTCCGCCCCGTCGCCCCGGCGAATCAGGGAGCGCCACCTGTCCCGCCACCGTCCTCGCGCCGCCCTGCCAGCGGGGCCTGTGGCAGGCCCGCCTGCACAGCGTCCCCGCCGCCGCCCGTGGCCGCCACTCCGCTCCGCCCGGCCGTCGCCCGCGCCTTCGCCTCCCGCGGCGTCGCCGAGGTCGCCGCCGAACTGGCGCCCTCGGCCGCCTCCGCCCGCCCGCCCGCCGCCGCCACCACGGACTTCGCCGCCGGCGCCACCGCGCCAGCCGCTGCCGATCGCCCGGCCGGTCGCCTCCTCCACCTCGTCGGTCGCGCCCGAGCTCCGCCATCGGTGCCCCTCGCCGGACTGCCACCGGAGGAGCCGCGCCGCCGCCGCCCTCGATCGGTCCGGATCCCGATCGGATCGGGGTTGACTTCTTCCCCCCCTCAAATTTCATCTAAGTTTTTATCTCGTTGATTATTTTGTGGTATTTTCAACGCATCATAACTTCGCATCTGTAGCTCCGTTTCGTGCGTGTAATATGTCAAAGTGTAGATCATTACATCTCATTGCATAATTTTAATTTGAGCTCATCTTGATGCCCGAAATTCTGTTAGAAGAGCGTTATGTGATGTTAGTTTCTGTTTCTTAACAGAACATGCACTTTTGTTATTTTTGCTGTGATTGATGTGTGCACCCTATGAATTTGAGTCCTACATGTGTTTTGTAATATGCCATGCCATCTTTCCAGGGGTGTATGCCATGTATTTTTGTGATCTCTGTGGTGACTAGCACAAGCATGCAAACTAGGCTTCATGATGTTGCTGATTTCAGCCCCTGTTTTGCTGATATTTTTTATGCCATGTTAACTTGATGCTACCGAGAGATCCGTGCATATTTTGAGATACATCAGTAAGGATGTTTTTGAATTATGATTATGCTCTATCCATCCATGGCCTTGTTTGTAATTATGGAGTGCCATAGTTTGAGTCAATCGAGCTCTACTTTTGCTATAAAATGTTTCCTGGCAGATTGTTTACATGTTATTCAATTTTGCCAGGGTTGTTATGGTTGATCCGTGTAGGCTATGATGTTGTTCCTGCCATGTGTAGCTTCTATGCCATGTCTTCTTGATGTATGTATGCTTAGTTTATCATGGGATGCTCTGTAGTGAGTGCATCGAGCTCTTAAACATGCCTACTTGTTATCTTAAACATGCCATGCCTTTTTTGCTATTATAAGTTCCTGTAACATGTAGTTTTCTTGCTCGACATTGCTACCTGATGCTGTTTTTGCCATGTTCAGTAATTTCACCAAGTCTGTGAAGCTGATATGTTTTGCACTTTTGCCATGCTTGTTTGAACCTGTTATGGTGTGTTTTAGCCGTAGCTCAGTGTTCATCTTTTGTCAACCATCTTGAGTAGATCACTGCCATATGCTTTTCTGGTACGTTTGGGCGCAGTAGCTTAATTTCTTGTTGCTTGCTATGTGGTATCATGCTGTTAATGGCAGATTTGTGCCATTCTTGTTTTGCTTGTCATTTGCAAACCGTGCATCCGATTCCGGTGATCTTTATATCGATTTCAACCGAAATCATCTCATCTTTCCAGCGGCATACTTGGTTTGCCAAGTTGATGCCTGGTTCATCATTTTCCTTCCGAGCACGCATACGCATTGCATATCACATCCCGCATATCATGCCATATATTGCATCATGTTGCTTGTGCATTGCACCGTGATTTATTGTGGTTCCTTTGTTTGTGTCCTTGCTTTGGGTAGAGCCGAGACGAAAGTACGTGAACGAGGAACCTGTTGAGAACGCTTACGAGGATCAAGCTTTCGACAACTCGAGAACTTTGCGTGCAAGATGACCATACCCTCGAAATCACTTCTATCTTTGCTATGCTAGATGCTCGCTCTTTTTCTATGCCCATGCTACGATGCCTATCATGTGCTATATCATGCCACCCATTATTGCCATGTCAAACCTCTAACCATCCTTTCCTAGCAAACCGTTGTTTGGCTATGTTACCGCTTTGCTCAGCCCCTCTTATAGCGTTGCTAGTTGCAGGTGAAGATGAAGTTTGTTCCTTTTGGAACCTGGAGATGTTGTTCCTTATTGGGACATGTTTACTTGTTGGGGATATCACAATATATATCTGCTATAATTAATGCATCTATATACTTGGTAAAGGGTGGAAGACTCGGCCTTATGCCTGGTGTTTTGTTCCACTCTTGCCGCCTCTAGTTTCCGTCATACCGGTGTTATGTTCCTTGATTTCGCATTCCTTACACGGTTGGGTGATTTATGGGACCCCTTGACAGTTCGCTTTCAATAAGACTCCTCCAGAAGGCCCAACTTTGGTTTTACCATTTGCCACCTAAGCCTTTTTTCCCCGGTTTTCGCGAGCCCGAGGGTCATCTTTATTTTAACCCCCCTCGGACCGGTGCTCCTTCGAGTCTTGGCCCGAGACGAGCAGACTACGGGGCCACCACGGGAAACTTCGAGGCTTGGTTTTGCTCAGAGGATGTCTCATCCGGATGTGCCTCGAGAACGAGATATGTGCAGCTCCTATCGGGATTTGTCGGCACAATCGGGCGGCTTTGCTAGTCTTGTTTTATTGTTAGTCGAAATGTCTTGTAGTCCGGGATTCCGAGATCGATCAGGTCTTCCCGGTAGAATGAATATCCTTCGTTGACCGTGAGAGCTTATAATGGGCTAAGTTGGGACACCCTGCGCAGGTATTATCTTTCGAAAGTCGTGCCCGGTTATGAGGCGTATGGGAATATGTTAATGTCCGGTTGTAGAAAACCCAAGTGGACCTCAATTAAAATACACATCAATCAAGGTGTAACCGTGATGGTCTCTTCGGCGGAGTCCGGGAAGTGAACACGGTGTTGGAGTTATGTTTGACGTAAGTAGTTCAGGATCACTTCTTGATCGCTTCTAGCTTCACGATCGTTCTTTGCTCCTCTTCTCGCCCTCTTTTGCGAATGTAGCCACCATATATGCTAGTAGCTTGCTGCAGCTCCACCTTACAACTCTATCCTTCCTATAAGCTTAAATAGTCTTGATCTCGCGGGTGTGAGATTGCTGAGTCCCCGTGACTCACAGATTCTACCAAAACAGTTGCAGGTGCCGACGATGCCGGTCAGGTGACGCAACCGAGCTCAAGTGGGAGTTCGACGAGGAACGTGGTCGTTACTATGTGTCTTTTCCAGATGATCAAGAGTGGAGCTCAGTTGGGACGATCGGGGATCCGTGTAGCATTTGGGGTATCTTCTTTTATTTTGGTTCCATAGTCGGACCTTGAGTGTATTCTCGATGATGGATGTTTATTTCAGATTGTGTGAAGTGGCGATCAGAAGCCAACTATGTATCTCCTCCCCTTATGTATGACATGGGTTGTGTGAAGATTACCTCACTTGCGACATTGCTTTCAATGCAGTTATGCCTCTAAGTCGTGCTTCGACACGTGGGAGATATAGCCGCATCAGGGGCGTTACACCCATGGTGTCATCTTCTTCTTCGTCCTCAACGTCCTCGAATGTTGGCTTCTTCCTGATCAACTATTGTATGTTCACAGCACGACATACAATCTTTTCACCGGCATCATTGATGTGATGGTTCTCAAAGATATTAGGAACATCTGTGTTATATTGTACATCAGTAGCAGTGTAAGCATCATCTTGTTGTGCAACTTCATTAAACGAATTCCTCTGCTCAAACCTTTGCACTACTCTCCAGTCATCTCTACGTGCAAATGTGTCTTCCAAGAAAAATACGGTGTTGCTTGATTTGCCAAAATAAAAGGCTCGTTGGTCTGGTACGCCGCCTTGACATTGATGGATTTGAAATAATCATCAGCTCTGGGTTTTGCGATCCTGGAAAACAGGTTATACCAACGACAGCACAACAGAACCACACATCGATGATCCTCGAAACTGGAGATATACTGCAACTGAACAATGTCTGTTATGTTAGCATACATTTCAGTTATCTCTTTGTCATACGTATCCGTGCTCATGATGGCACTGTTTTGTGTCTTCCTGCCTTCGTCTCATGCAAGGGTGTTGTAGCGCACATCTCCAACAACGCAAGATTCATAATGTCTTACCCGAGTATCAGGACCCATTGCTAGTGAGTAAAGGGCATCATCAACTGCCTGCCCATCCTCCCGCATCTTCTTAACCTATGGTTAGAAAATACACAAGCTGATCATCTTATGTACTCAATATATTAAAAAAACTGACAGTGCAATTCAAAAGCTTACATGGCTCTTGAACCATTTCGCAAATCCTGCCATAACCAGTTTGCCAATGTTTCTTCGATTTTGCGGTAGTGACTTCTTTTTGTAGATGCTGCACAACATAGTGATCGCGTCAGACATCTAAATATATAAGAATGTGCTGCAAATTTAGTAGATTACGATGTATAAGTTGTAGTACTTATCACTTACTTGATATAAGGTAGTATCTCAGGACATTTATTCAACACATACCAAACCATTCTGTCCAAATATTTAGGTTTGTCCTCTTGTCGACTCTCCCTGTAACTCGAACAGAATAATAGAAAACATTGAGCCCGGGATTATCTTCATCCACGTCTTTGCTAAGCTGATGAGCTGTTTCAATGTATTTTGAGTAGAATGTCAACGCTTACGTAGCAATGTAGGCCTCTGCAATGGAACCCTCGGGTCTAGCTCTATTCCTAACATAGCCCTTGAAAGTGCCTAGCCGCCTTTCAATAGGGTACATCCAGCCATACTATACTGGACCTCTAAGTAGTGCCTCATCAGGTAGATGAACATCCAAATGCACCATCACATCAAAGAAGGCTGGAGGATATATCTTCTCAAGGTCGCATAGGATAGTTGGTATCTTGTCTCTAAGACGCTCCAAAGCATCTATCCTGATATTCCTACTGCAGAGTTCCCTAAAGAATTGTCCCAACTCTGCAACTGCTCAGATAAGTCGTATGCCCAATCCTCTAAGGATAACAGGTAAAACCCTTTGAAGTAGGACGTGGCAGTCATGAGTTTTCAACCCTTGTACCTTGTTTCCATCTGCATTGACTCTCCTTTCAGGGTTGGAAGCAAATCCATGTGGGAATCTCACACGTGACAGGACCTTGCAGAGTTCTTTTCTTTTTACCTTGTCCAAGACGTACACAGCTGGTGCCATATCCCGTGGTTTACCTTCATCTTGCACCTGCAAATCCTTTCTGATACCCAGGTGTGTCAAATCAATCCTAGATTTTAAGGTATCTTTCGTCTTGCCTTCAATATTAAGAAGTGTGTCGATACTGCGGTCACATATATTTTTCTCGATGTGCATCACATCAAGATTATGCCGCAGATCTAAATCTTTCCAATACTCCAAGTCCCACAAAGTGGACCTGCGGGTAAACAATAATCTCTCTTCTACCCTGCCATGCTTCCTTTTCCCGCTACCATTATCAGGATGGTTTCCTGGTGTAATATGCCTGACCTTCTCTAATTCCACTTGCAGCTCATCGGCGGTGAGCCTCTTTGGCGCATCACGATTTTCATGCTTTGCATTGAACACATGTCTTCAGTATTTTCTAGTATGCGGCTTGTCCTTGGCATGGATACGGCGGTGTCCAATGTAATAGATCTTGCTAAGTATTGCATATGACAGTGGATTCCTGTCATAGTGAACACATGCATTGTAACCATGTGTCGTCCGCCCTGACATAGTGCCCAAAGCCGGATAATCATGGATGCACCAAATTATAACAGCACGCAGAAAGAAATCAGCTGGTGGGCTGCTATATAGGTCTCGAGTGAGAACACCCTTCCGTAGCTGTTGAAGTTCCTCCACAAGAGGCTCCATGAACAAATCAAAATCCTTTCTGGGACTTTTTGGACCTGGGATGAGCAAGGTCATCATGTAGTTTGATTCTTTGGTGCAGACATTTGGAGGCATGTTGTAAGGGATAACAAGCACTGGCCACATGCTATATGTGGCGCTCTGTTGGCCAAATGGGTTAAATCCATCTGAAGAAGCCAAGTCTAATGTTTCTCGGGTCAGCAACAAACCCTTTGTGTTTATCATTGAAGCTTTTCCACTCACTACCATGAGATGGATGGCTCATTACATTCGATCTCTGTACTCCTGGTTCCTAGAATGCCACAAGACATCCTCTCTTGTTTCAGCATCATGAAACAACCTCTGCAATTTTGGTGTAATTGGAAAATGTCTCGTAACATTATGAGGAATCCTCTTCACAGCATCGCCATCTTTCCATCTTGATGATTTGCATTTCGGGCATTGACTTAAGTTGGCATAATCCTTCCGGAACAGAACACAATTATTCTTACTAACATGGATCATATCATATCCAATTCCAACTGCACGAAGGAAATTCTTCATTTTACTGTAGGTGTGTGGCAGCTCAGACGCATCTGGGAAAGCTTTGCGGAAAGCAGCCAACATCGCATCGAATGATTTGTTGGTCATCCGCTCAGATGTCTTCACCTGAAGAAAGGTGACCATAGCTGAGAATACTGACATCTTATTTCCTGGGGTGACAGCCACGTTGCATTGTTCCAACATGCGGGCCCACCGTTTTTCTTCCGCAGGCGAAAGTTCACGGAATGCACGAGCATTTCATAGCATTGTTTCAATGTTGGTCAAACTCACTGGCTCCGCCACCACCACCTCCTCCTCCTCTTCCACCTGAGCATCACACAGATCAAGATGGTGATCTGCTGCTTCCATGTAGTCAATAACATTGACGTTCACAGCTTCACCATGATGAACCCACCTAGTATATGTGACCGACATCCCATACAAGTGTAGATGATTTTGCGCAGTTGACTGGGGTCTTGTAATTGAGTTCATACAACTGCTACACGGGCAGAGCACATCTGATTTCGGACCACCCTACTCAGCTCTGATAAAGTTCATGAAGTTTTTAACCCCCTCGACATATGCAGCGGAGAATCTTTGAGCAGAAGTTATCCAAGTCTTGTCCATCTGTTAGAAATACAAATTAGTTCTTCTACTAGATATTATAGGAAGAACATATATATTTTTTTATGAAGTCCAGAAGAAAATACCTAGGTACATGTCTAAAGCTATTGCAAGATATTTGGACGAGCAGATCTAAGTATCGAAATATATGTAAAGCTAATTCAGCAAACATATTGGAGTGCTAAATTATGGCAGGCTGTTTCAACAGCCAATGAGGCCGAGCACACAGCCATCAAACTATCGAAGGCCATCGCAACAACAAAGATCGAGTATAAAATGATGTAGAGCTATTTCACCTAACAGATTGGCTACTAGACCATGGCAATCTACGTCACAATAACTAAATGGCAGGATATTTTAGCAACTAATCGACCTTGGTATGCCATCTCAGCTAAGCAGATTGAGTGCAGAACAGGGCAAGGAAGCTTCTTAAGCAGAGCATACTGACTGTAAACTACTTCAGCAAACAATGAGATTAACAACGTCTATCAACTAACATTCAATGCCACCGACATGCATGGGGCCTTAGTCTATAATGCGCGTACCGTGGGAGAAGCTGACCGTCGTGCGTCTCCACCTGACGTCGCCAATGATGGCGGCCGACCGTCGTCGCCTCCACAAGAACGTCACCAATGGTGGCGGCGCAACTAGAAGGACGGCGATCTCTGAGAGCGTCTTGTGGGAGCAAGAGGATCGCCGTGCGTCCCCTCAACGAAACGGGGCGCCGACGTATCGACTTGGCGGGGAGGGCGTCTTTGGTGGAGCGAATGGAGTGGAGGGGGCGAGGGGGAGGGGGCTTGGGGAATATTATTGGCTAGTTGGTCGAATGGCGGTTGAATCTAGGATTTGGGGGAAATTTTTGGGTGGGGGGGAGGATTTTCGTGCGGTGGACGGGGGGAGTTTGGCGCGTGGTCAGTTTCTCCAAGTGCAGTCCCACGTGTCAGTGAAGAGGCAAGCCGAAGCGCGTTCCTTCCGCGTGAGCCGTGTGCAGGACCGAACGTGTGTGGGGTGCAATGCGACCGCGACAGGGGTGCTGTGAGTGTACCGCCTTTTTTCCTTTTAAACTAGGTGCTTCGCCCCCTAAAAAAACTTGTTGCTTCGCGCGATCCATCGATACTACTACTAGTAATCCGGTAATCCGGACTAAAACGGCGCGGCCAGGTCTTTTCTCGCGCGATATGCTGGGAGGTTGGCTTAGTTGGGTTTTTTAGGACGAGTAATGCTACACCTACGTAGTCCCAGTTACGTAATTAACATAATGTGAAACGTGTGAGCTGTTGACTGTAGATTGGGGGGAGGGAGGGGCCCACCACCATGAAAATCAGGGGAGGAGAGAGAGAGAGGAAATTTACGTTAACCCTTTCGTAGGTTTTTGTAGATGTAGAAAAATGTGAAATGCGTGAATGTGCATTTGCAGATAAGGCCTTCCCTCATTCATCCTTTTCTCCCACAAGATCTTGATCTTCCATGCAATGCACGGGCATCTTGCTAGTACTCCTACAATATACTATATTATCATGAAAGTTCATATACACCGGCCGAGATTAATGCAAACACGGCAGATTTTCATTACATTTCGAACTTTTATAGGACAGAAAAATAAAAGAAACTTGACCTTAAACCTATTCTACGGCGGCGACCGACGTCCTCCATTTGCGATCTCCCTGTATGGGGGCAGGGTTCAAGACCCGTGAAGTGAAGGTGCGGTCTCCGGCGAGGAAAAGTAGAACACGGGAGACGGACCGGCTAGTTGGCACACCATGCCCTACCGCCTCCCATGCCCTACTCATCCTCGAAGGAGTCCCCAACCTCGGTAGTTCCGGACGTTGGACGGCGGCAAGTAGGATGCGTGGCTGACGGTGCTCCCGTCGTCGGCCGCGAGCGTGGCCACCGCTTGTGCGGCGACTTGAGCAAGGGCGGCGACCTCGAGCTCCATCCCCGACGACAAGCTCTCCCGCAGAGCGTTCGCCCTTGCGGACATGGTGGATTTGATGCCAGGTAGGAGGACGATGCGCTATGGTGTGGAGGTTAGCTGGGCGTTGCCGTTTTAAGTAGCACATTCCGGTGAGACCAAGCGTCGTAGTGCAACATTAAGTAGCCGGAGTTGGTTCCTCGGGAACCGAGCCTCTTAACGACGGCATACGGACGGAGGCACGAATGCAGGCAGCTGGCTCCGGCTGGGAATGCACCGCGCGACGGTGCGAGGGACGAGGGTTTTTGGTGTGCCAGGGTAGTCGGCTGCGGTCGTGGCAATGTCGGAGAAGCCCTTTGCTCACATGCATGGTCTCAGGTCCTGAGGATGCAGTTGGCCGCGCTACACCACTCCATAGATGCGTCCCGGTGCCTCGTGCATCCTCGACGAGCCGGGTGTTGGGATGTGTTTGAATTGTGGCCAAAGTGCACCTTACAAAAATTTTGGTCATGACACAAAGATTGGTCTTTGTTTGGATGGTTGCCATTTTTTTTGAGGTTTTGGTGATCAACCAAAAATGTGTCACGACCGGTTTTCCGAGTAATAATTTCCAGAAAATGGCCGTTGTGCTCACCAGCCCCAGGATTACTGTTAGTTGATGAGGCACCAACTTGATGCAGAAATTCCAGGCAAGATACAAAAAAAATGTAGTACAAGACCATTCTGGCCTACGAGTACAACAAATGGTTTCTAGTGGTGGATGGCGGAAGCGGTTTGTGGATCATCAGTGTCTCTGGGACTCCATTTCCCACAGGAACAGCTGACCAGGGTAACTCATATCTTTGCGAGGCTGCTATCACCATTGCGCAGGTTCCTGGGTTGTCGTCGCGACGCTCCTCCCCAAGCAAGAAATCTGGCCAAGACAATAGCCAGGGACAAGCCAGTGAGTACTTTGAATGTACTCGCAAGCATTATGAACACGGGTATAATATAAATGATAATCATGCGCTGAAACATTCTATGATCACATCGTCAGTCATAAAATAAAATCTCTGATGCATGCAAGCAGGTTATTTATATGCAAGATGGATATGCAATAATGGGGTAGAAATAACATGCACCGATCGGGTGTCTGAAGCGACGCCTCGAAGGATGAACAAATAAATCAATAACAAGCATGCCACAGTCGGGCGTCTGTGCGACGCCACATAAAGGGCTTATATGGTAAATAAATAACAAGCATGCCACGATGCGAGCGTGCATGACGCCACATAAAGGGCTTATAAAGTAAATAAATAACAAGCATGCCACAGTTGGGCGTCTGTGTGACACCACATAAAGGGCTTATAAAGTAAATAAATAACAAGCATGCCACAGTCGGGCGTCTGTGCGACGCCACATAAAGGGCTTATAAAAAAATAATCAGAACGAATATCCAGGAGGTAAAACCATTCCAAGGATACTCAATACTTCAAATAATATAAAGGGGTTAGTCCATAAATAAAATAATCGTAATCATCATAAGTCACAAGTCAAAATCCATGTCCTGGTTTAACAGTTTCTCCTCCGAAGATCGACACTAAGACAGACACTTGACCCATCCCAGACTGTAATCCTTAACCATGGACACGGCTATTCGAATAGGTTTAATCTCTGCAGAGGGTGTACTCTTTACCCACGAGTAACGGATTCCTTTAGTCCATCGGGACTAATTCCGCCTACGGTCTTTTAATTGAAAACACACCTGACTTGCACACACCAGCTTAACTTACCTGTGTCTGGAATCACCCACGACACCTGTCAAGCAAAACTCTAAATGGGGAGGCTACAACCTCGACGTAGCATGGGATCACAAAATTTATACCGCGCGCAAACTAGGGGAGCTACCCCTTCGGCTACAACTGAAACACCCATGCCCCCAGGTCAGATCGCATGCCTACCGGATGCCTCCGGTATCTTCCATCATGGCCTCTCTGTACGGTGTGTACTAGGAAAGGGGTTGACAACTTACTGAACCGTACCCCACGTATGGCAGGGACAAGTGGTAGTACGAAACAAGTATGGGGGTTACTGGAACAATACTCGATCTATGGTCGACTCAGGAGGTTTAAGTATTCCCTGCATGATTAGCATAACGAAAATATTACATCCAACCAATAGGATCACCACTCATCATACCTCTCGTGCCATGCCGGACACACTCTTCTCGACGAGGAGCTAGGGACAAGCTCGGGTCTACCCAAGATAGAGAATTTCCCGTCTTCCCTCTGGTAGGCACGAAAGGCATACAAGGATGATCATTATCACAAGCATGTCTATTTCCCACAGCAAGGAAATCACTAACATGCATCCATGCAAATGATCATATCACATGAAATAACAAGTAATCCGAAATGAGGTGGTGTTATAAACGTGTCAACGAACACACCAAAAGTATTATGCCGGGGTTCAGAATGCTTGCCTTCAATGTGTGGTTAGGCAGGGTGCACCCCAAAACTTTTGAAAGTTTTCTTCTCTCTCTCCAAAGTCCTATTTTAAATAAATTTGAATTAACACACAAATCCAAAACAGCACAAAAATTTGTTTTGAAAAATTATCAAATAAATCTTAAAATAAACTAGATCAAATTTGAGAGAGGTAGGAAAAAGAATCATTTTATTTGGAGTTGTATTTAAAAAGTTAAGCTCGGTCAAAGTTTTGGTCAAAAACTGTTTTTAAAAATAAAAAGAAAAAAGTTTCGAATATAAGCATACGTCGAAAACGTACTTTGAGAATGCGCCTTCACTTACTACACGTGGAGGCCGGGCTGGGTCACTAACAGTGGGCCTGCCTGGCCCACTGGTCACGTTTAACGAGTCGCCCTCCCTCCCCTTCCTCTGCCCGAGCTGGGGTGCGGGACTCCGGCGATCGCCGCCTGCGAACGGCGGGTCCTTGCGGGGAGCTGAGAGCGGGGATGGATCCCCAAATCAAGGGTGGTCCTTCCGGTGGTTGCAGGGTCGACGGGGGTGGAGGGAATCGCCGTCGGACGAAGCTTCAGCGGCCCGTGGCGTCGGGGAGTAAAGTGTATTTGTGGCTTGGTGGCTCTCCGTCGCAGGGGTGCAGGCGGCTCCGCAAGATGGAGTGGATTCTGTTGGTGGTGTCGGGAGGGCCGTGGAGGCTCTGGTTACGCCGAATGGAGCCGGGAGGCGGCGGTGGCCGAACTGGCCGGATTCGGTGAAGACGGCCTCTTCCCCCTCAATTGACGGCAACGGGGGCACTAGGAGGATAGTGAGAGGCTGTCTGCGTGCGGGGATGAGCTCGGGGCTCCTTAAATAGACTTCGCCAAAGCGGTTCATGGCGGCGAGGATAAGGTTGCCGGCGACCGTATTTCCGTAGCTATGGCGACGTGGCGGCGACGCGCGCTAGGGGACGAGGCTGCGGATGTGCTTGCGAAGCTCCAGGGGGCAGGTGACGAGCGGGGAAGGCTCGGGCGGCGCCGACCTGAGCAGGACTGTCGGGCGGCCGTGGCGGCTAGTCCTTGGCCTGCTGGAGACGCGGCGAGCGTCTGCTTGGCATGTTGCGGCGAGGAGGGGAGCGTGTGGCATGGCTCTACAGAGTGGTGGCAAACCAGGGGCGGCAGCGTCGGCTCGGCGCCGCGTCTTGGGCCAACGCCGCTCTGGTAGCGCCAGGAACACGCCCGGGACGTGTTCGATGAAAAGCCAGGGTAGCCTAGCGTGCTTGAGCGGGGCTGGCAAGTAACAAGTCTAGTTTAGGGTTAGCAAGGTGATCAAGGGACATGGTTGATAGGTCAGGGGCTCAAGTTCACAATGCAAACTTGAAATCATGCCATATCTGGCCATGCACTCAGGGTGTTTGTCAAAATGCCAAGGTCATCCAGGCAGTACTTGGGGTGGCCAAATTCTCCAAATCAGTGTCTCTGTGGGTGTATGAGAGGGTGGTGAAGTTAGATTGCCAAAGGGAGAAACTTGCTAATGCAAGTTTTGCAAAACTACAATTATGGACAGGGAGAAAATGGCATCATTACATGGACCAAAAGTGTCCCAAAAAGTGCATGCTCCTGGACTTAGGGGTTTTGCAGGGTTGTCTACAAGCAGGAGTAAGCACAAGGTCACTAGAGCAAGAAAGAATGGGGTTGCGATGAAAACACAAGTCTGGTCCAGAATGAAAAAGAGGTTGATACACTCAATTTCTCCAAAGAACAACACTACGTTTTTGCATAAAGTTGGATGGCATGTTACCACTGACATCACAAAATTTTGGTGGAGGCTCTGAGGAAATATTTAATCAGGTTATAGTGCAAAAATGCCCACTAGACTAGAGAAGAGAATTGGGTGCACAGCTCAAAATATTTCATGAATAAAATCTATTATTGCACAAAAGTGATTTAAAAACATCACCTGACATCTCCAAATTTTGGTTGGAAATTTAAGTGAATCTATCAATTGGTTGTAGTTCAAATATGGCCATATAATCTTGGAAAACCATTTTTCAAGAAAATAAAGATCAAGCAAATTAATTAAGTAATTAGTTCTACTAATAAAGGAAAAGTTTTCCTTGAGAGATTAAACAAGTCCAATAACATATTTGAAAGGTTTTATTTTGGGAAAAACTCCATAATAACTAGAGAGATAAATGGTCCAAAAATCAAAAGGGAGCCCAGAAAATAAAAATTTATTTCGTAGCAAAATTTTAATCAACAAAACAAGGCTAAAATTTTTGGGGTGTCACAAAATGGATGGTTGCCATTTTTTGGCTTGCCAATGAACTCTAGCCAACTCTATAGTTCATTTTTCTTGCCGATGTTGGCCAAATCATGGGCAACTAAAACCTCAGCCAAATTTTTGGCTACCCAATGCTTTGATGGGGCAACCTTGGGTAAAAACCAAACATACTAGCTGTTGGTCGTGCCACAGCACTAACGCCACCCTCGGGACACTGAAACCGACCGTGTCTAGCGATGATGAACGTGTCGCTCACCATGGTCGCCGTGTCCAGAGGCGGTGCTGGAGCTGCGCCATGTTGTTGGCCCCCACGACCCACATGAACGGTTGCCGGTGGCGAGGAGGTCGTGGGCCAGCTCCTCCATTGGACTAGTTCGTGCTACGTCGTCCCGACAGGTGTGCCCCACATGTCGGTTTCCCTGTTTTCCCGGCCATATTCGAGTGTCAGTGCTCCGCGTTGCGCATTAGGCCTTTCACTATGTAGGCCAAGCGAGACAACTTATTGTTTGTTTGAGCCGGTCAAGTATAATCATGTGGCGTTTGCTTATTTATCATTCATCTCCAACCCTCTTCTCCATCGATCAGGTCGCCCTCCGATCGAGTCCATCCTCCCGCGTGCCTCATTTGAACATTTTGCCGAGTATCATTCGCATGTGGGCCTAGACCATGTTTGTATTTCCAATGTTTATTTGTAATTTGTCCGACATGCATACAAACAAACGGTTCTTTTGAAGTTTCACTTTGCCTCCACTACGTGTCGCTTCGCATCTTAGTTTTGGGATCCCATTCAGTTCATGCATGCCCCGACACATGTTGACGAGATCGATTGATGTTCAGAGATCAATTGCGTGTCGTGCAAGGTGATAAAGGTTTGGTCTGTTTCTATGATATAAATGACCCGCGTGGGTGGGGGGGGGTCTGTGTGGATCAGAGGGAGTATATTGTATGTTCATAAGCGAAACGAACGTATTGTACCCACCCTAGTCCTCTTTCAATCGATCTCCGGACCCCGAGGTGAAATCGAGAGAGAACGAGTGGGGGCATGTGTGATACCTAAGGCGGATTCAAAATTTTTAAGCGGTGATCATAGCATCCGCAAATCATATATAAAGGGTATTCAATGTTTGTTTCGTTTTTAAACGTACAATATACTCCCTCCTATCCTTTCTAGTTTACATATAAGTTTTATGTGTAGTCAAAGTATCTCTACTTTGATAAAAAAAAGTATCAACATTCAACAACGCCCAATCAATATTGTTACATTCGTACGCACTCCTAGATTTGTACTCGAGATGGTTTCCAATTTGTCTTCAACCACGTGAATGTGCTTGTTCTCGCGCATGCTCTTCCTACTAGGATTTCACCACGTATAGCCACTCCAATAGTAACTTTTTTTAAGCTCCCCGTTGTCGGCGTTCTGGGAACAGGGGTACCCAGACTTGCCTGCCTGCGGCGTGGCTCAAGGGGTGGCCCAGCACGGCCCATCTTCATCAGCACGAGCTCAAGACCCTCGCGAGGGGCCAAGCCTCATGAGGTGGGCGACAGAAACTTCCTCGGGCATGGCCTCGTCAGGCTGGCTCATGAGGGCCTTGGAGAGATCAAGGCGGGGTACCTCACAAGGTGCCCATGGCCTTAAGCCATGACGACCAAGAGGCGCCCGGTGAGCGCCCGACTCTGTGATGTCCTCATTTCCTCTTTGGTACAAAGGGGGCAAGCACAGGGGAGAGTATCAGGCAATGGCATCCGTTTCGGTGCAACAAGACCAAGACCAATGGCAGCCCTGGGCCTCTTCCCAAATATTAAGCGGTAAGGGCGCCAACAATTGGCCATTTTGAAGGGGAACAACGGGTACACTTATCCTGACTAAAGTTGGTCCTCGCTTTGCCAAAAGGCTCGTGGTGGCCTTTGCTTGGGCTCCACGATGACTCCCTTCCAGCCATTGGGGATGGTCTTGGTCTTGTTGCACCAAAACGGATGCCTTTGCTTGATGCTCTTTCCTGCACTTGCTCCCTTTGCACCAAAGAGGAAAGGAGGACGCTGCGCGGGCTGGCGCCCGACTGGCGCCCTTGGTCGTCATGGCTTGCGTCATGGGCGCCTCGAGGTACCCTGCCTTGAACTCTCCGCCTCCTCATGAGCCAGCCCGACGAGGCCGCGGCTCGAGGAAGCTCCTTGTCGTCCGCCCCATGAGGCCTGGCCCTCGCGAGGGTCTTGAGCTTGTGTTGATGAAGATGGGCTGTCCTGGGCCTCCTTTGATCCACGCCGCAGGCCGCAAGCAGGCAAGTCTGGGGACCCCTGTTCCCAGAACGCCGACAATAGCCCCCGGGCCCACGGCGCGCCCGAACTTGGCCGAGCAGAGAGGCGAAAGGGCAAGTGCGAAGGGTTACGGGCCCTAACAGCCTGCGGCCTTGGGCGCCACGTGGCGGTTGATTGGACACGTGCGCACTGCTTCCCCATGATGCCTCGGTAACCGCACGGATTCGATAGGGCCCTGCATGCAGAGTTGGGCCTGATGACTGGTGATCATGGAGGCCGACGGTTGGCCTTCGCCGTCTATAAGTACGGAACTGCGCACGCCCTTCCAGTGTATCTTTCTGCTTCTCCTCC
The DNA here is from genome assembly GCA_021605145.1 of Aegilops bicornis. Classification (NCBI taxonomy): domain Eukaryota; kingdom Viridiplantae; phylum Streptophyta; class Magnoliopsida; order Poales; family Poaceae; genus Aegilops; species Aegilops bicornis. The sequence continues at coordinate 119,213,685 of CM038672.1, forward strand.
TCCTCGTTTCGTCTGGTCGCCATGGCTCCGATCCGCCGGTTCTCCAGGGAGGAGAAGGGAAAGGCTCCTCAAGAGGATCCGGACCCGCTCCCCCCAAAGAAGCGGCTTGCTCTCTGGTGTCGAGGCGGGGCGCTCGCTAAGGCGTCCATGCCACAGTGCGTCTGGCCGCCACCAGGGTTTCCTCTTCCCTTATGCGCACAAATTGGTGGCCTTGAAGGAGGTGGCGCGGGCGCCCTGGCGGCAGCGCCGGCAACGCCCGGCCAGGTCACGAAGGTGTGCGTCTTCCTCCCTGGAGTTCACGCCGAGGGCTCCTGCCGGGAGTTCGTGCTTCGCGTCGCCGGGCCTCCTAAGTCTTGGATTCGTCTTCCTTCTTTATTCTCCTCCGTCGTCTGGCAGGGGGAACCCCTGGGACTCTGGCTGCAGCACGTCAGCCGCGGCACCCTCGCGACCCGGGGCGGTCGCATGATAGTTGCCCCGGCGAGGTCTTCATGACTCGAGGCTGGGGCGAGGTCGCCTGGGTCTCAGGCGAGGCGCCCTCACGATCCGCTTTGGAGTGCAGCGGTGCTTCGGTGGTGTCCTTCAAGGTCTTCGACGCGGAGGGTCGCCGGCTGGAGTGCTGCCCCAGGAGAGGTGGCGGGGTCCTGCTGTGGTGAGACAGAGGCCAACCGCCCGCTCCCTTGACAGCTCCTCAGGTGATGAAGGCGCCGGAGGATCCAGCGACTCCGCCGAGCTCTTCGCGGCAGACGAGGCAGTGGCAGCGACTCTGAGCCCCGAGCTGCGCCCGCTCCGGGCGAGGCGGGCTCGTCAGTCGTCGCCGCCCCTGATCTGGATGGGGTTGGCTCCGGACCAGGTGGCCCACTGTTGATGATGGCGTCTGCTGTGGTGTTCCCTGTAGATAGGACTCCTTAGGATTCGCGTCTTTTGTTCCTGCGAGGAGCCAAGAATGTACCCCGCGGGGGCTTGTAAGACGTTTGTAGCTTCGTTTGTCAATATGATCCTTATTGTGAGGCAATGCGGGATGCTCATTTCGTTCTAGCTCAGTTTCTTCCTCTCAGACCTCGTGAGGGCTTGGTGCTCTGCGCCGACAGGTCCCAGTCCCAAGGCGGCTTCGGCCGTCGCTGGTGTAACGCCCCGGATTCGATGCGCGAGGTGTCCGTCAGTTATTCGCCGTTGTTGCCATGTCATTTGCTTGCGTGTTGCACTTTGCCATGTCATCATCTGCATTTCATATCATGTCATCATGTGCATTTCATTTTGCATACGTGTTCGTCTCATGCATCCAAGCATTTTCCCCGTTGTCCGTTTTGCAATCCGGCACTCCTATGTCTCCCGGCGCCCCTTTTACCTCTTTTAGGTGTGCGGGTGTTAAGCGGTCTCGGAATGGACGAGGTTTGTCAAGCGGCCTTGGTATAGCACCAGTGAACCGCTTTGTCAAGTTTCGTGCCATTTGGAGGTCGTTTGGTACTCCAACGGTTAAGCGGCTAGCGTAAAAGCCTCATTCTCTTTGCAGCCCAACACCCTTTTCAAAGTGGCCCAAAACCCAGCAAACTCCCCTCTATGCTCTCGGTCGTTCGATCACGATCGCGTGGCCGAAAACCGCACCTCATTTGGAGTCTCCTAGCCCCCTCTACCTATAAAACTAGATCCCCGAAAATTCGCGGATCATTTCACACACGAAACCCTAGCCCCGCTCTCCTCGCGCGCCGGACATGTCCATCCCCGCCGGACATGTCCAGCCGCCACGTCGCTCCGACCAATCGGACGTTGCCACGTCATCCCCGCCGCCCCCGCACCCAATCCCGCAGCGCCACGTGGCCTCCCGCGCCTCTCTCTCTCCTCCCCGCCGCCGCCGGCCCGCGAGCCCGCGCCGGGCCCGCGCGCCCCGCCCGCTGGCCGCCCTCCGCCCGCCCGAGCCAGCGCGCCGCCGCCCGCCTCTCGGCAAAACCCGCCGCCCGCGATCGCCCGCCCAGCGCGCATCGCCTACGCCCGTAGCGCGCGCTCAACCGGCCGCCGCCGCCTCCGGCCCGCCACCTCGCCAACCGCCCTCCGCCGCCGCGCCGTCGCCAGCCTCGCCCGCCGTGCCCCGCCCGAGCAGCGGCCTCGACCTCGAAGCTCCTCGCCGGGCGCCTCCTCGTCGCCGGCCAGATCCGGCCAGGGTCCGGCCGGATCCGCCCTCCCCCGGCCGTCCCGGACCCCGTCGACCGCCTCTCCGTCCATCTCCGATGAGCTCCGGCGAAGTTCCGGCCGTGCCTCGTTATCCGTGCCGTGCTAGGTTGACTTTCTTCCCGTTCCCCGAATCCTCTCAAGTCCCGAGTCTTCTAACATATTCATGCATTTTCATCATGTCATAACTCTGCATCCGTAGCTCCGTTTCGTGCGTGTAATATGTCCAAACGTTCGCCTCGATGAGTAGATCATTTCATATAATTGCACCATTTTCATTTGAGCTCATCTTGGTGCCCTAAATGCTGTTGGAAGGGTGCTATGTGATGTTAGTTTCTGATTCTTATCAGTACATGCACTTTTGTCATTTTTGCTATGATTGATGTGTGCATCCTATGAACTTGAGTCCTATATGTGTTTTGTAATATGCCATGCCATCTTTCCAGGGGTATATGCCATGTATTTTTGTGATCTATGTGGTGACTAGCACAAGCATGCAAACTAGGTGTCCTGATGTTGCTGATTTCAGCCCTGTTTAGCTGATATTTTTATGCCATGTTAACTTGATGCTACAGAGCGATCCATGCATATTTTGAGTTACTTCATTAAGGATTTTTTGTTCTACATGTCTTGCTATATCCATCCATGCCCTTGTTTGCAATTAAGGAGTGCCCTAGCTTGAGTCAATCGAGCTCTACTTTTTCTATAAAATGTTCCTGGCAGGTTGTTTACATGTTATTCAATTTTGCCAAGGTTGTTGTAGTTGATCCGTGTATGCTATGATGTTGTTCTTGCCATGTATAGCTACTATAACATGTCTTCTTACTGTGAGTTGCCTTGCCATGCCATGTATTGCTCTGTGGTGAGTGATTCAAGCTCACCAACATGTCTAGTTACTGTTGTTCCTGCCATGTTTGAATCTGTAATATAACTTGCCATGTTTACATGAGTGCCATCATATTTTCTGCTCCTTTTTGGCTCATGGGCATTAAAGGACTTTTGTTCTATGCATTTAGTAGTATCATGCCATGCCTTTATTTTCCATGTTAAGTTCCTGTAGCATGTTGTTTGATAGCTCTAAACATTGCAACCTGATGTTAATTCTGCTAAAGTCTGAAACTGTTATTACTTGCAATCTTGCAATGTCATTTTGAGCATGTTCTAGTGATTTCTGGAGTTAGCTCAGTGTTCATGTTTTGTAATGCTTTACCTGTACATCATGCCCATGCATTTTGTTATTACGTTGAGATGCTGTAGCATAGTGCTTTGATGCTTGCAATATGCCTACTTTCTGTTTTGGACAGATTGTTGTCTTCACTTGTATAGGGTGTATGTGTTGATCCGTTGCTCCGTTTTGAGCGTGCTCTATATGAAACTTGCTTGTTTTTGCATGTAGTTTCATATTATCATGTTGCATCCTTGTTTTGAGGTGTTTGCTTGATGTTTGTATGCATGTTGCATCAATGCCATATTTATCTTGTTTTGCTCATATCTTCTAGGCCGTAGCTCCGAATCTAATGAACTTTATATGTAACTTGACTAGAATTTCGTGTAGATCATCGTGGTGCATTTTAACTTGTTGTTTAACAACTTGAACATAAGGTTATTCAGATCTGGACCAATTTCGAAATTTGCATATGAGGACTTACCGGAATTGTTCTATGTTGTTTCCGGCCTCATTTAAACTTGCTTTGATGTGTTGCTCCTGTTTGCATCATCTCTTGCCATGAGTAGCTTCATGTAGCTTTGTCATGCATCATGCTTGTTGTGCATCATGTCTTGTTCATGTGTGGTGTGTTTACTATGTTGTGTGCTTCTTCTTGTTAGTTCTGTTAGTTGCGATCGTGAGGATTAGATTCGTCTACGCTTGGTTGACTTCATCCGTTCATCTTCTTCATGGACTCGTTCTTCTTCCTTGCGGGATTTCAGGCAAGATGACCGCTACCTGGATCTCACTACTATCATTGCTATGCTAGTTGCTTCGTTCTTTCGCTATCTTTGCTACCTATTACACATTCCTCAAGCCATCCCAAATTGCCATGAACCTCTAACCTTTGACACCTTTCCTATGCAAACCGTTGTTTGGCTAGGTTACCGCTTTGCTCAGCCCCTCTTATAGCGTTGTTAGTTGCAGGTGAAGATGAAGTTTGTTCCTTGTTGGAACATGGAGATGATGTTCCTTGTTGGAACATGTTTACTTGTTGGGATATCACAATATATCTTATTTAATTAATGCATCTATATACTTGGTAAAGGGTGGAAGGCTCGGCCTTATGCCTGGTGTTTTGTTCCACTCCTGCCGCCCTAGTTTCCGTCATATCGGAGTTATGTTCCTGGATTTTGCGTCCCTAACGCGGTCGGGTGATTTATGGGACCCCCTTGACAGTTCGCTTTGAATAAGACTTTTCCAGCAAGGCCCAACTATGGTTTTACCATTTGCCTCACCTATGCCTTTTTTTCCCTTGGGTTTAGGAGCCGAGGTCATCTTTATTTAGCCCCCGGGCAGTTCTCCTTCGAGTGCTGGTCCAAACCGGCGATGTCCGGCGCCACAGGCAATCGGGGTCTATGCCAACCCGGCGTCTTGCTCATCCGGTGTGCCACGAGAGCGAGTGCGTCGACTCCTATCGGGATTTGTCGGCACATCCGGCGGCTTTGCTGGTCTTGTTTTATTGTTGTCGAAATGTCTTGTAGCGGGATTCGAGACTGATCGGGTCTTCCGGGAGAAGGAATATCCTTCGTTGATCGCGAGAGCTTATCATGGGCTAAGTTGGGACACCCCTGCAGGGTATAAACTTTCGAGAGCCGTGCCCGCGGTTATGTGGCAGATGGGAATTGGTTAATGTCCGGTTGTAGATAACCCGAAGTTGATCTTAATTAAAATACACCAACCGTGTGCGTAACCGTGAGTGTCTCTTTTCGGGGTTGATCGAGAGGAGAACACGGTTTCTGGGTTATGTCTGACGTAAGTAGGAGTTCAGGATCACTTCTTGATCATTACTAGTTGGCGACCGTTCCTTTGTTTCTCTTCTCGCTCTCATTTGCGTGGGTTAGCCACCATATATCCTTAGTCGCTGCTGCAGCCTCACCACTTTATCCCTTCCTTTCCCTTTAAGCTTTGCTAGTCTTGATACCCATGGTAATGGGATTCTTTGAGTCCTCGTGGCTCACTGATTACTACACCACCAGTTGCAGGTACAGGTTTGCGATGATCATGGCGTGAGGCGATGCTGGCTTGTGTTGGAGTTCTTCTGCTTCTTCTTCGATCAGGGGATAGGTTCCAGGTCGGCAGCCTGGGCTAGCAGGGTGGATATTGTTTGAGTTTCTGTTTATGATTCATCCGTAGTCGGATGTTGATCTTGTATATGATGTTGATGTATTCTTGTGGCATTGATGCCTTATGCATGTATCCCTATGTATTATGTAATGTTGATGTAATGATATCCACCTTGCAAAAGCGTTTCAATATGCGGGCCTATCCTTGGTGGGACTGTCGAGTTCCTTTTGGATAGGGTCGCATATTGGGCGTGACAAGTTGGTATCAGAGCCTCGACCGACCCTAGGAGCCCCCTTGATTGATCGTGTAGTTTGGCCGTTGTTGAGTCTAGAAGAAAACTATTTTTTGAGTCTAGTTATATCGGAGAGTAAGAATTCTTTTTACTCCTCAGTCCCTTCGTCGCTCTGGTGAGGAATCTTGACGTAGGTGTTTTGAACTACTCCTCTTCCCCTTCAAATTTTTCTTTAGGATCACGCAGTTTGTTTTCCGATCATTGGTTCTAATGTCTTTTCATCCGGTGCATTTCTCGTCAAGTTGACTCGAGCCTCTTCATCGTTGTCAAGTTCAATCCCCGATTGTTTTCTTTTCCCACCGCCCTCCCTTCTTCCTATCGGAACCGTAGTCCGTAATCGAGTATCCTTCCTACTCGTGCTAAGCCTTTGCTTTCTTTACTTTATGATTTCCAACGGTGTTTCCTTTGAAGTTTTTCATCGGGTTTCCCCTTCAAGTTGCCTTTGTTTTCCGCCCTCCACCCTTCTTCTTCCCGAAGTTTGAGTCTGTTTTGACCATCAATTCCATTCGTGTGGAGCCTCTTGATGTTTTGTCAATTATTTCAACCGGTGAATTCTCTCTTGTTCATCATTCTTCATCCCTTTCTTTTTCCGGTGGATTCAATTCTAGTTTTTCGGGTTGATCGTATTCTTTCCCTCAGCTCAAATATTTCCCTTTGCTCGTTCGCCTCTCGCCAGTTTGTCCTTCCGAGTCTTTGAAGACATCTCGGGAGATTAAATGCGTGTTCGAATTAATTCGAGGTTGTCAGCTCAGTCAAATATTTCAATTGTTCCAGTGCATCATCTATCTGTTCATCATCCCTTTCCAACCGTGTTTTTCTCTTCAGTGGGCCCTAACCCACAGGTCTTTTCCCAGGATCTTACCTGACTCTTTTAATTTCCCCGGAGCTTTTCCCATTCTTTTTGAAATTTGACGTAAGTATGAATTTCATCAGTCAGATGTTTTTCCAAGATCGATTTCAAATCATTTTCATTGTTGGCTCAACCTCTTCGCTTTTCATTCTCCCGGAGTATCTCAGTAATTTTGGTGGTGTTTTCTCCTCATCATTTGAAGATTGAAGAGAATTTTCCTCTAAATCTTGTCCGTTCCCCGGAGATTTATGGTGCTAGATCGATGTTATCCTATCTAATTGTTTCCAGTCATGCAAATTTTTTTCATCCATCCGGAGTATTTCAGATGTTGCTTTCCCTCTCGATCATCCGGAGGCCATCTTTTCGGAATATCTCTCTACTCTAAGTTTTCAAAGTCGTTCTCCAATTATTCTATATCCGTGCCCCTTCGTTCGTCTCAATATTCTTCCGGTGCTTCGTTCAAGTGTTCCATAGTCAGCTCATGATCTCTTTGTTCTTTTGCGTCTAAATCCCCTCTAGCTTATTTGTTCTTCTAATTCTTCCCGGTGATTCATTCTCTTTCATCAGTAATTTCCGAATTCTAACAGTGGTTCGTTCAAGATTATTTTCCTTTGTTATCATATTAATTCATTTGTTTCTTTTCAATCCTACCGGTGGTTCATGAAGACTTTCTCAAGTTTTGTGCTATCCCTTCTCAATCTTTTTTTTTCAAGAAGAATAAGTAGTATGAAAAATCCATTGTTTGTCATCAATTTAATTTGATGAAGGATAAGCATACAATAAATCTTTTTCTTATTCCATCCAAGTGTTTAATCTTTTTCTTCGGAATTTGTTCTTGACGAATAAATTCTAGTTCCAAGTCTTTTCATTTTTTCTTTTCCGGAGTTCAATTTCCTCGGCCTTTTCGTCGGAACCTCTATCTAAATAATCGCAAGGCCTTAATCTTATTTCCTTCCATCCTTCAATTGTATCTCATCATTCTTTTATTACCGGAGTTCTTCATGGTGGTTCTTCATGATTTAATTCTTTCTTCAAGAGTTTCATCAATATTTTGGTGGAATTCAAATACCTTTTCTTCTCGCGTCTCGAAGTGTAATTAATTCTCCATATTCTTTTGAAGTGGAGTTTTGCATTTCTTCGTTCTTCCCAGCTATCCAGTCATTTCCGGTTGTGGCAGGTTATCACCTCATGATTTTGAGATGTTACCTATAAGTCCACATCAAGCTTATTCTTTCGTTGTTGATTTTCTCAACAACTCCGTTCAACCTTTCCTTCTAAGTTCTTTTCATTCCATTCTTTCAATTCTTCCGGAGGCATTGTGTTGTTCATCTCGTCAAGTTTCATTCCATCTTCTGAAGCTCATGTTCTATTCTTTCCTTGTTCAACCGGTGTGCTGCCTAAATCCTTTCAGTCTTATTCGTTTCTTTTCTCATTCTAACCACTCCAGTTAGAACGAGTGCTTTCATAGTCTATCTGATTTCCGTGAGCTTTTGATTCTCGTCATTCTCGTCGTTCCTCTCTTCTTGTCGAGTGCTCTCGATTCTTTGTTTCTTCTCTTGAGTTTTTGTTTCACCTCATCCCTTTTTCTCTTCCGTCTCGGTCCTAAGATCTCGGGACGAGATCTCTTGTTAGTGGAGGAGTGTTGTAACGCCCCGGATTCGATGCGCCAGGTGTCCGTCAGTTATTCGCCGTTGTTGCCATGTCATTTGCTTGCGCGTTGCACTTTGCCATGTCATCATCTGCATTTCATATCATGTCATCATCGCATTTCATTTTGCATACGTGTTCGTCTCATGCATCCGAGCATTTTCCCCGTTGTCCGTTTTGCAATCCGGCACTCCTATGTCTCCGGCGCCCCTTTTACCTCTTTTCGTATGCGGGTGTTAAACGGTCTCGGAATGGACCGAGGTTTGTCAAGCGGCCTTGGTATAGCACCGGTAGACCGCCTGTCAAGTTTCGTGCCATTTGGAGGTCGTTTGGTACTCCAACGGTTAACTGGCTAACCGTAAAAGCCTCATTCTCTTTGCAGCCCAACACCCTTTTCAAAGTGGCCCAAAACCCAGCAAACTCCCCTCTATGCTCTCGGTCGTTCGATCACGATCGCGTGGCCGAAAACCGCACCTCATTTGGAGTCTCCTAGCTCCCTCTACCTATAAAACTAGATCCCCCGAAAATTCGCGGATCATTTCGCGCGAAACCCTAGCCCCGCTCTCCTCGCGCGCCGGACATGTCCATCCCCGCCGGACATGTCCAGCCGCCACGTCGCTCCGACCAATCGGACGTTGCCACGTCATCCCCGCCGCCCCCGCACCCAATCCCGCAGCGCCACGTGGCCTCCCGCGCCTCTCTCTCTCACCACGCCGCCGCCCGGCCATGAGCCGCCGGGCCCCGCCCACTGCCCGCCCTCCGCCGCCCGAGCCGCGCGCCGCCCGCCTCTCCGTGAACCCGCCCGCCCAGATCGCCGCCCGGCGCCCGCCCGCGTCGCCTACGCCCGTAGCGCCCGCTCCAACCGGCCGCCGCCGCCTCCGGCCCGCCACCTCGCCCGGCTTCGCCCTCGCCCGCGCCGTCGCCGGCCTCGCCCGCCACCGTGCCCGCCACGAGCAGCGTCGGCCTCGGCCTCGAGCTCCTCGCCGGGCGCCTCCTCGTCGCCGGCCAGATCCGGCCAGGGTCCGGTCGGATCCGCCCTCCCCCGGCCGTCCCGGACCCCGTCGACCTCCTCTCCGTCCATCTCCGACGAGCTCCGGCGAAGTTCCGGCCGTGCCTCGTTATCCGTGCCGTGCTAGGTTGACTTTCTTCCCGTTCCCCGAATCCTCTCAAGTCCCGAGTCTGCTAACATATTCATGCATTTTCATCATGTCATAACTCTGCATCCCTAGCTCCGTTTCGTGCGTGTAATATGTCAAAATGTTCGCCTCGATGAGTAGATCATTTCATATCAGTGCATCATTTTCAGTTGAGCTCATCTTGGTGCCCGAAATGCTGTTGGAAGAGTGCTATGTGATGTTAGTTTCTGATTCTTATCAGTACATGCACTTTTGTCATTTTTGCTATGATTGATGTGTGCATCCTATGAACTTGAGTCCTATATGTGTTTTGTAATATGCCATGCCATCTTTCCAGGGGTATATGCCATGTATTTTTGTGATCTATGTGGTGACTAGCACAAGCATGCAAACTAGGTGTCCTGATGTTGCTGATTTCAGCCCTGTTTAGCTGATATTTTTATGCCATGTTAACTTGATGCTACAGAGCGATCCATGCATATTTTGAGTTACTTCAGTAAGGATGTTTTGTGCTACATGTCTTGCTCTATCCATCCATGTCCTTGTTTGCAATTAAGGAGTGCCCTAGATTGAGTCAATGTAGCTCTACTTTTGCTATAAAATGTTCCTGGCAGGTTGTTTACATGTTATTCAATTTTGCCAAGGTTGTTGTAGTTGATCAGTGTATGCTATGATGTTGTTCTTGCCATGTATAGCTTCTATAACATGTCTTCTTACTGTGAGTTGCCTTGCCATGCCATGTATTGCTCTGTGGTGAGTGATTCAAGCTCACCAACATGTCTAGTTACTGTTGTTCCTGCCATGTTTGAATCTGTAATATAACTTGCCATGTTTACATGAGTGCCATCATATTTTCTGATCCTTTTTGGCTCATGGGCATTAAAGGACTTTTGTTCTATGCGTTTAGTAGTATCAAGCCATGCCTTTATTTTCCATGCTACGTTCCCGTAGCATGTTGTTTGATAGCTCTAAAGATTGCAACCTGATGTTAATTCTGCTAAAGTCTGAAACTGTTATTACTTGCAATCTTGCAATGTCATTTTGAGCATGTTCTAGTGATTTCTGGAGTTATCTCAGTGTTCATGTTTTGTAATGCTTTACCTGTACATCATGCCCATGCGTTTTGTTATTACGTTGAGATGCTGTAGCATAGTGCTTTGATGCTTGCAATATGCCTACTTTCTGTTTTGGACAGATTGTTGTCTTAACTTGTATAGGGTGTATGTGTTGATCCGTTGCTCCGTTTTGAGCGTGCTCTATATGAAACTTGTTTGTTTTTTCATGTAGTTTCATATTATCATGTTGCATCCTTGTTAAGGCGTTTGCTTGATGTTTGTATGCATGTTGCATCAATGCCATGTTTATCTTGTTTTGCTCATATCTTCTAGGCCGTAGCTCCGAATCTAATGAACTTTATATGTAACTTGACTAGAATTTCGTGTAGATCATCGTGGTGCATTTTAACTTGTTGTTTAACAACTTGAACATAAGGTTATTCAGATCTGGACCAATTTCGAAATTTGCATATGAGGACTTACCGGAATTGTTCTATGTTGTTTCCGGCCTCATTTAAACTTGCTTTGATGTGTTGCTCCTGTTTGCATCATCTCTTGCCATGAGTAGCTTCATGTAGCTTTGTCATGCATCATGCTTGTTGTGCATCATGTCTTGTTCATGTGTGGTGTGTTTACTATGTTGTGTGCTTCTTCTTGTTAGTTCCTGTTCTGTTGCGATCGTGAGGATTCGTTCGTCTACGCTTGGTTCGGCTTCATCCTTCATCTTCTTCATGGACTCGTTCTTCTTCCTTGCGGGATTTCAGGCAAGATGACCGCTACCCTGGATCTCACTACTATCATTGCTATGCTAGTTGCTTCGTTCTTTCGCTATGCTGCACTACCTATTACCTGTTCCTCAAGCCATCCCAAATTGCCATGAACCTCTAACCTTTGACACCTTTCCTATGCAAACCGTTGTTTGGCTATGTTACCTCTTTGCTCAGCCCCTCTTATAGCGTTGTTAGTTGCAGGTGAAGATGAAGTTTGTTCCTTGTTGGAACATGGAGATGATGTTCCTTGTTGGAACATGTTTACTTGTTGGGATATCACAATATATCTTATTTAATTAATGCATCTATATACTTGGTAAAGGGTGGAAGGCTCGGCCTTATGCCAGTGTTTTGTTCCACTCTTGCCGCCCTAGTTTCCGTCATATCGGTGTTATGTTCCCGGATTTTGCGTCCCTAACGCGGTCGGGTGATTTATGGGACCCCCTTGACAGTTCGCTTTGAATAAGACTTTTCCAGCAAGGCCCAACTATGGTTTTACCATTTGCCTCACCTATGCCTTTTTTTCCCTTGGGTTTCCGGAGCCCGAGGGTCATCTTTATTTTAGCCCCCCCGGGCCAGTTCTCCTTCGAGTGCTGGTCCAAACCGAGCGATGTCCGGCGCCCCCTGGGCAATCAGGGTCTATGCCAACCCGACGTCTTGCTCATCCGGTGTGCCACGAGAACGAGGTACGTGCGACTCCTATCGGGATTTGTCGGCACATCCGGGCGGCTTTGCTGGTCTTGTTTTATTGCTTTGTCGAAATGTCTTGTGGCCGGATTCCGAGGCGATAGGGTCTTCCGGGAGAAGGAATATCCTTCGTTGATCGCGAGAGCTTATCATGGGCTAAGTTGGGACACCCTGCAGGGTATAAACTTTCGAGCCGTGCCAGCGGTTATGTGGCAGATGGGAATTGGTTAATGTCGGTTGTAGATAACCGAAGTTGATCTTAATTAAAATACACCAACCGTGTAATGCTTAGTGAGTGTCTCTTTTCGGGGTTGATCGAGAGGAGAACACGGTTTTACGGGTTATGTCGGCGTAAGTAGGAGTTCGGGATCACTTCTTGATCATTACTAGTTGGCGACCGTTCCTTTGTTTCTCTTCTCGCTCTCATTTGCGTGGGTTAGCCACCATATATCCTTAGTCGCTGCTGCAGCCTCACCACTTTATCCTTCCTTTTCCCTTTAAGCTTTGCTAGTCTTGATACCCATGGTAATGGGATTCTTTGAGTCCTCGTGGCTCACAGATTACTACACCACCGATTGCGGTATAGGTTTTGCGATGATCATGAAGTGAGAGCGATGCTGGCTTGTATTGGAGTTCTTCTTACGCTTCTTCTTGATCGAGGATAGGTTCCGGTCGGCTGACTGGGCTAGCGAGGAGTGGATATTGTTTGAGTTTACATTTATGATTCATCCATAGTCGGATGTTGATCTTGTATATGATGTTGATGTATTCTTGTGGCATTGATGCCTTATGCATGTATCCTATGTATTATGTAATGTTGATGTAATGATATCCACCTTGCAAAAGCGTTTCAATATGCGGGCCTATCCTTGGTGGGATCGAGTTCCTTTTGGATAGGGTCGCATATTGGGCGTGACATTTGGTATGCCGGTGGCGATGCCGTGGTCAAGGCCGGGAGGTGAGCGGCCCGAGGTCCGGTAAGAGCCTCGAGTCGCGATGCTCGGGGTCCCCTTGGCGCTCAAGCAGCCATCGTTGATGAGAAAGGAGAGCGACGTTGCTAACACGGAGTTGCATTGAGTGTGGGGATGGTGTCGCGATGACTAGTGTGTCCGGAGGGTGACTTATCTCGAGGGTCAGGACAATGCTTCCTGGTGCGGCGCTAGGTCCGTGCCTTGGCCGGCGAGAGACTGCGCGGCGAGGACGTTTCTTGCTCCTTGGAGGGACCCTGCGGGTTCATCACAAAAGGAACAAGAGCTCGTCGTGGCGATAGTTAGTCCTGCCGTTAGTTGCTTTGGAGAGGCATGAGAGGCCTCGCGAGGTGTGTCGGGGCACCCTTGAGCCAGGGCGGGAATCACGAGGCCCTACCTCAGGGCGGGTTGCGCCTGGCTCTGGGCCTTATCTTCGAGTGTGTTCCTGCAAATTTGGCCAGATGCCGGTGCTCTACGTCTTCGGGTCCCGGCTCTCGGGCTGGTCTCAGCCGTCGCTGGCAAGCCAGGTCGCGATGCCATGGACAAGCCCAGAGGGTGAGGGCCGGAGAGCCGGTAGGAGCCCTGAGTCGCGATGCTCAGGCACCCTCCCTTTAAAGTGCAAAATTCCGCCACCCAGGAAAAGGCACCAAATAACAAGCATGGTGGAGCGAGAGCGTAATCCTAAGGAGAAAACAAGGAGGATACATGCCGCTGGGACTGGCCCGACAGGCTTGGGGATGATGCAGCCCGAGGGGCGCCCCCAACAAGACAAGCTAATGACATGAAATAAAAGGGATACATGCCGCAGGGACGGACCCACACGGCCTGGGAATAATGCGGCCCTGAAGGCGCTCCCAGTAGGAAATAAAACTTAAAGATGTCACCTGGTGATGTTGGGGATGAAGGGTTGTTGATGCAGCAGACTCGGTGGGCTGCTGGAGCCGATCCTCACGAGCCCCCAGGCCCAGGTGCCCCGGGAGGCTCCGGAGGCGTTGGCGGCTCCTCAGGTACCATCTCCATCTCCGCCAGGGCTGCGGCGTGCTTGACCTCTTGAGCCTCCAGGACGGTCCTCATGAGACGCTGGTGCGCAGCAGCCGCGTTTGGCAGGCTATAAGGCATGCGTACGTAGCTGTGGGGCGACCCTCGCAACGTCCCACTCGCGAGGGCCAGAGGCGCTCTTGGGATGCGGCTCGGTTGAGCCCTGGTATGTCGATGCAGACGCGGAGCCCACCATCCTCGCCTGTATGGGGGGCCACAGCGGGTAGGCGGCGGCTGCCCCTCATGACCCTTGACTCCTGTAGCTCCTGAATGGCCTTGCTGATGAACTCTTGAGGGTTCTGTCCTCCTGGTCTTGCTCCTGCTTGCGGGAAACGTGCTTCGAAACACGCCTCCACGTGGTGCCCAAGCGCCTCCCTCGAGACCTTGGCGAGGTCGGTGGCCCTCGAGGGGAGAGCCCCCGAGCCCTGCCTAAGGAGGGCGCCGGGTGCGCTTTCCTATGCGATGGAAGGAGGCTCCCCCTGGCCCGGTGCGGACCCTGAGGGGCCTGTCTCTTGAAGAGTCGGGCCGGTCGATGTCTTCTTCTTCTTGGGTGTGGCCTCAGGAGGCCTCCTGCTGCTGTGGTCTGGGTCTTCCAGCGATGCGGCCTGAAAATCTTGCTCCAGGGAGCAGACTGCGTCTCTCTCTTCACAGTGCACCGTGATGACTCCGCTGCTTCCTGGCATCTTGAGGATGTTGTATCCATGGTGGGTTACGGCCATGAATTTGGCCAGCGCTGGGTACCCGATGATGGCGTTGTATGGCAGGCGAGTGTGGGGGACGTCGAAGTCGATGAGCTCGGTGTGGTAGTTGTCGCGGGCCCCGAAGGTGACTGGAAGGCGGACCTGCCCGATCGGGACCGTGGAGCCGTCGGTGACTCCGGAGAAAGGCTTGGTTGGCTGAAAGGTCGTAAAGGCACTTGAAGATTGTTGAATGTCTCCACGGACGGGGCGTTGAGCCCTGCTCCGCCGTCGATGAGGGTCTTGGTGACTAGCACATTCTTGATGATTGGGGAACAAAGCATCGAGAACTCCGGGTGTGGCTGCGCACTTGAGCTGATCCGCTGGAGCTGAACATGATGGCGCCGCGCCGACCACGAGAGGCGCGTGGACTCGAGCTTGGGGAGGACTGCATTCACTTGTGGGCGAACTGCTTGAAGATCTTGTTGAGAGGCTGGGGCATGGGCTCCGCCGAATGCTGACGATCGCACGCGCTTCTGGAAGCCCCCAGCCCCTCGATCTGATGACGGTCTTTGATTCTCCTTGGTGGCGGCAGCAGAGGGAGGCTGCGTTCCCCTACAGGCGATCCTCGCGAGGCTGATCCCTCCAGCCTCCCTCATGAGGTGGGTCTTGCCAGTGCCGTCCTCGCGAGGTTGGTCGCGCCACCCCTTGCGCGGGCCGTGGTCTTCCAGCGTCCTGCATTCCTTCCTCCTCGGTCGTAGCCCCGGTCGGCTGTGCTCGGGCGTCTGCCGACCCTTCCCAGCGCCGCGGCTCGGAGCTCTTGACATTCATTGGTGTTGTGGGTGTGGAGGTCGTGGTACACGCAGTACCGGCTGCCCTTGGAGGACTCGGGCTGATCTCTGCCTCGCTTGGTGTCTGGTTCGGCCGCGAGCACGGCAGCCCCCTTGCGCTTCACGTCCTTAGCCTTGGACTTCTTCTCTTCGGGATCCGCGGCAGGCTGCTCGAGGAGGGAGAGGCGCCCCTCCTTAGCCCTGGCGCACTTGGTCGCCAAGTTGAACAGCTCCAGGGAGGTGCACAGATCTTCATTCATCGCCAGCTCCTCCTTCATCTTGATGTCGCGCACGCCGTCGGAGAAGGCAGAGATGACGGCCTCCTCCGTCACCCTGGGGATCTTGAGGCGCGTTCTTGAAGCGCTGGATGTACTTTTGCAGGGTTTCCCCTGGCTGCTGCTTGATTCGGCGCATGTCGCTCACGGCAGGTGGCCGGTCGCGAGTACCTTGGAAGTTGGCGATGAAGCGGGTGCGCATCTCGGCCCAGGAAGAGATCGTGCACAGGGCCGATTCGAGAGCCAGTGCGGGCCCCATCCTTGAGCGCCATGGGAAACCAGTTCGCCATGACCTTTTCATCCCCGTTGGCAGCCTCGATGCCCAGCTCGTAGAGCTGGATGAACTCCGTAGGGTCGGCGGTGCCGTCGTAGCGAGGAGGCAGGTCCGGCTTGAACTTGGCGGGCCATGCAGTGCTGCGCAGCTCGGAGGTGAAGGCGCGGCAGCCCGCCGTGGCCGCGGGGGTCCTCGGACGGCAGAGAGCTTGGTCTTGTGGGTCTCCCTGCGCTGCGGCTGGGGGCAGCGCAGGGTCTTGACGTGCTGGAGCGGGGAGCGCTCGGGCAGCTTCTTCTTGAGCGAGAACTTCTTGGCAGCTCTGCTCTTCTTTGTCTTGGCGCTGGCGAGCAGGTTCCGCCCGAAGGCCGCAGCGCTTGGGGCCAGGGCGCCATCTTGAGGAGGAGGTGGCTAAGGCGCCCTGGGAGCTTCACCGCCCAGCGGTGCGGGTGCCAGCGAGGCGGGCGGCCTTGGTCGCCTCTGCGGCCTGAGACGGCTTCGGCGACTTCGGTCGAGCCATTCTTCAGTGAACATCGTCGGCGACGGGCGGTAGCGCGAGCTTCGTTAGCGCGATGAGCGCAACTTCGGGCCTCCATGGCGCCTTGGCGAAGCGTGGCGAAAGAACCAGCGGGGTGAGCGAAGGCGTGGCGGTGCGGCCGTCCGCCTCATGGGCCGAGTCTTTGGGGCGGCGCTTGTTGCTCGTTCCCCGCCCGGGCGATGGCGGCGTTGATGGCAGGTGACGGGAACGACGGCAGCGGCGCCCGCCGACGGGAGTCGTCTGGGCGACATGGGAGGCGAGGGCGGCTCGGCGCTTCAGCCAGGGCAAGCAGCGTCGGAACATGGTTGCGGTGGTCGGGGAAAAACGAGGCGATGAAAAGCGAATTCCGCGCACCCCTACGCTTGCGCCAAATGTCGGATTTCGGGTTCCGGCAGACCCTTAAGGTTCGAACTCTGGGGTGCGCTTGGAGATCCAACCCTCCACCGTATCGTACCTCGCGGAATCGCAGGGACCTAAACTACTAAATAGAATAGGACAAGAGACGCAAGATTTATACTAGTTCGGGCCACCGTTGTGGTGTAATACCCTACTCTAGTTTGTGGTGTGGTGGATTGCCTCTTGGGCTGATGAAGAACAGTTCAGGGAAGAACAACCTCGCGAGGGTCTGTTCTTGGTGGGTGTGATGACCTCCTAAGTGGTGTCCCGTCGCTCTAGCTTGAGGATCGGGTCTCTATCTCTCTCTCTGGATTCCAAATGCCGGATCTCCGATTGTCTTTCTCTCGTCCTTTCTTATCCGTACCTCTACTATGGTGGCTAGCTCTACTTATATAGACGAAGGCCCTGGGCCTCTTCCCAAATATTGAGCGGGAAGGGCGCCCACAATTGGCCATTTTGAAGGGGAACAACGGGTACACTTATCCTGACTAAAGTTGGTCCTACTTTGCCAAAGGCTCTGGTGGTGACGCCTTTGCTTGGGCTCCACGATGACTCCCTTCCAGCCGTTAGGGCTGGTCTTGGTCTTGTTGCACCGAAGCGGATGCCTTTGCTTGATGCTCTACGCTGCGCTTGCTCCCTTTGCACCAAAGAGGAAAGGAGGGACGCTGCTGGCTGGCGCCAATGGCGCCCTTGGTAAATCATGGCTTGCGTCATGGGCGCCTCACGAGGTACCCTGCCTTGAACTCTCCGCCTCCTCATGAGCCAGCCTGATGAGGCCGTGCCTGAGGAAGCTCCTTGTCGTCCGCCCAGCAATCTGGCCCTCGCGAGGGTCTTGAGCTTGTGTTGATGAAGATGGGCTGTCCTGGGCCTCCTTTGAGCCACGCCGCAGGCCGCAGGTAGGCAAGTCTGGGGACCCCCGTTCCCAGAACGCCGACAACATCTCATAGGATCCAAAGAGAGAAAGAGAGAGAGACTGAACTTCCCCTAGCAGTTCGACGCACCAGCCAAGAACACCTGACCCTCGCGAGGCTGTTCTTCCTTGTATTATTCGTAATCAGCCCAAGAGGCAATCTACCACACCACACACTAGAGTAGGGTGTTACACCACAATGGTGGCCCGAACCAGTGTAAACCGTGTGTCTCTTGTGTTGTTCCTTTGTTAGTTTAGATCCTAGCGAGGCGGCGAGGTGCAGGTAGGTAGGAGGCGAGATCTCCGCATACACCCCAGAGTTCAAACCTAGAGGGTCTTCCGGAACCCAAAATCCGACATTTGGCGTGCCAGGTAGGGGTGCGCCGGAGCTTTCCCTTCCACCGACCCGCTCTCCACCGACACCGCGACTCGCCTTACGATGGGCGGCGCGCTTCCACTTCGTCGCCGGCGCCCGGCCTTGGGGCTGAGGTTCGAGCCTTGGCCCCAGCCTTCGACAAAAGGTCTTGGTGGCGGACAAGTTCAAGCCAGAGACTCCGCGCGCTGGCAGCACAACTGATCCGCTGGCCTTCCTGCTGGCGTACGAGGAGGCCATCCTCAAAGCAGGAGGCGACGACAGGGTCATGGCTAACTAGCTTCCCATGGCCCTCACCGACGCCCCGCGCATGTGGCTGCTCCACCTGCCTGCAGCTTCCGTGGCCTCTTGGGAAGAGCTGCGCAACCTCTTCCTCGCCCAGCACGCGGCGCTGGCGCCCCCGGTCGTCGCGGCTCTCCTGGGCGGCTCGCAGGCACCACCTTCAGGCCGCCACGTGAAGCCAATCGTCCGCCAGGTCGGCGCTGCCTCCATGCGGCAGGGGGCTCCCCCAGGTCCGTCGGCGCCCAAGGCCGATCTGGCCTTCAGCTTAGAGGACCACCCCTCCAACTCAACCTGCTCGGGCGCGCTCCCAATGCTGCGCACCCCCACCATTTGCCAGGTGGCCGTCACGAGGACTCTCATCGATGGCGGCGTGGGCCTCAGCGTGCTCTCGGTTGAAGCCTTCAGCCTCCTCCACATACCGCCGGAGCGGGTTCAGCCCAGCCGGCCTTTCTTGGGCGTCGGGGGCGGGTCATCCAGATCCCTGGGGCAGATCCGTCTCCCGGTAACCTTCGGCACCTACGACAACTTCCGCACAGAGCTAATCGACTTCGACATCGCCCCCATCGTCCTCCCATACAATGCCATCCTCGGCTACCCAGCATTGGCCCCATTCATGGCCGCGACTCGCCAAGAGTACAACCTCATTAAGATGCCCGGGAGCAACGGCTTCCTCACCGTGTCCGAAGACACCGGGGATGCGTTGCAAGTGCTCAAGCTCGCCTTCAAGTCGGCGGCGTCGGCGCAGCCTGCCAACTCAGACGCCCCCAGGCCCAAAGGGGCTCGCCCGGCCAAGAAGAAGCATTTGTTCACCCAAGACAAGGCGAAACCAAGCGAGATCTTTGGTCGACGAGGACGGATCCACTAACGCCACCTTCACCATAGGCGCCAACCTTGAGCCCGAGCAGGAGGAGGCCTTGGTCAAGTTCCTGCGTGCAAACAAGAAGGTATTCGCATGGGAGCCTGATCAGCTGGCGGGGATCCCTAGAGGCGGAATCGAGCAGCACGTCACCGGGTGCCCCAATGTCCGCCCCGTGAAGCAGAAGGCAAGGCGGCAGTCCACTGAAAAGCAGGCTTTCATTATCCAAGAGACTCGTAAGTTAGAAGCTGCAGGGGTCATTCGCGAGGTCCGATACCCGGATTGGTTGGCAACCCGGTCGTCGTGCCAAAGAAAGGGGGGAAGGAACGCATGTGTGTCGACTTCACCAACCTCAACAAAAGCCTGCCTGCAAGACCCGTTTCCGCTCCCTCACATCGATCAGATCGTCGATTCCACCGCCGAGTGCGACATGTTATGTTTCTTGGATGCCTTCTCGGGGTAACACCAGATCAAGATGGTAGTAGAATATGTGGAAAAAACGGCTTTCCTGACCCCGTGTGGGGTGTTCTGCTACACATGCATGTCGTTCGGGCTGCGCAACGCAGGGGCGACCTTTCAGCGACTGATGCACATCACCTTGGGCCCGCAGCTCGGGAAGAATGTTGAGGCTTACATCGATGACATTGTGGTGAAGTCTCGCGAGGCCAAAACCCTGATACAAGACCTGGAGGAAACCTTCGCGAGCCTCAACGCAGTGAACATGCGGCTCAACCCGGAGAAGTGTGTGTTTGGGGTCCCCTCGGGCAAGCTCTTGGGCTTCCTCGTGTCCCACCGAGGCATCGAAGCTAACCCAGAAAAGGTCAAGGCGGTCGAGGACATGAGCATGCCAAAGACCTTCAGAGAAATGCAGAAGCTCACTGGGCGCGTGACAGCACTAGGACGCTTCACCTCCAAGTTGGGGGAGCGAGTGCTGCCTTTATTCCAGCTGATGAAGAAAAAGGGGCCCTTTGAATGGACCGAAGAGGCCAACAAGGCGTTCCAAGATCTCAAGAGGTACCTAACCAGCCCTCCGGTAATGGTGGCCCCAGCATACAGGGACCCTGGTCCCTCTGCCTTGCAGCCACTCCCTACTCCGCCAGCGTAGCCCTAGTGGCGGTTAGGGAGGAGCGTCGGACCAAAGCCGCGGCAGCTGCCCGGGTCAAGGCGAAGCAGGGTCAAGGAAGACCCACAGAGACCACTACCACAGCCGAGAAGGACCAGCCGCCGCTTGTAGGCAACGCACTTTCGGGACGGAAGAGACCCCTCCCCTGGCGACCAGCCAGCTGGAGGCTCCAGCATCTCGAGGCGCCATGGTCTCCTGAGGGCGCCATCGACACCAGCACTCCCAACCTTGTTGAACACCCTATGTGCCCGTCGGCCACAGTGTTGCGGGGCCGAGGCGCGCGGTACCCCATGCCTCAGAAACTCCTCCTCGCGCTATTGGTGGCCTCGCGCAAGCTGCGACATTATTTTCAGGGCCACCCCATCAAGGTTGTCTCAGCGTACCCCTTTGAAAGGGTGCTCAGGATCCCTAACTCAGCTGGAAGAGTCGCTGAGTGGAACATTGAACTGCAAGCGTTTCAGCTCGAATTCAGCACAACCAGAGTCATCAAGGGGGCAGCATTGGCGGATTTCGTGGCAAAATGGACGGAGGCGCCGGGCCTCAAGGCTGATGAGGATCGATCCCTCTTCCCGGGAAGCGAGGTGCCGGACGGTTGGTTCATGTACTTTGACGGGGCATTCTCCAGGCATGGCGCGTGGGCTAGTGCGGTGCTTATATCTCCTACTAAAGACAAGCTCTACTACGCCGTGCAACTCTGTTTCCAGCACGGAGAAAAGGTCTCCAACAACATAGCAGAATATGAAGGCCTAATAGCAGGCCTGAAGGCCGCAACTGCCCTAGGAGTGAAGCGCCTTACCATCAAAGGTGATTCACAACTCATCGTAAACTTCTCCAACAAGGTATATGAGCCGAGGGATGAGCACATGGAAGCCTACCTCACGGATGTCCGCAGAATGGAGAAGCAGTACTGGGCTGGAGTTGCGGCATGTGCCCGTGGCACCAATCGAGAGGCCGACGACATCGTAAGCGAGCATCCAGGCGGCTACCTCGGGAGCCTGGCGTGCGTCGAGGCGGCTCTTCAAGCCTCGGCCGTGCCATCACTATCAAACACGGTGCAGCCTGGGAGGAGCTCCCCAGCCACCAGCCTCGGGAGCCCGGTGCAGGGCCCGGCCTCGGGAAGCTGGCGCTTGCCCTTGACGCTGGAGCCTCAGGAGGGGTGCTGGATCACACAGCTCTGGAGCTACTTGAAGCAAGGGACCTTGCCGGAGAAGGAGGAGGAAGCGGAGCGTGTGGCGCGGCAGGCCACAGCATACTGCATCAGGGATGGAGAGCTCTACTGGAAGCGATCAAATTATGTGTCCCTACGCTGCATCTCCAGGGAGCAAGGGAAGGAACTCCTGGCAGATATACACGGTGGAGACTGTGGGCATCATTCATCATCGTGGACCCTCGTTGGCAAGGCGTTCATGCAGCGAAGTTCTATTATTGGCCCATCAACGCTCAATGATGCCGTCAACCTGGTGAAGGCTTGCGAGGCCTGCCAATTCCATGCCAAGCAGATCCATCGGCCGGTGAAGGTCTGCAAACTATACCCTCTCGTGGCCATTCACGATGCAAGTGCGGATATCCTGGGCCCATTTCGTCGGGCGCCAGGGGGCTATCGCTACCTCTACGTCGCTGTGGACAAGTTCACCAAGTGGGCTGAAGTGGAAGCCGTTCGCACCATCCCCGCAGGTTCTGCGGTCAAGTTCATCAAGGGCATCGTGAGCCGGTTCGGGGTGCCGAACTGCATCATCACCGACAACGGTTCGCAGTTCACCAGTAACCTCTTCAAAACATACTATGCTAACCTTGGGACGCAGATATGCTACGCTTCAGTGGCGCACCCACGGAGCAACGGTCAGGCCGAGCGGGTTGAACGCGGAGGTCTTGAGAGGCCTCAAGACTAGGACATTCAAGAAGAAGCTGAGGGCCTGCGGCGGAAGGTTGGTATGACAAGCTTCGATGTGTTGTAGTCCATCCGCATACGACCGCAACCAAGCCAATGGCGAGACCCGTTCTTCCTGGTCTATGGAGCTGAAGCGGTCCTCCCTCACGAGGTCGGGGCGATCGTTCCGCACGGGTCTGACGTTCGACAAAGGCGCAGCGATCGCCCATCGCGAGGGGCCGGACCTCGTCTTTGGGGAGGAGCATCATCGGGAAGCCGCGCTCCGAGCGGCAAGATACCAACAAGCGTTGCGGCGATACCACTGCCGCAACATCCACCCCAGGACTCTCGAGTTAGGGGACCTCGTGCTCAGGCGGGTTCTCTCCAGGGAGGGACTGCATAAGCTCTCTCCCATGTGGGAGGGCCCGTTCAAGGTCGTTCATGTTTCCAGGCCCAGCTCCGCGCGCTTGGAGACTCAGGAGGGGGTGCCCATCCAGAACGCGTGGAACATCCAGGACCTCCGGAGGTTTTACCCCTAAAAAGGCCCAGAGCCTGTGAAGAAGGCGAACGCCTGTGAAGCGCTACGTTTTGGAAAAGGCCCAGAGCCTGTGAAGAAGGCGAACGCCTGTGAAGCGCAGCGTTTTGGAAAAGGCCCAGAGCCTGTGAAGAAGGCGAACGCCTGTGAAGCGCTGCGTTTTGGAAAAGGCCCAGAGCATGTCAAGAAGGCGAACGCCTGTGAAGCGCTGCGTTTTGGAGAAGCCCCAGAGCCTGTGAAGAAGGCGAACCCATGTGAAGCGTTGCGCTTTGAAAAAGGCCCAGAGCCTGTGAAGAAGGCAAGCGCCTGTGAAGTTCATCTTTCCGAGAAAGGCCCGGAGCCTGTGAAGAAGGCCAATTCCTGTGAAGCTTGCCGCCCGTGACACTCTCACGTAATAATGAGTTGGGGCTGTACACGCCCCGGAGTCTCAGGCGCCCGGCCTCAGGCCACAGGGCTCCCTCGCATGCCGAGTGGCAGCACTTAGCTCCGTGCTGGTGAGAAGACGTCGAAGACTAGATTAGTTGCCGGACGCGGCTTTTCTCATTTGCTTTCTGCAATTGGCTTGTTCATTCCCATTTGAAGTTTTATTGAAGTTGTTGTCGTCTTTGGCTTGTGACTCCTTGCCTTTTCGCTCTCCTGCCTTGATTTCTCTCGTGCAAGTCTCGCGAGGGAGCAGCCTTGAGCACCCTCATGAGTGTTTTCTGCCCTGCTTATCGTTTGAGGCTTCCCTACCGGGTCCACTACAGGAGCACCCCTCGATCCGTGCCCCATGGGCACCGTGGCCTAAACACGTAACCTGGGTCATCGCCTCCACAGTGAGGCCGGAGCTACCTCTCGAGACTAACCTTCGCAGGACATGAAGCTTTGTGAGGCCTCGGCCTCGAGAAGCAAAACCCTGACAGCCCCGAGCTAACTAATTCCTCTGCGCAGGCGTCTGGCACAAAGGAGTAATACCGAAATAGCGGAACAGTACGAGAATTAACAGCACCAGTCCAAGCCTGCCCTGCAGACCCTACACTCTGTCTCCTTGCGCGGGGAAAAGGAAAAAGAACAAAAGCGTGGCGACTACTTTGACACCAACTTCAGCTGGGAGACTCAGGCGCCTCCGAGCTCGAGGCGGACTCCCTCTCGCTACCTGCACCGAGAAGCGCGACGGCGGTCGGACCCGCTATCTCCCTCCAGTGAGGCGTGGCAGCGCGGAGGCTGGTCGCCAACCACGGCCCGGAGGAGCCGCCGTTCAAGAAGAGTCGTCAAAGCTCGATGAACCCAGGCCGCCACCACGCTGCTGCCGCTGTCATCTTCATAAATCACTTTGGGGCTTAGCCCACGTCCATGATGCCGTCTTTCTCGAGGGGCAGCACCGGCCTTGGCGACCGTCTTCCCCGAATACCCTCACGTAGAGGGTGGCAGCACCGTCGAACTTGAAGTGAAGGGTGCACCGCCGGCTCAGACCACGCGCGCGGGCAAACGTTTGCCAGCTGCGGGTCAGGGCCACGCTCCCGGCTGTAGAGTCCTCCAGCGAAGCCCAGGAGGCCCGACTGCAGCAACCATCCGCCTGAAGCCAGAGGCTGCCCGGGGCATCGGCCGGAAGCTCACCTAGGAGGAGGCGAGGAAGCTGGAGCCGGGTGTTGGTCGGCTCCGCCGACCACACAACAAACTCCGGCAGCACCTCTGCCGAGTGGAAGCGCTGCCTAGGGGGTCGCGCGGTCGTAGCACGCCCCCCAGCAACGGCCTGCCACCCGTCACCGCGCGGGAGATCACCTCCACGGCCGCGAGGAGCCACTATGGGAGCCGCAGGGTGCTTGCGAGGACGGCCTCGACCGCGCTTGGGCGGGGGAGAGTCGGGCTCCACCTGGCGGGCCTTTCCTTTCTCCGCGGCCGAGAACCTCTTTGGCGGAGCCGTGAAGAAGAAGGAGAAGCAATAGAAGATGGAAGGAAGCAAGCGCCGTCCGTGCCTTATAGCCGGGGAAGGCCAACCGCCGGCCTCCACGATCGCAGGTAATCATGACCCACTTTGCATGCAGGGACTTTTCAATTCATGCAGTTGCCGAGGCATCGTGGGGGAGCGGAGCCGCCCACGTCCAATCAACCGCCACGCGGCGCCCAAGGCCGCAGGCTGTTAGGGCCCGTGGCGCTTCGCACTTGCCCCTTCGCCTCTCTGCTCAGCCAAGTCCAGGCGCGCCTTGGGCTCGGGGGCTACTGTCGGCGTTCTGGGAACGGGGGTACCTCGACTTGCCTCCCTACGGCCTGTGGCGTGGCTCAAGGGGTGGCCCACCACGGCCCATATTCTTCAGCACGAGCTCAAGACCCTCGCGAGGGGCCAAGCCTCGTGGGGCGGATGACAGGAAACTTCCTCAGGCACGGCCTCGTCAGGCTGGCTCGCGAGGAGGCGGAGAGATCAAGACGGGGTACCTCACGAGGTGCCCATGATGCAAGCCATGACGACCTAGAGGCGCCCAGTGAGCGCCAAATTTCACGCAGTGTCCTCATTTCCTCTTTGGTACAAAGGGCAAGCGCGAGGTGAGTATCAAGCAAAGGCATCCGTTTGATTTAACAAGACCAAGACAAATGCATAGCGGCGGGAAGGAAGTCATCGTGGAGCCCAAGCCGGCGTCACCACCCGAGCCTTTGACGGGCAAGGACCAACTTTAGTCAGGATTAGTGTACTAGATGTTCCCCTTAAGAATGGTCAATTGTTGGCGCCCTTCCCGCTCAATATTAGGGAAGAGGCCCAGGGCCTTTGCCTATAAATAGGACTAGCCACCCACAGGGTAGAGGCAGCTCGGAGGCATCTCAGAGGATCCAAAGAGAGAGAGAGAGAGAGAGAGAGAGAGAGAGAGAGAGAGAGAGAGAGAGAGAGAGAGAGACTGAACTCCCCCTAGCAGTTCGTCGCACCAGCCAAGAACACCTCACCCTCGCGAGGCTGTTCTTCCTTGTATTGTTCATCATCAGCCCAAGAGGCAATCCACCACACCACACATTGGAGTAGGGTGTTACACCACAATGGTGGCCCGAACCAGTATAAACCTTGTTTCTCTTGTGTTGTTCCTTTGGTAGTTTAGATCCTAGTGAGGCGGCGAGGTGCAGGTAGGTAGGAGGCGAGATCTCCGCGTGCACCCCAGATTTCGGACCTAGAGGGTGTGCCGGAACCCGAAATCCGACACCTGTCCAATCGTACTAGTGGAGTACTGACAACATCTGTACTAGAGTATGCAGTGCTCATAGTTGTACTCCCTCCTTCCATTTATATAGGGCCTATGTGGAGGAGAGAGATGTGAAAAAGTAAGGGGAGTGAGCTCTCATGCAAGATCCTAGCTATATACGCATTCCTAGTTAAATACGTACAATAAATATGAAGAAAGACATGGAGAGGAGATGGAAAAAAGTACTAATACAATAGCCAACCTTATAATTTTTTTTCCGGGAAATAGCCAACCTTATAGCCCACACTACTGTATGATGGCTATAGATGACATGGTAGTTCCTTATAGCCATCGACTGGCTATATTATTAACCATGCTCTAATGCGTTTTCAAAACCGCATTTGACTATTGACAAGACTAATAGTACATGAGATGTATAATGTGAAAACTGTGTCATTGGAAGCTCCTTTCACGTACGTATACCTGCCTTACCCTCCCTTTCGGTCACTTACTGGCGGACAATGTGCTTGCTAGGCCCCGCATGTCAGTTACTCAATGGGTTCGGCCACGTCAGGGGATCCTCATCCGTAGTATACTCCCTCTGTTTTTATTTACTCTGCATAACATGACGCGGGCGGGGGAGGGGGAGGGACGTCGGTTTGCTCTAAACTGCGGTCCCACAAGCGAGCGAAAACGCAAGACGAAGCGTGTTCCGTTTGGTGAGCAACATGGAGGGTCCAGCGTGCCGGGCTGCAACGCGAAGGAGACAAGAGCGATGTACAGTCAAAACCGATTGACCGGGTCACCGGAACCACTATTCACACCAGAACTTTCGCTGCTCGACCTACACCAGCCACATCCCTAAAACCACACCTAATCTCCAGCCCCTTCCCCCACCTTTGGAACCCCTAGCCCGCATCAAGCGTCCCCTAGTTCGCCGGAAGGCCATGGTGCACCGCAAGATCACGTACTACAAGATGCTGACGTCGGAGCGCCGCGCAGAAATCACGACGGCGGTCGACGCCAGAGACCTCTATTCCCAAGCTCGCTTTGCGGCGGGCCAATCCCCGAGTTCTCTGGAGCCAAGTTACAAGGAGGAGGACGCCGATCCAATGTTCATGGCGGAGGTCGCGGCGCAGAAGGCCCCCGATGGGTATGAGACGATGGACGTCGACTTTGTGCCGGCATCCGAGTCCCCCATGGTGCAGGCGGACCAGCGGTTCAACCTGGCGATACTAAAGGAGGACCGGGAGGCAGAGGCTCAACTCGACGAGGAGCGCCTGCATGCCGCTGCCATCGAGGCTCTCTTGCAGGCGGAGATGTCGTGGATGTGAATCGGGCGGCGGAGCGTCAACTTGAGGCGGAGCGCGCAGATGCCTCTACCATCGAGGCCCTCCTGCAGGCGGAACCGGGCGTCCTGGACTTGAACCGGGCGGCAGAGGCTCAACTCGACACGGAGCGCGTGGATGCCACTCTCATTGCGGCACTCCTGCAGGCGGAACCGGACGTCCTGGACTTGAACCGGGCGGCGGAGGCTCGACTGGATGCGGAGCGCGCAGATGCCGCTGCCATCGAGGCCCTCCTGCAGGCGGAACCGGACGTCCTCGACTTGAACCGGGCGGTGCTCTCGTCCGTGCAGAGCGCCCGCATGCTCCGCATGAACGAGTAGCTGGAGGCTGAGGACAACCACGGTGCGGAGACACACGTCGGCAGCTATGGCTGGTTCGCGCCGGCAGCCAAAGACGACGAGGCCGTCTCGTTCCGCGAGCAGTGATAGTTTTTCTTTATGTTGTTGTTTTTATGTATCTTTTGCCGTGTAAAAACATATATTGTTATGCAAGTTGCCTGACTTGGGTCAGTCTACCATTTCAGGCGTTTGGATGAATATCCTACATCTCCTAACCCTTCTTCCTCACCTCTTCTTCTTCCCCAACAGACCACCGCACGGGCCGTACGGATACTCCCCAAAATTGCGGTTGGATAAACATACTCTATGAACGAAAATTATGTGTCAGCAGTAGGATGGCTGAGTTTGGTTTGTTCACATGCGACAGCACGTGTCAGTGAGGGTGTGTTACCTTGGTTGGGTTTGCGGCATGCAGGAGCCACTGTGCATGTGAGGGTGTGGTGCGACCGCGGCGTGCAGGAGCCACGTGTGAGGGTGCGGTGCGACCGTGACTGCCGTGCGCAAGTGTACCTCCTTTTCATTTTGAAAACATTAGGCAAGCTTGGCAAAAAATGTGTGGCGAAGTATGGCAATGCAAGGCCTAGACCCAAACACGATAAGTACGTAGTACAAGTACTACGTACTAGGAGTACTAGTGTTAAAAAAGAAAGGCGGGATTTTCCTTCGTGGGATTAATCGATACAAATCCTCGTTTCATGTGTCAATTAATACGTATTTTTTTCTCCAAGGCCCAAAGAGCTAACCATCTCACTCCTCATCGCTTGATTAATGCAGCGCCATGCAAACCAACCTTCTCATTTCCGCATGCATGCAGGGGATATTAATGTCCTTGGTTGCTAGTACGAGGCAAACCCCATCAATTTTGCCTCGATTAGTGTTAGTGGCCTTTTGCAAATTGTAATTTTGATATACCGGCCTTGTGTACAAAAAAATGGAGGTAGTAACTATATTTGACTTCCATCCCCATTGCGGTGACGTCGACGATACCTCGAACGTTGTGGTTTGGCGAAGTGCGTTCGACGAAGAACACCACTGGAGACCACGGTAAGTCGTAGTGTCGCCTGCAAGCCGAGACAACCGCCTTATTTACATCCAGGAAGTCCGTTGAACCAAAGGACGCGTAAATGTACTAGTACTACTCGTACACAATAGCGTCGTCTGTCCAGCTTAGTGCGGTCAGATGGTTTCTCGAAGAAGACGATGGAGAAGCGGAGTCTGTCGCATGTGGGGTTCCGGCAAACCCTTGTGGTTCGAACACCGGGGTGCACGTGAAGTCTTTCCCTCCTACCGATCTACGCTCTAGCTCACTAAGATCTTGCGGACGAACTCGACGAACCCACAACACAGAAAGAGACACGGGGTTTATACTGGTTTGGTCAACCGTTGTGGTGTAATACGCTACTCCAGTGTGGTGGTGGATTGCCTCTTGGGTGATGATGAACAATACAAGGGAAGAACAGCCTACTGAGGTTGAGGTGTTCTTGTGCGTGTGAACTTGTGGTGTGAGGGTCCGATCTACCCAGGCTTGCTTCAGTTCACGCTCCGTTGCCTCCTACTGTGGTGGCTAGTCCTATTTATAGAGGCCGTGGTCCTCTTCCCAAATATTGAGTGGGAAGGGAGTCAACAACGGCGGGCGAATTTGAAGGGGAGCAGCTAGTACAAGCCATCCTGACAAAACCGGTCTTCACCTGCGAAAAGCCCTGGGTTGACGCCGTCTTGGGCTACATGATGACCTCCGCCTTGCCGTCCTCCTGGTCTTGGTCTTGTTGCACCAATATGGCAACCTTTGCCTGATGCCTTGGTACACTTCGCCTACGCTTGCCTCCTTAGCACCAAAGAGGAAATGGGGACATTGCGGCGCCTTTGGCGCTGCACAGCACCACTTTGGCGCCGTTTAATAAATGGCTCACGTCACGAGAGTCTCATGAGGTTTGCCCCGCCTTGATATCTCCCCTCCTCGTGAGCCTGCCTGGCTAGGCCACTCCAGAGGAGGTTTTGCATCGTCCGCCTCGCGAGGGTCTTCGATGCTTTGTTGATGAAGATGGGTCGTGACAGCTGTTGCTTATGCAGCGTAGGCGCGGTGAAACAAGTCTGGGGACCCCGTTCCTAGAACACCGGCTGTCGGTGTTCTCGGGGAACAGGGGTCCCTGCATTCGCTGTGACCGCGCCCCACAACGTGGCAGCGGGCCGTATGGCCCATCTTCATCAACAAAGGCATCCAAGACCTTCGCGAGGGTCCAAGCCTCATGAGGCGGATGACGCAAGACTTATTCTGGAGTGTCCTGGCCAAAGCGGGCTCACGAGGAGCGGAGATATCAAGGAGGAGAACCTCACGCAGGCACTCGTGGACGTGAGCCATGATTTAACGGTGCCAGCGGGTGCCAAAGCGGCGCCAGTGCGCACAGTGTCCCGATTTCCTCTTTGGTGCTAAGGAGGCAAGCGCAGACGAAGAGTACCGAGGCATCAGGAAAAGGTTGCCATATTGGTGCAGCAAGACCAAGACCAGGAGGACGGCAAGGCGGAGGTCATCAGGGAGCCCAAGACGGCGTCACGCCAGGGCTTTTCGCAGGCGAAGACCGCTTTTGTCAGGATAGCTTGTACTAGCTGTCCCCCTTTAAATTTGCCCGCCGTTGTTGGCTCCCTTCCCGCTCAACATTTGGGAAGAGGACCAGGGCCTATATAAGTAGAGCTAGCCACCACAGAGAGGCAAGCTCATCTGATCCGAGCTTGATCCAGCAGATCGAGAGCCTAGTCGCAAGAACACCTCAACCTCGAGAGGCTGTTCTTCCCTTGTACTGTTCATCATCAGCCCAAGAGGCAATCCACCACCACCACCTTTGGGTAGGGTATTACACCACAACGGTGGCCCGAACCAGTATAAACCCCGTGTCTCTTTCTGTGTTGTGAGTTCATCGACTTCGTCCGCAAGATCTAAGCGAGCTAGAGCATAGATTGGTAGGAGGGAAAGACTTCGCACGCACCCCAGTGTTCGAACCTTAAGGGTTTGCCGGAACCCCACATCCGACATTTGGCGCGCCAGGTAGGGGTGCGCTGTAGTTTCCCTTCTGTCGGTTCGTTGCTCCATCGCTCCGTCGTTTCCATAGCGGACGCTCGCCGTGCTCGGGCTGAGCATCGGGCTGCCCTCTCCACCCGTGTCACTCAGACGGCCCCTGTAGGCGGGCCACCTCATCGCTCTCCATCACCCGTCGCCAACGCCGCCACCGGCCCGGCAGAGAACGAGCAGCAGGCGTCCTCGCTGCATCCTTGGTGCGGCAAGATGGCCGCACCGCTACTCCGTCGCTCACCCCTGCTGGTTCTTCGTCCCGCGCGCACTGCGCTCCCATGGAGGCACGAGTCGTGCTCATCGCGGCGAATGAGCTCCTGCGCTACCGCCTGGTCGACACGTCTACGAGGAGTGGCTCGACCGCGTCGCCGAGCTCGTCCGCGCTGCAGGGGGGCTCTCCAGCGCCGTACAACTCTATGCCTCCCCCTCAACCAGCCGCGGGCGACGGGACTCATGGCGTGCCTCCACCACCTCACCCTAAGATGGTGCCTTGACACCAAGGCGCGCACCTCCGCGGCGTGGTCCACCGCGCCCGGTGCACGCGCGCGTAGAAAGAAGCTACCAAGAAACCCCGCGGCCTCGAGAAGCTGCGCCGGCGCTCCCCGTGCCACCTCGTCAAGACCGCACACCGCCTGCCATGGCGCAGCGCAAACCCCGTCAAGACAAAGCTCCACCCCTGAAGCAGGCCCCGGCAACCACAGCCGGCTGCCGTGCCTTCACCCCGAACTGCGTAGCGTCGCCTTGCCAGGCAAGTTCAAGCCAGATCTGCCTGCTCGCTACGACGGCACCGCGGACCCCACGGAGTTCCTGCAGCTCTACAAGCTGAGCATCGAAGCACCCAACGGCGATGAAAATGTCATGGCGAACTGGTTTCCCATGGCTCTCAAGGATGGGGCCCGCTCTTAGCTCTTGAACCTGCAGCACGGCTCGATCTCCTCCTAGGACGAGATGCACGACCGCTTTGTTGCCAACTTTCAGGACACTCGCGACCGCCCACCGGCCGCGGGTGACCTATGCAGCATCAAGCAACAGCCAGGAGAAACTCTCCAGAAGTACATCCCGCGCTTCAACAACACCCACCTCAAGATCCCCAAGGTCACGGACGAGGTCATCATCTCCACGTTCTCCGACGGCGTCCGTGACGTCAAGATGAAGGAAGATCTGGCTATCCACGAGGAGCTCTGCACTTCTCAGGAGTTGTTCAAGCTGGCGACCAAGTGCGCAAGAGCTGAGGAGGGGCATCTCTCTCTCCTCGAGCTGCCAGCTGCAGGAGAGGAAGAAAAGAAGGCCAAGGCCAAGGACGTGAAGAGCAAGGAGGCAGTTGTGCTCGCAGCGGAGCCCGACACCACATGAGGCAGAGATCACCCTGAGCCGTCCAAGAACGGCCGACCATTCTGCGCCTTCCACAACCTGAACACCCACAACACCAGCGAATGCCTAGAGCTCAGGTCCATACGAGAAGGACGCTATGGTCGACGCCCTGAGCGCAACGACCGGGGCTACGGCCGTGGAGGAGGACGTGGAGGCGGACGCTGGGATGACCGTGGCCCGTGCCAGGAGTGGCGCGATCGGCCTCGTGAGGACCGCTGGGAGGACCAACCTCGCGAGGGCGCCTGGAGAGACTCGCCTCGTGAGGATCGCCCCCAGGGCAACACCAGTCTTCCCCCGCTGCCGCCACCAAGAAGGAACGACAACCACCACTAGGACGAGGGGGCTGGGGGCTTGCAGGAGCCGCGTGCGATCGCTTGCATCTTGGGCGGTGCACAAGCACAAGCCTCTCAGCGCATTTTCAAACAGTTTGCCCGCAAGGTGAATGCGGTTCTCCCCAAGCTCGAGGCCACACGCCCGGTCAGGTGGTCGCTTGCATCTTGGGCGGTGCACCAGCTCAAGTCTTGGCAGCCACCGCGCCTCCTATCTTTGTGCTCCCCAGTCATCAGCAATGTGCAAGTTACCAAGACTCTTACCGACGGCGGCGCAAGGCTCAACGTCCTATCCGTAGACACGTTCGACAACCTTCAAGTGCCCTATGAGCAGCTCCAGCCAACCAAGCCTTTCTCAGGAGTGACTAATGGTTCCACCACACCGATAGGGCAAGTCCGCCTGCACGTCACCTTCGGCAAGCGCGACAACTACCGCACCGAGCTCATCGACTTCGACATCTCACACATCCGCCTGCCATACAATGCCATCCTCGGGGTATCCAGCCCTGGCCAAGTTCATGGGGGTCATTCATCACGTCTACAACATTCTCAAGATGCCAGGAAGCAGAGGAATCATCACGGTCCCGTGTGAAGAGAGGGATGCGGTGTGCTCTCTTGAGAGTGCCTTTCAAGCCGCAGCAATCGACGACCCCGACAGCAGAAGTGAAGGCCCTCAGGAGACCATCCCCAAGAAGAAGTTGCCGCGCCGCGCAGGACCTTAAGGAGATGGTGCCGCGTTAGGAGCCTCGTCAGGATTAGCACCCGTTCCAGGGGAGCCTCCCTCCATCGCATAGGAAGGCGTGCCCGGCGCCCTCCTCGGGCAGGGCTCGGGGGATCTCTTCTGGAAGGCCTCAGGCCTTGCCAACCTCACGAGTGATGCGCTTGGGCACCACTTGGGAGCGTGCTTCACGGCATGCCTTCCACAGGAGAGCACAGGGCAAGGAGTGCCCAACACCCAGGAGTTCATCACCAAGACCACCCAAGAATTGCAAGAAGCAAGAGCCATGCGCGGCAATAGCCGCTCACAGGGCGCAACACCCCATCCAGGTGAGGATGCCGGGCTGCGTCTCTGCATTGATGTCCCAGGGCCCAACAGGGCCGCATCTCAGGAGCGCTTCTGGCCATCATGTGCGGGCCGCTGTGAGGGCCCACCACACAACTACGTTCGCATGGCCTTCAGCTTGCCGGGCGTGGCATCGGCCCATCAGCGCAACTTGCGGCAGGTCCTAGCATCTCAGGAGGCCAGGATCCGCGCCGTTCAGGGGGAGATGGAGATGCTCCTCAGGGAACCTCCCGAGCCCCCAGAGCCTCCCGAGGCTTAGGGTCCCGGTGTCTCATGAGGAGTCATTCCTCCAACGCGTGGCTTCAGCTACATCAACTCTACTTCGTCTACAGAAGCAGGTGACATCTTCCAAGTTCGTTTAAGCTAGGAGCACCCCTCGAGCTGCATTATTCACAGGCCACACGGGTCCGTCCCTGTGGCATGTATCCTATTTGCTTAAGTCTTTAGCTTACCTCGCTGGGGCGCCCGTCGGGCTGCATCATCCCCAAGCCGCTCGGGCCAGACCCAGTGGCATGTATCTTCCTGCATTTATCCAAGTCGATTTGCCCTTTATGCTTACCCTGCCAACGGCTATCGCCTGCTCGATAATCGCCTCCCCCGGGGCCTTCACACAGGCACGACGCTGGTGCATGGGTCCGTCCCTGCCACGACCGACAAATCTGAGTGGTCGAGCTCTGGCGCGCCGCACGCGCCGCACACATCACCTCACTAGGCCCTCGATGCGTTCGCCTCACCCAGAGCAACCAGCGGCAGACTAACAGCTGTAACAGTCAACCGTGTTCCTTCTTACGCCTGTTCACAGGAGTCTCGAGGGAAGGATAGCAGACGGCACCGCGAGTCTGCTTTTCCTCGTGCGATCCGCTTGCACGTTAAAAGGGGGGCTCCTGAGCATCGCGACTCAGGAGCTCTTGCTGGCTCTCCAGCCCTCACCCCCTGGCCTTGACCACGGCATCGCGACCTGGCATAGCAGCGGCAGCTGAGCTTGCTCGAGGGCCGGGACCTAAGGACGTAGAGCACTAAGGAGAGCGTGGGGGAAGGGAAACTCGTATGGGCCGGCCTAGCTATGCGGCGCAAGTTGGCGCACAACCCAAGCGCAACGTCATGAGTCGCCGCGAAATCAACAAGATAAGTCTTGCACCCGGATTGGCTAAGTGTTTAGGCCTAATGGTTGCTCATAACTTGCCGTAACCCCATTGGGGCCACGTTTATTCCCTTTCTCGCCTTACCATGGCTGCTTGAGCGCTAAGGGGGACCTCCTGAGCATCGCGCCTCAGGGGCTCTTACTGGACCTTGGGCCGCGTACCTCCTGGCCTTGACCATGGCACGCGACCTGGCATACCAGCGACGGCTGTAGCCGCCTTGCGACCAGGACTTGTCAGCGTAGAGCAACAAGCTACCGCGAGGAAAGAAAGGGGGGACTGAGACTTAATGGGACATTTGTTCACCAAGTTTTCATAACGAGGAAGATAAGCGCGAAAGACATTACATACCCTTACAAGCCCCCATGGGGTGATTCGTGATCCTTCGCAGGAAACAAAAGCTGTTACTAAGAGGAATCCTATCTACACCCTCCCGTGGCAGACGCCATCATCAACAGTGGTCCACGGGAGGCCGGCGCCAATCCCATCCAGATTAGCGGCGGCGACTACCGGACGCCGCGACTCTGCTCCGAGCGGCGAGAGCTCGGAGGGACGTAGCTGTCGTCGCTCGTCTTCGGAGTCTCGTAAATCTCGGGAGAGCTGCTGGACTCCCAAAGGTTGCTGCTGCTGGAGTGCTCGCGACCAGAATGCGCGTCAACCTGGCGCTCCCCTCCAAGGCAGCATTCCAGGCGGCGGCCCTCCGTGTCGAAGACCTTGAAGAAGAGCGTGGAGGCGCCATCATACACGAAGTGGATTGCGATGGACATGAGTCCCAAACAAAACGATATCCAGAAGGCAAGAAATTGCTCAAACGAGAAAAGGCTCCCCCCACGTGCATCAATAAAACTCGGCTTCAACTCAAATCCAAATCCAAAGGCAAGGCTACAGAAAGAGAGAGATCCAAAGCAAAAGGCCGTGTCTAGCACCTAGTCTAGTCTTCTGGTCTTCAAGTCTTCTCACCGGTGCGGAGCTAAGTGCTGCCACTAGGCGTGGGAGGGAGCCCCAGGGCCTGAGGCCACCACCCCTGAGACTCCGGGGCGTGTACAGCCCCAACTCATTACTACGTGAGAGTGTCACGGGCGGCGAGCTTCATAGGCACCGGGCCTTCTGCACAGGTATCGGCCTTGCTTCATATCGCCAGATGAGGGCCCCTCCTTGCGCCACTCTCGACCTCCTCTGAGCCGACCGGAGACCAGGATGACACAGAGGAGGGAAAGAGGACGCCAGCGGTTCCCTCGGCGACCACAGGTCCTCTGCCAGGGGAAGGGTTGGCGAGGCCTCCCCGGCAGAGGGCCTACCTCCGGGTGTCGTTAGGCGTCGCGCGCCTCTGGGAGGGGCCTTGCTCCTGGCTCCCTCTTGGTGGCCCCTAGCGCGTCTCCCTTGTCGGAGCAGGTGTCGCCGCGCCTGGGTCATCGATCGACGCGGCAACCTGGTTCATCTGTAGCCCATGCCTAGCGTAAACCTGTACTTGAGAGACTAGCGGTACCCTGTAGTTGCCGCTGTTGGCGCGATCGTTGTGGTTCTCCGTTGGCTCTTGGAAAGCTTCCGCTCCTAAAGCTCCTTCTCCCCAATCTTCTCCAGCGAACGAGCCGACGTCTTCCGTACCCTTGGTCCATTATGCGGGGCACGTAGGCTTCCGGGGCCGTCACCCTAAACACCTCGCCATGGTGCCCCACACTCCACGTTGCTCCGCCCATGATGGTGTCCTGGGGATGGCGATACGGAACCCGGCCAGAACCATGGGGGGTGACGCTTGTGCTTGTGAAGGGAGGCATGGGGGGGCTGGAGCCCCCTGCACCGCCGGCCGTGCTGATGTTGACGAAGCCCCCGTGCGCAGTTGATGGCGTGCAGATGTGGTGAGGCTCGCCACGCGACCCTGCAGCGGCCTGGGGGGGAAGTCGATGGCAGAAGGGTGGTGCTCCCGATGCTGCTGCGTCCAGCAGTTCATCGACCCGCTCAAGTAGTGTGTCCCGGCTGCTCTCCATCAGCTTGCATCGCAGTAGCTTCCTTGCCACCGTAAGTGCCACCCGTATGTTCGCTTGCTCCCGCCGCGAGTGCGGTGCCGTTGCTGCGGCGTGGCTTGCTGCCCTCGCCGCGACCCGTACTTGCCGCGGGTTGAGGGTGGATGACGCCTGACCGCGCTACAGTGCCCAGCGGAGCTTGGTGGCGCCCGTGCCTCTTGGGGTGTTGGGTCGAGATCTCCATGGGCAGGCGGTGTCGTCCGGGCTGGCCAGGCTGCCCAACGGTCGTCACCGGCCCTTGGGTCGCCGGACATCGCAACCGGTGAACGTCGAAGAGCTGGTTGGTGGAGAAGAAGCTCCGCTGCACCCCTACTTGGCGCACCAAATGTAGGATGTGGGGTTCCAGCAAACCCTTGAGGTTCGATCACTGGGTTGCGCGCGAAGTCTTTCCCTCCTACCGATCTACGCTCTAGCTCGCTAGGATCTTGCGGACGAACTCGACGAACCCACAACACAAAAGAGACATGGGGTTTATACTAGTTCGAGCCACCGTTGTGGTGTAATACCCTACTCCAGTGTGGTGGTGGATTGCCTCTTGGGCTGATGATGTACAGTACAAGGGAAGAACAGCCTCCTGAGGTTGAGGTGTTCTTGTGCGTGTGAACTTGTGGTGTGAGGGTTCGATCTACCCAGGATTGCTTCAGTTCAAGCTCCGTTGCCTCCTATTGTGGTGGCTAGTCCTATTTATAGAGGCCCTGGTCCTCTTCGCAAATATTGAGCGGGAAGGGAGGCAACAACAACGGGCGAATTTGAAGGGGGATAGCTAGTACAAGCTATCCTGACAAAAGCGGTTTTCACCTGCGAAAAGCCCTGGGGTGACGCTGGCTTGGGCTCCACGATGACCTCCGCCTTGCCGTCCTCCTGGTCTTGGTCTTGTTGCACCAATATGGCAACCTTTTCCTGATGCCTCCGTACTCTTCGCCTGCGCTTGCCTCCTTAGCACCAAAGAGGAAATGGGGACGCTGCACGCACTTGTGCCCGCCTGGCACCCGCCTGGCACCATTCTTCATGGCTCATGTCACGAGAGTCTCATGAGGTTTGCCCCGCCTTGATATCTCCGCTCCTCATGAGCCTGCCTGGTTAGGCCACTCCAGAGGAGGTCTTGCGGCGTCCGCCTCGCGAGGGTCTTGGATTCTTTGTTGATGAAGATGGGTGTCTGACTGCTTTGCTTAGCCATGCTTTGTGGGCCATGACGAGCAGCAAGTCCGGGTCCCCTGTTCCCGAACACCGGCAGAGTCGGTGAAGAGTGAAATGATGGTTGCTTAAATGCAGTGCTTTGTGATTTGACGCCTCACTGCTTTGTGATTTGTGATAGAAGGGACATGGGAGTAGACTCTGTCCTCTATACTGTACATGCGTCCAAGCACGGGATAAAGAGGAGAGATGTTGCATTTTTTTATTCCTTCAATCAATCAATCAGGGAGCTCCGGTTCCATCCTTTTGGCTTTGGCAACACCGTCCACAATGGTTCCCACGATGCCAAAAGCTATTTTCACATTTGGCTACACATTATGAATGGCCTTAACCGCACCCTTGGTTTTAATCCTGTGTGCTATCTATACAAATCCCAATTATATTGATCTAAAAAAATATAGAATCAAGATTAGTAAAAAGGTGGTGATTTTGCTGCGTTGATGGTGGGGGAGGTTTCTTATTTTTAGAGGACGTTGTCCTAGCAGTTTGCTAACATGCGGTCCCAGTGTCATTTCTTTACCAAGCTGATCTGCTTCCCACATGAGGCAGAACAACGGCAGAAGCAACACGTGGTTAACTTGAAGAAGATGAGGGAGAAGCGGATTCAGCAACGAGTGAAATGATGGTTGCTTCGTCCCTCCAACTTCTTTTTTTTAGCATTATTACTTCGTCCCTCCAACTTAACTGCGGGAAAGGTGCAGCTTTTTGATTTGACACCTCATTCTCATTACTACGCCGGCGCCATGACTGGGTGCTTCACCCTGGCTGCTCTGCACTGTGTTCCGATATGGCACGTGGACCCGGTAGCTTGATGCCCCACATGTCAGCGAAAGGGACTAGAAGATTTATGAAAGCGAGCGCTCCACTCTTACGACGGAGGAGTACACGACACGATGGCCCAGTGAACTGTCACTTGTATTGTATATAGTACTATAGTTTTGCTGTTTCGCACGATCCATCGATACAAACCCGATTAAACAGGAAAGGGCGGGATTTTTCCCGCGCGGTATATGATACTGGCCATACATTTCAAAGGCAATTTTAATGTATGCAAAGTGAATAATTAAGTAACAATATGATATCTAGTAAAACTAAAAACAAATATGATTTATTGTGTTAGAGTGTAGTAGTAGTGTTGTATTGCATAGTTGTTAGAGGTAACTTGCGAGAATGTGTAGAGATGTAGTTTTGGAGGGCCTATAGAGAGAAAAGCATAATACGTTCACCGAACTTCAGAATAAGCTGATTACGGTCACTATATACGTTTTGTGGTGATTATACGGTCACTTGCTCACGGTTCAGCATCGGATTGCACTCTGTTGACCGGCCAAATAGTCTGCGTGGCACCATGTTGACTAGTTAAATTGACCATGTTCCTTGTGGGTCCCATCTGTCATTTCGCATAGTGAAAAGGTCAGATAAACACAAATTCTGTGCGCCGACAAGACTCCACCCGTCTTGCTGGAATCACCTGGTTGTGTATGTGTCTGTCAGGGCCTGATGTGTGCGCATGCACGTGTAGGTTGAGCACTTGAGCGTGAGAGTATGTGTTGGTCGTGTGGTGTACTGGTGTGTGCACGCATGCATGCGTGTGTGCGTGTGAGTGTTGCGCGCGTGCGTGGCTACGTGTGTACGCGTGAGTGTTGTGTCTGTGCGTGGGTGCATGTGTTCGTGTGAGTGTTGCGTGCATGCAGTTCGTGTGCATGTGTGCGTGTGTGTATAGTCACCACACCAGCTCCTGTGTGTTAAAACAGACGGCTCAGCATACCAATACAAGGCCACCTTATCCGCTGTACCCGCGGTCATGACTTCGAACCACCGTCCAATATTGTTTTGTCATTTGTTTCCATTCTTACTAGCAAGATGCCCGTGCGTTGCACATAACATCAAGATGCATTTGTATGAATAGTTTATCTTGTGAGAGAAAAGGATGAACGAGGGAAGGCCTTATTTGGAAATGTGGAGAGGTGTGTGGGTACATCTTAGGCAAAATTGTCATAGTTTCTTTCCTATCCGTCAGATATAAATCGGACGGCCTATATTGCAGGATGGCAGGCACACCATCATCACCAACTCTGTTTTTTTATAAGAGTGTATTTTATCCCTACTCTTACAAAAAGCATAGTAGGTGATGGTCGTGTGCCAGCCATCCTGCAATATAGGCCGTCCGATCTATATCTGATGCATAGGAAGGAAACTATGGAAATTTTGCAAAAAGATACCCACACCCCTCTCCACACTTGCAAATAAGGCCTTCCCTTGTTCATCTTTTTCTCCCACAAGATAAACTACTCATACAAATGCATCTTGGTGTTCCGTGCAACGCATGGGAATCTTGCTAGTATTTTATAAGAGTGTAGATGTAGAGTAGATACAAGCCGACAGGTGGGCCTGATGGTAGTGAGATAATGTGAGTTAACACTAGATGTGCCACGTGGAGCGTTTAACTGGTCAACTAGTCGTGTCTTGAGCAAATACAGAGTTGTACGGTGATCCCGTGACTATATAATAACCCCAAAACGTAAATGGTGACCGTAATGAGTGGATTCTGAAGTCCAATGTATGTACCGTGCTTTCGCTTCAAATACAATGGTTGTCACTGTATATATCATGAGAGAAAGATGAAACATGCGTGAATGTGCTGGGGGCTTACTTTTTAGAGGACCTGGAGATAGTTTGTGTGCGTACGTGAAAGGGGCGTAGAGGGGGGTATGCGATGCAGAGAGAGATACTCTT
The DNA here is from genome assembly GCA_021605145.1 of Aegilops bicornis. NCBI lineage: Eukaryota > Viridiplantae > Streptophyta > Magnoliopsida > Poales > Poaceae > Aegilops > Aegilops bicornis. Next base: position 119,254,245 of record CM038672.1, read on the forward strand.
TGTTTCTCTTTATTATGACTAACTTTATATATAGTATAAAATATACAAATTCACAATGCAGAATAAATATCATTGTGGGCACCATGCAATGCAAGCGTTCATACTCCTCCATATAACTTTGTAATGTTGTATATATGTAGAAATTCTAAAATATTTTTTCGGCCACACTTTATTCAAAACGAATGTTGTATGTGAAATAAATGTGAAGAGAGGGCTTTTTAGATCAATGGGGTACGTGATGTAACATGTGTGAATGTGTAGTTGATGCATTTGGCAGGGCCTAGAGAGGTATGTGTGTGTATTACGTATTCGAGAGAGGCATGGATAGAGGGGCCGACAGGGGGGGCGTGGGAGAGATAGCACGAGAAATGAGAGTGGTCTAGAGAGAGAGACGAATATGACGTCACGGCGAGAGATTCCCTTGAGTGTGTATATGCAAGGGGGAGTGGATAGAGGCACCAGGAGAATATATTTTTTGTGTGTGCTATCTGTGTTGGTATGTGTTTGTGTGAGAATATAACGAGACATGGGGGCAGAGGGTGTGTCACCGCGTGAGGTCCGGAGGGTCGAGGTGAGGCCCTTCGTTCTGTTCCGTCCTGCGCCACATTGGTCGGCCCGTGACGCATTTAGGGAGACCCATGGATGACTAGTCGTACAAGAAAAATATAGCATAATTGTGAAGTACTCTATGTCCACTGACAAAGCCGTCTAGGATTTGTAACCCTAGGTTCTCGGACTAAGGTAACCCCTTTATCTCTGATATTACTATTCATCCAACCTAACTTTAAGGGGCATCCTACAGAATGCTCTGCTAGAATCATACTCGTCGATTAGGAAGAGAGGTGTGAGACAATGCGTGAGAGACATGCCTAAAGATAATGTGCGTACATGAGACATGTAGGCAGGTCTATGTATATAGAAAGGGTCGATGGGGATTGCGTGTGTGTATGCTTGCGAGAGAAAGAGTGCTTGTGATAAAGGTTAGTGAAAATAGTCGTAAATGGTTACGAGAGGGAGGGAGGGTTATATCGAGAGCATGTGGGCGAGAAAAACACCTCGGGAGAGAGTGTGTGAGCATGTCTGAGAGACCAGCGATGGAGACAGAAACTACACGTACAAGACTGCTGTACACATTGATTAAAGATATAAATTGTATCCAAATATTAGGATGGGATCATGACATATGCAATTCGCATAAGGAATGGTCAGTGATCCATCAGACATCTAGATTCTGTCGAATTTGAGCATGTCTATGTTATTATTCGACACAATTGATCCACATAGTTAGTATTTTGAACTCCAGACAATGCATCGCTTTAGCAATCGAATATAAACGTGAGTATAGTTCATGTTGTCTGTGTAAAGCACATTATACATATGAAAGTTACACAATGAACATTATAAATAGCTACCTATGAACTAGCATACATTTGAATTCAACTTAAGGTGGTTTTAAAAAAATCGAATTCAACATGAAGTCCATTCAATTATTTGAATTTGATATCATGGCATTTGTAAATCATACCTACATTATTGGGGCACCAATCTTTGCTCCGATTTTGTAAATAATAGCATATGTAGTCGTGTACAAAATTGATTCTAATTTAGCTCCTCCATTCCAAAATAATCGTAGTTATAGGATTTTCAAGTGTCAGAATTTCAAAAAGAAGCGGATAATTTAATGAGGTTTTCAAACATACAAGGTCAAATTTAATGTTGTCTATTTAGGTTAATCCTCAAAGTTCAAGAGTACTCTAAATGTGAATGCTTGTGTTTCAAAATTTCGAACGAAGTGCCAAAAGAGCCTCTACTCACCCGAAACCATGTGAGACCAATGTTTGGCAGTACAAGAAAATTACTTTTCTAATAACTCTGCCCCGTGAAACCTACCGGCCCGACGTCTAAAGGTCTAAACCGTGGTAGGTTGTAGCTTCATCTAGACGCCATGCAACCGCCTCCGAAAAACATTCATACACAATGGCCGCCTAAGCACACATGCGCGCGGCCGAAATTGCTCCCGCCCACTATTTGGGACACCAGGGATTACCATCCTACCCCAACCCGCAGTAGGTCTGAAATTTAAGAGGGCGGCAAAGTTTGTACTTTCCCCAAAGTTCAAACAAGCGTGTCCCATCTTCTGTTCAAAAAAGCCAAAAACAAGCGCGTCCTGCATCAAACATGGTTCTCCCCCTTCCCCCACCCACCCATCTGATTCCCCATTCAGACTCCATGGGTGCAAAACTACCTCTCCACCAGCCGCGAAACCCCGGCGTCCTCCGTCCGCCACCCCATTCCACCCATCAACCACCGCCCTCCTCCATCACGCCGGAGCCGACACCCCGACGTCGTCGTCCACCGCAACTCAACCGCAACGCCCTCCACGGCTAGTAGTTGAAGCCGAGGCTGAGCCGTCCGTACCCAATCCAGTTCAACCACGTCGTCCTGCGCCTCACCGCTGCCGCTCCAACTTCGCCACCCACCACCGCACCGGAGCTGTTCCTGCTACACGGTCCTTCACCGCCTCGGATCTACTTCCTCTCCGCCAACATACGGCCATGGCAACACAGTCAACAATTTGGCCATGGGTTCGTCCAGGCCTGCACCCTCCAGAACATCAGTTTCCCGGCAAAAAGAAGAAGATCGGTGCGACATGTGGAGGTGACCACACCGGCAACCAAAAATGGTACTCCTCTTCCCTTATTCGTGCAAATCTTACGTGTCTGCTTGCATGGTATTCATCCCACAGAAGACACTAGTTGACCGCTTCTTCTTGATACTAGATGTTCCTAGTAACTCGCGATGCACAAGGTTTCTCCTCATATACTATTTCACCTTAGCTAGAGGTCCATCGCCCCCCTGAATTTCAATTCCTAGCCAGTTGATTCCCAATTAACGAAAGCATTCCCCGGCGTAACAGGCGCTAGTCCGCCTATTACGCCAGGGAAGCAGCGCCTTGGTTTTTATCTTAGGGGCGTGTGGGGCCTAGAGCTACTGGCGCCTGATCTGGAGGTCGGCCGGGATTAAAGGGATGGCCTGGGGGCGCTGCCAAGCACGGCGGTGGTGTGAGGTTGAGGGGTGGGCGGGGCGGCGGAGGCAGGGGTCTGGGCCGGTGGTCACTGGCGGTTCGATAAAGATCGTCAACAGTGACTGGCGGGAGGTAGACGAAGGCAATCTGCCCATTCCTTATAGATTGGACGGTCCATTAAAAAATCGACTGACCTATTTATTTTCAGTCGACTGTTATCTTGACATGACCACATGTGGTGGTGTGCTGGAGGAGTACCTGCATTTCCTGTGCTCATATATTAGAAAATCATACGGAGTAGAATCTAATTTTGTTTGCCATGCAATGTTGTAGAGCTATCATATGTCTCCTGTCATTTATTTTTAAGCCACTGCTATACGCTACTTTTACAAAGGCACTAGTTCTCGCACACACTTCACTCATACTCTCACTATTGTGTTTTTATGCAAGGGTATTTCAGACCCTGCCTTGACAGAAGCAGAAAAGATACGAGAGAAGTCGCTCCCGCGTGGTACGCGGCTAAGCCAGACACGTTTCAAGATTTTAAAGGGTGTAGTGTCAGCAGATGGAGACGGAGAACGTAGCTCTGGAGTTGATGATCTCGCTCGCCATGAACCACCATCCCAGGTGCTTGCTTTAACTTCACGGTGTCATACGTGGTTGCATGTTCCATATGGTGTCTAGCTTGTATTCGAAAGGCCGAAGTCGGTCTTTATTAAGATAAGGAAAGATATTTTTTACATGAACCACCATCCCGTGAGCACCAGAAGACAAATAGCTAGTCAGGACACTGGCCGAGCTAGTGACAAGCCCAGCAAAGAGAGGCATCACCTAGAAGCGAACTAAAAAGCCGCGATGGTGGCGAAGCAGCCTGCCTCCCACCAGGATCTTTGGTCCTAGATGATCATGCTCACCACTCCAGCCGGATGTCTAGCTTGTATTGCTTCCAATTTGGTTAAATTGAATCTACTGAGCTTACACATTATACCTTTGAAGATGACATGCCTTTCTGTTTTTGGTACATACTAGTACATCTGTGTATTAACCATGTTCTTACATCAAACTAATGTTCTTGTGTATCCCTCATCAATCACTTATGATGAGGTAGTCAGGCAAGTGGAATACTCCTCATTTAAAGAATGCAGCGTCAGCCTCCCGACATGATTCTCAAGAAACAACAAGGCTAGATGAAGATAGTGAACATAGCTCTGTAGTTGATTACCGCATTTCCCCTACACTAGCATCGCAGGTGCTTGCTCTAACTTGGCAGTATGATATGTGGTTGCATGTTGCATATGGTGTCTAGATTGTAATTCTTCCAATCTGGTTAAGCTGCATGTGCTATTCTGCTTAGCTTATACATTATACCTGTTAATGTGACATGCCTTCCTGTATTTAGTACATAGTACATCTGTCTATTAAGCATGTCCTCACATAAAACTATTGTTTTTTTGTATCCCGCAAAAATCAATATGACGAGACACCTTCAGTATATGCAGTGTGATATTAGTTGCATGTTTGATATGATTTATAGCATGCGCTGCTTCTAATTTGTTGAAATGCCATTTATGATGGGACACTTTTAACTTGGCAGAGTCATATTGGTTGCATCTTTCACGTGGTGTCTAGCTTGCATTGCTTCTTATTTGGTGAAATGGTTTCTGCTTAGTTTACACAAACAGTTGTGAATATGCCATGCCGTCCTGTTTTTCGTATTATTCCATCCTGGAATCATGTGTTTGCCTTACATCAAAGTAGTGATTGTCAGTATCATGCACGAATGAGTTATGAAGAGTGAATTTTATTGCTTTTTCTTGTCGGTTTTACTTGACAATTCAAAATCAATAACACGGAAGGAAGTTAGCAAGGCAGCGGATGAAGGTGCTCCTTCCAAATGGAGGGCCTCTACAGATTCTACTCCTCCATCCATCCAAGATGATTTCCAAGACAACACATGCATAGACACTCAACGTAGCTGTGTTGGTGATGAGCACGTCTCCCCTAGTGCACCATCACAGGTGCTTCCTCTAACTTGTCACTATTATATGTGGTTGCATGTTATGTATGATGTCTAGCTTGTATTGCTTCTAATTTTGTTGAATTGCATCTGCTTACTTTACACATTATACTTGTGACTAAGACATGTGTTCCTGTTTCTAGAACATACAATATCTGTCTATCACACCATGTTCTTACATCAAAGTAAATTTGTTCTGAAGAACTAAATTGTTATCCATTTTTCTTGTCGGCTTGAGTTAACATGGCACAGAGAAAGAGGAAGCAAGACAGAACGACAGGGAAAGGGAAGCGGAACAATCCTGCAGATTCTGTTCGTACTGGTGGTGCAATAGAAGGTCAAAGTCCAGCGAAAAATTGTACCGACAGGGTATCCCATGCTACATGAGCTGCAGAACAAGCCAAACAGAAACAAATAGCTGCCACTAAACAAGCAGAGACAACCCTAGTTGTTGCAACACCTTCCACAGTACCACCAGCTGCACGATTTACTTGTTCGTCAACTCAGCTAGCAGCACGTTCCCAAGCTCCCTTGCCACCTGACACTACTTCCGAAGCACTCTTGACACAAGATGAGTTGGCAAGATCAGATGAACTTTGTAAGCTTCAACAGCAAGAAGGTAGTTGCTGGGGTCAAGTTACAGTTGCATGCTTCTTTATATGTAGTCTCACAGTTTGATGTACACTAACACTTCCTATGTTTGTTGTTGGACTAGCACCTAGGCTCAAGAGGAAACAAACATCAGGGATAATGCTCGATAGGTTAACTAAATCTAGAGGAGGAAGAATGGAGATCCATTTTGAGGCAGGTTTAAAAAGGCCACGTGATGCTACAGAGTCAGCCAAGTTAGTATCAGAGGGAGCTGTTGCTGTTAGGTGTCATGCACGTATCCTCCCAACATGGATTCAGTACAGTAATGACAAAGAAGAAACCCAGTTCAAGACCTTCCTCGGCCATTTATCTGTAAGTATGGTTATGTATGGAAACTAGTAATATCGTCTTGCTCTGTCCAATACTTTCTAGGTTGCTGATAATGAGACTCCCATAATTTTCAGCAGATGAGGTTCAAGTTGGATAGCCAAGATGATGCAACCAGACAAGCTTGCACCCATGTTTTCAAGTCTGCTCTGCAACAGTATCGGTATAACTTGAGGAAAACTCACTTTGAAGGCAAGGCTAACAGTGAACTTGCCCAAACATCTCCAGTGGAAAATATATCTGATGAAGACTGGAGAGGCCTCGTTAAACACTGGTCCGATCCGAAGTATCAGGTACATTATATATATATGTCATCATATCACATGTTGAAGTCCTATTTACGCATGTGCCACACAAATCTATCTTCTTGTAGGTGAACTATTCAAAGAACAAGGCCAACCGTACGAAAGTGAAATTCCAATGCATTTACGTGATCTCGTAGCTATATTGCACAATCGCGAGGCTCTTGTAATTAGCTGTTGTTTCACTCTTTTCGTTGTACCATATTATCGTAACTATATTGACTTGTTCCAAATGCGCAGGAAAGCCCGCAAGGACCAAAAAGTACCTGAACCAAATGCTGTGGAAATCTTCAAGGACCTGTCACACCAAAGAAGAAGAAGGGCATGACTACACCAGTTAAAGCCGATGTTGTAAGTCCTTAATCCTCATGCCTTTCAACTACTACTTACTCTGACTTGTGCCTTGAACTGCATGGTTTGCAGCCAATGTCTATTACTCTTTTCAATTTTATACACAATTGTCTTAGCGTATCATTGCACCTTACAAGGTTTAAATGAGAGGAGTGATGTTCCTTTGATCTTGACCTGTAATCTAGTTCCGTGCTGGACTTGCCCACACAACATTACAATTGTTTGTTTGTCTGTTCTCAGTTATTTTGTGATATGAATGATGTCATACTATGCTTACCGTATTATAAACTTCATCTCTTTATCCTTAGCCATCAATACAATGTGAAGAAATAAACAATACATTAGCGATGGTACATGGTCATATGTTTGGAACCTGGTTTTATTATGTACTTTGCAATAAAATACAACTATTATTTTACATGGGTTCACCAGAATAAGTTCTGTATATAGACCAAAGCTATTTTGTTTGGTTTTGCTGCCTCCTTAATATCTTCTTTTCTGATACTACTAATGTAAAACCACAAATTTTTAGCGAGCTATGGAAAAAATGGTGGAACTGCCACCTTCTGAAGGGGGCGAGGCAACTATAACCGCAATGTAAGCTCTTGCTCCAGTGGGTCAGTACCTGTCCACTAACAGTGCCAAAAGCATGTTCCTGCATAATACTGGGTTGGTTGTTAAGGCAATCTCGTCCAAACTGCCTCATGATCAAGATATGCTAGCGCAAAACAATGTTGTATCTGCGCTCCAGATACAAGTCCATTCCCTAACAGAGACCATTTGTGAAACAAGGAGAGACAATTTTCTATGTTGTCAAGATATGCATGGTTTTCAAACCAGACTATCAGACATTTGCTATGTTGTTTAAGAGCCTAGGAGAATTGAAGGAGAAGGTTATGGTGCTCCATCGGACAATACAGCATGAAAACGTAACAGTCAGGTCAAATGAACAGAGCTTCTGAACTTCTGGTGGTGCATTTATCTACTAGACTATTAACTTTTATGCCAACCTTCCTTTTGTTTTATAGTTGTAATTTGTTTTGGTGCGATACAAAATTTGTTCTTAACGTGCAGCCACCGGCTGAAGAAAACAAAGAAGCCATTTTTGTATAGTGTAGGGTGTTCCCTATATTTGCACTGGTGCCAAACTTTGATGCCCACCGGCTGTAGTTTACATGGGCCTCCTACGGGCCGTAGAAACAATGGGCCTTCTAAGGGCCGTAGAAACAATGGGCCTTCTACGTGGCGTAGAAACAATGGGCCTTATACGGGCCGTAGAAACAATGGGCCTTCTATGCACCGTATCATCAATGGGCCTTCTATGGGCTTATGACCGGTTGGCCAAACATGGGCCAATAACAGACCACATTATGGCCGTAAATGGGCTAGAGTTGAAATCATCCGTTCATGGGCCGACCATAACGGGCAGTCGCTAATCGGACGTATTTTGATGACGCTATGAAAACGGCCCAACGTATTAGCGGGCCACAAACGGGCTGACTGTAACCACGGGTTGAATTTGGCCCACAAGCAGAAAATGACAGTAACGGGTCGTAAGTAAACGAATGTGGAAATGAGCACAAGAATAAATGGGCCCCGAGAAGGCCGAAAGATAACATGGCCTGGAAACGTCCCAACGGAATAATGGGTCGTTAATGGGTATAATGTGATACACTGTTCATTACGGGCCAGTTTCACCACGGGCCGTTAATGGGTATAAAGTGATACACTGTTCATTACGGGCCAGTTTTACCACGGGCCGTTAATGGGCCGAGAGTAATAAGGGCCTCATATGGGCCGAAAGACGTCATGGGCCATACATGGGCCGGAAGTTAAAACGGGCTGGAATTATATTGGACGGCTCAGATGACGCTACTGGGCCTAATTCGGTTAGGCCGTAAACGGGCCCTGGGTTAGCGGGTTGTAAATGGGTTATATGCAAACGGGTCGTTAACAGGCTTGCCGTGGGCCGGCCCGCCACCTTTTTACCAAGTCAAACAGGCTGGCCTTTTCACAGCAATGGGCCTCTGTTGGGCCGTGCCACGTGTTGACGTATCATATGCGCTTTGTGTCCAATGAGTGGATGACATCTGTCCCAACGATGAGCCGAGCACGTGTTTCCTCCAGCCAATGATGATTTTACACTTGGAAAATCCCCATTGGTCGGGGCTGTTAATGGGTTATCGGATCCAAAACCGGACCCGATAGCTTAACGGCGTTCCGTTACGGTGGATGCCACGTGTCGGTCACCCTTGACGAAAGCACTTCTGTGACACATGATTTATCATCATGGAAGTGGACACTTCCGTGATGATAATTTTGGTAATGTCATGGAACACTTCTACGACAGCACAGGTATGACTATCTTGATTTTGTCATAAATTTGTCATGGATGTACATGCATGACAGAAAACGTGACCTACTGTGACAAACACGTATCATCACGGAAGTGTATTTTTTGTAGTGATATTTAGCTCACACCACAACTTGCAAAATCTTTTCTCATCCAAGGGTTTTGTGAAGATATCTGCCAATTGCTCTTCAGTGTTGACATGAATGATATCAATATCTTCCTTCATAACATGATTCTTGAGAAAATGATGATGGATCTGAATGTGCTTTGTCTTCGAGTGCTGAATGGGTTGTTGGCGATCTTGATGGCGCTTTCATTGTCGCAGTAAAGTGGCACTTGCTTCAGATGGATGCCATAGTCCTTGAGACTTTTCTTCATCCATAGAAGCTGAGCGCAGCAAGATCCAGCAGCAATGTATTCGGATTCAGCAGTGGAGAGAGACACACAGTTCTGCTTCTTTGAAGACCAATAGACAAGAGATCGTCCAAGAAAGTGACATGTGCCTGATGTGGACTTGTGATCAACCTTGTCACCAGCATAATCAACATCTGATAATCCAACTAGATCAAACTCTGAGCCCTTTGGACACTGAGGGAGTCTTGGACTAAGGGGTCCTCCGGCGTCCGGCCTGTTAGCCATGGGCCGGACTGATGGGTTGTGAAGATACAAAGACCGAAGACTCCACCCGTGTCCGGGTGGGACTCTCCTTGGCGTGGAAGGCAAGCTTGGCGATCGAATATGAAAATTCCTTTCTCTGTAACCGACCTTATGTAACCCTACATCCCTCCAGTGTCTATATAAACCGGAGGGCTAGGTCTGTAGAGGTGATATGTCTCTGTCATATCTACTTTTCCAAACAGTTTTGCCCTTGTTTTGGACTCTAACTTGCATGATTTGAGTGCAACTAACCCGGACTGACGCTGTTTTCAGCAGAATCGCCATGGTGTTATTTATGTGCAGAAACAAAAGTTCTCGTAATGACATGAAACTCCACGGAACTTATTTTTGGAAAATATAAAAAATACTGGAAGAATAATCCACGTTAGGGGGGCCTCCACCTGTCCACGAGGGTGGGGGGCGCACCTGCCCCTCCTAGGCGCGCCCCCTGCCTCATGGGCCCCCTGACGCTCCACCGACCCCAACTCCAACTCCATATATTCGTGTTCGGGGAGAAAAAAAATTAGAGAGAAGGATTCATCGCGTTTTACGATACGGAGCCACCGCCAAGCCCTAAAACCTCTCGGGAGGGCTGATCAGGAGTCCGTTCGGGGCTCCGGAGAGGGGAATCCCTCGCCGTCATCATCGTCAACCATCCTCCATCACCAATTTCATGATGCTCACCGCCGTGCGTCAGTAATTTCATCATAGGCTTGCTGGATGGTGATGAGTTGGATGAGATTTATCATGTAATCGAGTTAGTTTTGTTAGGGTTTTGATCCCTAGTATCCACTATGTTCTGAGATTGATGTTGCTATGACTTTGCTATGCTTAATGCTTGTCACTAGGGCCCGAAGTGCCATGATTTCAGATCTGAACCTATTATGTTTTCATGAATATATGTGAGTTCTTGATCCTATCTTGCAAGTCTATAGTCACCTACTATGTGTTATGATCCGCAACCCGAGGTGACAATAATCGGGACCACTCCCGGTGATGACCATAGTTTGAGGAGTTCATGTATTCACTATGTGTTAATGCTTTGGTCCGGTACTCTATTAAAAGGAGGCCTTAATATCCCTTAGTTTCCATTAGGACCCCGCTGCTACGGGAGGGTTGGAAAAAATATGTCATGCAAGTTCTTTTCCATAAGCACGTATGACTATATTTGGAATACATGCCTACATTACATTGATGAATTTGAGCTAGTTCAGTGTCACCCTATGTTATGATTGTTACATGATGAACCACATCCGGCATAATTCTCTATCACCGATCCAATGCCTACGAGCTTTTCACATATTGTTCTTCGCTTATTTACTTTTCTGCTACTCATATAATCACTACAAAACCCAAAAATATTACATTTGCTATCGTTATCAAGCACTTTCATACTACTTTGCTACTAAATACTTTGCTGCAGATACTAAGTTATCCAGGTGTGGTTGAATTGACAACTCAGCTGCTAATACTTGAGAATATTCTTTGGCTCCCCTTGTGTCGAATCAATAAATTTGGGTCGAATACTCTACCCTCGAAAACTGTTGCGATCCCCTATACTTGTGGGTTATCAAGACTATTTTCTGTCGCCGTTGCCGGGGAGCATACCTCTATTCTTTGAGTCACTTGGGATTTATTTCTGCTGGTCACTATGAGGAACTTGAAAGACGAGAAAAGGAAAAAATTTCCCTCAACTACGAGGGGAGGTAAAGGACTACCATCTAGCTCTGCACTTGATTCACCTTCTGTTTTGTGTAAGCTTGCGATACCTAAACCTGCTTCTGCTATTAATTCTGGTATGTCGCATGTTATTGATGATGCCACTTCTGCTATGCATGATACTTATGATGAAACTACTTCTATGCTTGATACTACTGTGCCACTTGATGAATTTCTTGATGAACAACTTGCTAGGGCTAGAGAGAATGAAATTATTGAAACTGATAATATTGAAGATAGTGATGATGAAGACTCTACCCCTAATAAATATGAATTGCCTGTTGTGCCTGAGGGTTATGTTCTAGATGAAGAATCTGCTAGAGCCATTCTTGCTTGCAATGATGAAGTGATCTTAAGAAATTATTAGCTAAATGAAAGCAACAATCTCTTAATGCTAGAATGAAACCTGACCCTGCTTTTGCTACTTCACCTATCTGTGTTACTGATAAGGATTATGAATTCTCTGTTGATTCGGATATAATTACTTTGGTTGAATCTGATCCTTTTTATGGCTATGAATCTGAAACTGTTGTGGCACATCTTACTAAATTAAATGATATAGCCACCCTATTCACTAATGATGAGAGAACTCGCTACCTTTATATCCTTCAAATATTTCCGTTCTCATTAAAGGGTGATGCCAAGATATGGTTTAATTCTCTTGATCCTGGTTGTGTGCGTAGTCCCCAGGATATGATTTATTACTACTCTGCTAAATATCTCCCCGCTCATAAGAAACAAGCCGCTTTAAGGGACATATATAATTTTGTGCAAATTGAAGAAGAGAGTCTCCCACAAGCTTGGGGGAGGCTTCTCCAATTACTTAATGCTTTGCCTGATCATCCTCTCAAGAAAAATGAAATACTTGATATCTTTTGTAATGGACTAACCGATGCTTCCAGAGATTACCTGGATAGTTGTTTGGTTCTGTTTTCAGGGAAAGAACACTAGATGAAGCTGAGATTCTATTGAATAATATGTTGACAAATGAAAATAATTGGACACATCCTGAGCCAGCTCCTGAACCTATTCCTAAACCAACTCCGAAGAAAAGAGGTGCTCTATTTCTCAGTCCTGAAGATATGCAAGAGGCAAAGAAATCTATGAAAGATAAAGGTATTAAAGCTGAAGATGTTAAGAATTTACCTACGATTAAAGAAATACATGGTCTAAATTTACCGCCTGTTGAAGAAATATATGATCTTAATCCTTCACCTATTGAAGAAACTCATAGTCTTGATAACCCGACACAGGTAGTAAAGGTAAATTCTCTCTATAGATATGATAAAGCTGAAATCCCTCCTATTAAGTTTGCTAGCCAATGTTTCGATGAGTTTGATAGCTTTATGGATAAGCAAGAAGACTTCAATGCTTATTTTGGTAGACAATTAAAACAAAACACTTATACGATTGAACACTTGGGTGATTATATGTCTAGAGTTAAAGGTGAACTTAAACTCATTAGTAAACATGCTTCTATGGTTACCACTCAAGTAGAACAAGTACTTAAAGCTCAAAATGATTTGCTCAATGAATTGAATAGTAAGAATAATGATTATGCTGTTAGAGTGGCTACTAGAACTGGCAAAATGACTCAGGAACCTTTGTATCCTGAAGGCCATCCTAAGAGAATTGAGCAAGATTCTTAGAGAAATAATATTGATGCACCTAGCTCTTCTAAAAAGAAGGAAAAGAAAAATGATAGGACTTTGCATGCTTCTAGTGAACCTATTGCTAAAAAACCTGAGAATCCAAATGATATTTCTATTTTCTGATGCTGAAACACAATCTGGTAATGAACATGAACCAAGTGAAAATATTAATGAAGATGTTCATGATGATGCTCAACCTAGTAATGATAATGATGTAGAGATTGAACCTACTGTTGATCTTGATAACCCATGATCAAAGAATCAACATTATGATAAGAGAGACTTTGTTGCTAGGAAGCACGGTAAATAAAGAGAACCATGGGTTCAGAAACCCATGCCTTTTCCTCCCAAAACATACAAGAAAAAGGATGATGAGGATTTTGAGGGCTTTGCTGAAATGATTAAACCTATCTTTTTGCGTATGCATTTGACTGATATGCTCAAAATGAATCCTTATGCTAAGTATATGAAAGAAATTGTCACTAATAAAAGAAAGATACGGGAAGCTGAAATTTCCACCATGCTTGCTAATTACACTTTTAAGGGTGGAATAGCAAAGAAACTAGAGATCCAGGAGTACCAACTATACCATGCTCCATTAAAAGAAACTATGTTAAAACTGCTTTATGTGATCTTGGAGCCGGTGTTAGTGTTATGCCTCTCTCTTTATATCATAGACTTGATTTGAATAAGTTGACACCTACTGAAATATCTTTGCAAATGGCTGATAAATCAACTGCTATACCTGTCGGTATTTGTGAGGATGTGCCTGTCATGGTTGCAAACGTTACTATTTTAACGGACTTTGTTATTCTTGATATTCCCGAGGACGATAGTATGTCTATTATTCTTGGAAGACCCTTTATGAATACTGCAGGGGCTGTTATTGATTGCAACAAAGGCAATGTCACTTTTCATGTTAATAGCAATGAGCATACGGTACACTTTCTAAGGAAACAACCTCAAGTTCATAGTATAAATTCTATTGGAAAAGTTCCATCGATTATTTTTGGAGGTTTTGAATTTCCTCTTCCTACTGTCAAGAAAAAAAATGATATTCTTATTATTGGGGATGTGCATATCCCCGTTGAGGTAACATAGTGTCATTCGGAATTTCTCCGGTTCCATGTTAGTCGGAATGAGTTTGTTAACAAGACTTGATCAACCTTGTTAGTGGATTCCTTTTGATGAGCATGAGATGGATGAAGTTAGAAAGCACAACCTTCTGTACCCTCCTTTTACTTTCTGTTATTTAGTCGAAATAAAGTAAAAATAGTATTTTTCTGTCTGTTTCCTGAATTATCCGTGCAATATAAAAATACCGCGAAAATAAAAGTTCTCCAAATGCCCTGAAAATGGAATATGATTTTTTCTGGAATATTTTAGAATATCTGGAACTGAGAACACAGCAGGGGGAGCAAGCACCTAGCCACGAGGGTCCAGGGAGCGCCCACCCCTACAGGGCGCGCCCCCTGCCTCGTTGACCCATGGTGGCTCCCCTCCACTTATTCCTGCACCCACACACTTCTACTTCCTTCCAAAAAAATCACCATCCAGCTCAAGCATGAGTTCTCGCTCATTTTGCTATGATTTTCGATCTCCTTGCCCAAAGCACCTCTCACAAAACTACTTTGGGAGATTGTTCCTTGGTTTGTGACTCCTCCATTGGGCCAGGTAGTTTTTGTTCTGGTGCTTTATTCATTGCAAATTTGTGCTGCCTAGGTGACCATGTTCTTGAGCTTGCATGTCAAATTTATATGGTTCCAAGTAGTTAATGCTTGATATAGTCTCTAGGCACTTGTAGGAGTAGTTTCTATCAATTTTTTTGAGCTTGGTTCACTTTTATTTAAAGTTACTAAAAATTTCAGAAATTTTTCAGAGGAGGAAATATGCTTAGGAAAATATACCAAGGTGGTCCTTCAAGGAAGCAAGGACCCAGGCTCGCAATGCGCGATGCCGATGATGAGCACCAAGGAACGCTCCAGTGCGGCCTTGTGAATGGCCTTCAGAAGGCTTTATGGATCGAGCGGAAATCAAGGAAGAATTTAACGCGTATTTGCGTAATGCTGATCTTGTGAGCTTCGAGGGAGAAAAGTGCCGCCAGTACCACTATCTCAGTAGTTCCTTTGTGAGGAGGTTTGAATTTTCATCTTCACGCAATTCTCAAACTTTTCTGTTTGATCTCTATGAAAAATATTACACTATGGACTTAGAGGATTTTACCACTGCTTGCAAACTTCCACAATGGGGTAGTACTAGTGAACCCCGCAAATATGAATTTAGAGAATTTCTTGCTAGTATAATTGTGGGGGAATCTAGAGACATAACACAAGCTACCATAGGGAGCATTCATTTTCCTGCTATACATTATTTTGCTCTCTTCATAGGTAGGTGCATAAATGGTAAAGATGAAGCATGTCACATGTGTGTCCCTGACCTCACTATTCTTAGGAGTGCTGTGTTAGGAGATAAATCTTATAACTTGGGTGCCATTGTTGCACGTAGGTTGCATCATAATGGATTTAATGGATATTTCTTTGGTGGAATTTATGCAACCCGCTTAGCTGATTTTCTTGGTGTAACCATACGTGATGATGATATTTAACTGCTTCCTACTTATCTAGACTTTAATGCTATGGTTCATCATCAGGTTGTCGAGAGGAATGAACCACCTCTCTAGTAAAGACTAATCTTTGACAGGCATCACGCCATCAATATTGTTCTTCCTGCCCCTACTCTCTTTGACTTTCAGGAAAAAGGGAGACATTATGTAACCAGAGAGGAGGCGGCGGAGTATAGAAGGAGGGCTGAGATAGCTCGCCTCCAAGCTGCAGCACACGATGCAATGACCGCTGCATCTCCGTACGACCCCAACTACAACTACGGATATCCGCCAGGCCACCCGTGGCAATAAACCAACTTAGGCCAAAAGCCTAAGCTTGGGGGAGTACGTATTTCTCACGGACATTACATTCATGTTCACACACTCATTGCTAGATGTCGGTGCTCATACTCTTTCTCTGTAATATCCATGCTAGTTTATTTTCCTTTTTCTTGCTTTCTTCTTGTGTGTTGAATAAACCTTAAGAAAAACAAAAAAAATAGCGTAGCTTTTAGTTAGTTTACTTTTCTTGCTGTAGTAGTAATAATTAAAAAGAAAACCCAAAAAGATTTCATGTTCTTCTTTTGCTTCTTGGGAGCTTCCTCGTGTAAATAGTTTTCTTTTCTTTTCTTTTCTTTGGGGGTCGATAGGAGAAGAGCATGATTAAATTGTTGAAGTTGCTCTTATATGCATTATTTTTTATTTAACCAAGAGCCCATATTGCCTTGTCTTCTCCTGTTTATTGAATGCTTGCAGATTCCAGCTTAGTCCAATGTACGTGCACTCTTATTATTTTCACATTGTTCGGTCGTGCAAGTGAAAGGCAATTATGACGATATATGATGGACTGATTGAGATTAGAGAAGCTGGTATGAACTCGACCTCTCTTTTTTTTGGAAATATGATTAGTTCATCGTTCCTGATTCAGCCTATTATGAATAATAATGTTTGCAATGACAATTAGAGATTATAGTTGCTCGTGCCATGCTTGATTAGCTATGAGTTACAATGGTTTACCTTGCGTGCCAACATGCTATTAAAATGGTTGTGATGTGGGATAGTGGGGTGGTATCCTCCTTTAAATGATTTAAGTGACTCGACTTGGCACATGTTCATACATGTAGTTGAAACAAATCAACATAGCCTTCACGATATTTATGTTCATGGTGGATTATATCCTACTCATGCTTGCACTTAATGTTTATTAATTTTAATGCATGTTCATGACTGTTGTCACTCTCTAGTTGGTCGCTTCCCAATCTTTTGCTAGCCTTCACTTGTACTAAGCGGGAATACTGCTTGTGCATCCAATTCCTTAAACCCCAAAGTTATTCCATATGAGTCCACTATATCTTCCTATATGCGGTATCTACCTGCCGTTCCAAGTAAATTTGTATGTGCCAAACTCTAAACCTTCAAATGAAATTATGTTTTGTATGCTCAAATAGCTCATGTATCAACTAGGGTTGTCCGTATCTTCCATGCTAGGCGGGTTATTCTCAAGAGGAGTGGACTCCGCTCCTCACTCACGAGAAAATGGCTGGTCACCGGGATGCCCAGTCCCATGCTTTATGCAAATTAAATCAAAATAATTGCAAAAAAAATCCCCCTGGGACTGTTGTTAGTTGGAGGCACTCGTTGTTTCGAGCAAGCCATGGATTGATGCTTGTTGGTGGAGGGGGAGTGTAAACTTTACCATTCTGTTTGGGAACCGCCTATAATGTGTGTAGCATGGAAGATATCGCCGTCTCTTGCTTGTTATGTTGACAATGAAAGTATGCCGCTCAAAATATTATTTATCTCTATTTCAAAACCGAGCTCTGGCACCTCTAAAATCCCTACTTCCCTCTGCGAAGGGCCTATCTATTTATTTTTTATGTTGAGTCATCACCCTCTTATTAAAAAGCACCAGCTGGAGAGCACTGCTGTCATTTGCATTCATTACTATTAAGGGTATAGGGATGAAAACGGAGCGGAAACGGACGGAACTGAGTGCTATCATATTTGTTTTCATATTTTTTTTGCAGAAGTGGAAACGAATACAGAAACCCCGGAAATGAATACGGGAACAGATACTACCGGAAACGGACATGGAGCGAATACAAAGCGGATACGGAAACAGAAATAGGCATTGATCGGAACTTCAAAACCCCTTGAATCATAGATAAATACACACAAAAAACAAACAGATTTTTGAGTTGTTAACATGGCTACAAAATAATATCAGTATGTTAGCAACTTAGCGTAGTATTGTAGTAGTACCGAACAATTGCGTATAGGATCAAGTTGAGTACATGTGTGGTAGTAGAAGTTGGGCCTTAGATCCATTCTACTAATTGTGTCATTGTGTTCTCTTTGATGGTTGGGCTACAAAGCAGCTATAGGTCTATATTAAAAACAGAAATTCCATATTCACGGAAACGGAAAGTTCCATTTCCATGCATGTTCCACCGGAAAACACTGTTCCGTTTTTGTTTCCGTTTCCACATAAAAAATTCCATTTCCATTTCCGTTTTTCAAATTTCCTCCTCCGTTTTCATATTTCCTCTCCGTTTCCATTTTTCCTCCGGAAAAACGGAAAGTTTCCACTCCATTTTCATCCCTAGTTGGGTATGACTATGACTGGATCTCTTTTACCATGAATTACAATGTCTAGTCAGTCCTTGATCTTTAAAGGTGCTCTGCATTTATGTTTTGCGGTCTCTGAATGGGCTAGCGAGATACCAACTTGTTATATCATATCATGATTGTTTTGAGAAAGTGTTGTCATCCGAGATTTATTATTATTGCTCGCTAGTTTATTATGCCATTGATATGAGTAAACATGAGGCCTAAATGTTATTGTGAATGTGGTTAGTCATAATCTTTACTAAAAACTTGAATGCTGGCTTTACATATTTACAACAACAAGAGCAAACAGAGTTTGAAAAGTTTTTCTTTATCACTTTCAGTTTATCAACTGAATTGCTTGAGGACAAGCAAAGGTTTAAGCTTGGGGGAGTTGATACGTCTCCATCGTATCTACTTTTCCAAACACTTTTGCCCTTGTTTTGGACTCTAACTTGCATGATTTGAATGGAACTAACCCGGACTGACGCTGTTTTCAGGAGAATTGCCATGGTGTTATTTATGTGTAGAAACAAAAGTTCTCAGAATGACCTGAAACTCCACGGAACTTATTTTTGGAAAATATAAAAAGACTGGAAGAAGAATCCACGTCAGGGGGGCCTCCACCTGTCCACGAGGGTGGGGGGCGCGCCCCACTGACTCGTGGGCCCCCTGACGCTCCACCGACCTCAACTCCAACTCCATATATTCGTGTTCGGAGAGAAAAAAATCAGAGAGAATGATTCTTCGCGTTTACAACACGGAGCCGCCGCCAAGCCCTAAAACCTCTCAGAGGGCTGATCAGAGTCCGTTCGGGGCTCCGGAGAGGGAATCCGTCACCGTCGTCATCATCAACCATCCTCCATCACCAATTTCATGATGCTTACCGCCGTGCGTGAGTAATTCCATCGTAGGCTTGCTGGACGGTGATGGGTTGGATGAGATTTATCATGTAATTGAGTTAGTTTTGTTACGGTTTGATCCCTAGTATCCACTATGTTCTAAGATTGATGTTGCTATGACTTTGCTATGCTTAATGCTTGTCACTAGGGCCCGAGTGCCATGATTTCAAGATCTGAACCTATTATGTTTTCATGAATATATGTGAGTTCTTGATCCTATCTTGCAAGTCTATAGTCACCTACTATGTGTTATGATCGGGCAACCCCGAAGTGACAATAATCGGGACCACTCCCGGTGATGACCATAGTTTGAGGAGTTCATGTATTCATTGTGTGTTAATGCTTTGGTCTGGTACTCTATTAAAAGGAGGCCTTAATATCCCTTAGTTTTCCATTAGGACCCCGCTGCCACGGGAGGGTAGGACAAAATATGGCATGCAAGTTCTTTTCCATAAGCATGTATGACTATATTTGGAATACATGCCTACATTACATTGATGAATTGGAGCTAGTTCTGTGTCACCCTATGTTATGACTGTTACATGATGAACCACATCCGGCATAATTCTCTATCACCGATCCAATACCAACGAGCTTTTCACATATTGTTCTTCGCTTATTTACTTTTCCGTTGCTACTGTTACAATCACTACAAAACCCAAAAATATTACATTTCCTATCGTTACCGTTACTTCCATACTGCTTTGCTAGTAAATACTTTGCTGCTGATACTAAGTTATCCAGGTGTGGTTAAATTGACAACTCAGCTGCTAATACTTGAGAATATTCTTTGGCTCCCCTTGTGTCGAATCAATAAATTTGGGTTGAATACTCTACCCTCAAAAACTGTTGCGATCCCCTATACTTGTGGGTTATCAAGAGTCCATACTCATAACCACAGTCATACAGGCTGGACTTCTAGGGTTTTAGCCATTACGATCTCGTGGTAGATCAACTCTTGTAAACACCCATATTCATCAAGATCAATCAAGCAGGAAGTAGGATATTACCTCCATAGAGAGGGCCTGAACCTGGGTAAACATTGTGTCCTCTATCTCCTGTTACCATTGACCTTAGACGCACAGTTCAGGACCCCCTACCCGAGATCCACCGGTTTTGACACCGACATTGGTGCTTTCATTGAGAGTTCCACTGTGCCGTCGTCAAAAGGGTTGATGGCTCTCCTTGTCGTCAAGGAAAATATCACCTCCGGAGGAGCCCTGGACCCAGGACAAACCCTCCGACTGGGCGACTTCATCATGACCGCATGTTCGGCCATTAAGCCGACGATGACATCTCGAGTCATCGAAAATCGCCTCCGCGTTGATTCCGAATACTCCAAACGGATGGATCTGACGGATTTATCATCTTTAAACGAACTCCAAGATCGCATCGCCGCCTTGGGAGTCGCTACAGACTACGATCGGATTGGGCTTAAACCCGACTAGAGAGAAATTAAAACTCCACCGATCACCCACCAGATAGCAGTAGTCGAGGAGCAAGACAACTCTTCCTCTATATTGAGGATGAACTATGTTCGGATCTCCGATCTCGAAGAGCCGGCCACCCACCGGCAGAAAGACACGCCTTGTCCTCCGAACATAGAACCGGACGACAAGCCTAAAAATCAGTTGATATCTCGGAGCCCGAATTGTTAAGTCCGGAAGATCTTCAGACTCCTGATCCAAAGTTGGGTCAGGGTTAGGATTTAAATCCACCCACCCACCCAGACATAAGCGCTCTCATGAGCATACAACTACAGTCTCAGGAAACGGTCCACCACTTCTGGGCCAGATTCCTCCTTGTCAAAGACAAGATTAAAGATTGCTGCGATGAAGACGCGATCTCAGTGTTCCGCAACAATTGCACGGACGAAGGAATCCTTAACTCCATCCACCGTCGTCGCATATTTCACTTCGCTGACTTGGCAACTATCGTACGTAAATGCAACAAGAATGGAAAGCGCTCGAAAACTCAGCGGTTCGTTGGGGAATTATTGATCCCCACACAACCCCTCGTTTAGGCGAAAAGTGTGCACCCTCGTGGCACGCCCGGTCCAATAGTAAAGAAATATAAGCCCATTATGGGGCGCGAAACCGTTCTAGAAGGATGGCTTGATGGGCTATGCAAAATACACGCAACACCAGATAACACACCAACCCACAGCCTTAGAGCATCTTGGATACTCTAGCAAGTGGCCAAAAGCTGCGAGGATATCCTCACCAAGAATACCCCAGAACAACACCCCCAGAAGATGACAACCTCAAAGTATTGACGGTCTTCGAGACATTTGCTTCAAACAATAGGCGCAAAAGGGCACTCCGCAAACTCGCCGAAGTTTGCCAAATCGCAGCAATAAACCCCTGGAACGACACGGCTATAACTTTTAATGCCGGTGACGAACCAAAATGCAGGACAGTCCGAGCACCAGCCGCCTTGGTCCTTAGTCCAATCTGTCAGGACCCCGATCCTAAGTCACACCGACCTAGCATGTAACACATCATATCACTTTGCGGCCTCACGCACGGTATTCCCACGGGTGTCGCCTTACCATGTCCCGGGACCGTTTGCGTCTTTTGGCTCACGTATATGATAGTGTCACTAGCATTCATATGACAAAGAACCCGGGCCGACATGGCTAGTCGTGAACCCAAAGCGGCGCTAACCTATGGGGACAGGCATACATGAATGACATCGAACATGTCGGTCATCAACGTATATATTCGGGCTGTAGCACTGGCTAACAGGACTCCGGTATCCCGGCTGTAGCAGGCTAGGCAGGACTCGAATAATATTATGCGTGACATTTCCCAAGGACGACATATAGGAACGAAGTGAAACACATGCCGGCCAGTCAAGTGTCCAAGCAGTAGTGCTGGGCTAGCAGGACTCGGTGAACCGGGCAGAAGCGGACTACTATCGCTCAGAGGCACGAGACTACATTTCCCCATATGAGAGGCTGCCAAGGATAAACAACTAGTTTGTCGGATCCCACACATACCAAGCATTTCAAACATACACACATTATGCTCAACATGCGTAGATACAACATGGCATCACAACATAACTCTACGACTCAAATATTATCAAAAGGCTCCGAGGAGCGAGATATTACAAACATGGGTCTCATGACCCAACACTCAGAGCCTACAAGTCAAAGCACAAGCGGAAGCTAATCATGTCTGAGTACAGACAACTATAAATGAAAAAGGCTGAGAAGCCTGACTATCTACTGAATCTGCCAAGGCACAAGATCGTAGCTGAGGTAACAAGCTAAACGTCAAGTCCAAGCGGAACTACTAAGCGAGACCGACGTCTCTCGCAAAACATAAAATAAGCAAACGTGAGTACAATTGTACTCAAGAAGACTTACATCGTAACTAACTACATATGCATCATTATCAAAAGGGGTGGTGGAGTTTGGCGCAGCAAGCTAGCTTTGACTCGGTGGCTATCCCGAACTACGATCGCAAGTAACTCTTTGAGGTGGCGCATTACGAGTCCACATATTCACCATATCAATACACCACTATGGACCCGCCTCCGCCTTCCTCACGAGAACGCCATCCATAGCACTCACACTTATCTTGCGCATTTTAGGGTATCCACTTTCACTTGTCTATGAACTGATATAGGCAACCCAGAAGTCCTTTTCCGTGGACACGGCTATTCAATAGATCATATTAAACCCTGCAGGGTGTACTTCTTCACACACGCTCTCACCACTTACCGCCGTTTACACGACATGTACTCGGCAACCTTCAAGCGGAAGCCCAACGTGGGTGTCGCCACGGCCTACCTAAACACTCAAGTCCCTAGTCCAGGTTTATCGCCTATTCGGGTTCCATCCGCAGGAGTCCGCCGAGGTTTCCCATACAGCCCCGAACGATGTGTGCGGGGTTCCCGAGATACCAAACGGGCACTCGGTACACCGGGCCACGGTGCCTACCGCAACACAACCCACCCCTAAGGTCAGCGTTGCGTGCGGCCCCCAGCATGCTACAAACACCAGAAACTACTTGCAACTCCCGGACTAAGAACAAGGGTGGTTAAGAAGCCGAGAGGGTCCATTGGTTTCGGGCCCAATGCGTGGTAGTAACTGTTTCATGGATCACAAACACAGAACTCAGTTCCTGAGGACGGCTGCAATGAGACAACCCACCATGTACTCCTACATGGCCTCTCACCGCTACCTTTACCAAATCGTGTTCACACACTTAGCTCACACACAATAGGACATGTTCACACAACCATTCCAATTCATTCCCGATGAATCGTAATTCCACTCAACTCTAAGCAAGAGCAGGCATGACAAACAAGCATAAATGAGTAGGCACAACATGGCTCAAACAATTCCTACTCATGCTAGTGGGTTTCATCTAATTACTGTGGAATGACATGTGATGCTATGGATCAAGGGGTTCAGCTACCGCAGCATGTATTACATGAGTCGTTGTTGTCCTAATGCAGTAAAATAGAGCAGGAGCGAGAGAGTGGGATTGTATCGGAATGAACAAGGGGGTTTTGCTTGCCTGGCACTTCTGAAGATAATATAGTTCTTCATCGGTGTCATCGATTTCATCATCGATACATCGTCTACCGGGAGGGGACAAACACCGGCAACTGAGAAAGAACACAATCAATGCAATGCACATATATGATGCATGATCATGTTAAGGAACTGAATTCACCTAATGCAACAGTAATCCAAGTTAGTTGAAGTGGAATTCAAACAAGGTTGAACTCCAACCCCAAATGCTATTTCATAAATTACCCTAATCATGATTCATCCTATTCAGTGAGGTTAACTTGTTCAAACATGCATGATCATGGCATAAACAGATTCTTCATATTTTTCTGATCATTTTCATATATAAATTATTTCCATCCGAGTTACGGTTGAATTTATATGATTTTTAGAAGTTTAGAGTATTTTCTGGAATTTCCTGAATTAAAATAATTCCAGAAATCATTATTGCGTCAGCATGACAGAGGCGTGACGTCAGCAAGTCAACTGGGGCGGTCCAGGTCAAACTGGCAGTGGGGGCCACATGTCAGAGTAATTAACTTAATTAGATTTTAATTAAAACTAAACCTAGTTATTAAGCAATGTATTGGCCCCACCGTCATCGACTCAGAGAGTCAACCGGGCCCACCCGAGGTCAAAGTCCACGTCGGCTGTCCGGCGTTTAGTCAGCCAGCGAAACTGCGCGGCGTTAAGTGCATTTTGTTATTCCGACGACCAAATGGCCCATGGAAAGCATCTAGGAGGAGCTGGGAGGAGCCAAGCTCTTGGTGGGTGGCCGTCGGGGTTTAATCGACGCCAAGGGCGTGTTTGGCGGCCGAGCTCAAGCGAAGCCTGGGCTCGACAGGGCGCACTAGAGGGGAAGCGGAGGCGCTGGGTTCCCCGTGCTGCGGTGAGCCCAGAGGTGGGGTTGGCTTGAGCCACTGGGGTTTCTAGCCACGCCGGGCGAGGCAGACGGGCGGGGCGGGCTTCCGCCATGGTGGAATCGGTGGCTAGAGGAGGGAACGAGTCGGGAAGAGGGGCGAGGCGCAGGAGCTCACCGCGGTTCCACAGGGGTGGTCACTGGGCTCGGGAGGGGCCGAGCAAGCGGGCGGCGATGGAAATCTCCGCGACCCGAGGGGATGAAGGGTCGGGAGGGTGCTTGAGGCGTCTGGCGGGCGCGGCTCGGTGGGGAGGAAGAGGAGGTCGAGGCGGAGCTCGTGGGCATGTCGGGGAGGAGAGAGGGTGGTGGTGGCCGCGAGGGCAGCGAGGGGCGGCGACGGCGGCGCTCGGTCCGGGCGAGAGAGAGGGAGCAGAGGAGAGAACGAGGGAGAGGGAGAGAGCGAGGGGGTCCAGGGGGTTCGGGAGGCGTGGCGACACATGGAGGCGTCCGGGCAGCGGGGACGCAGGCAGCCAGGCAGGAGGTGGCCGTCGGCATCGCCAGCGCTCGCCACGCCTCGCCTCTGCCTTCTGGCAGAGGAAGACGATGAGCGGTGGGGGTAGGTGGGCTGGGCTGTGGCCAACCCGGGCCGGTCAGGGGGGAGGAGGTTGGGCGGTTAGCGCCAGTAGGCCTTCTCTCTCTCTCTTTTATTATACTGTTTTCTATTTTTCTGTTTGTTTTGGTTTAGTAAAATACTAAACCATTTAAATAAATCCTGAAAATAATTATGGGCATTAACTGAATTACTACATAGGCCCTTAACTATTTTCAAAATTGTTGGAGCATTTAAAATATTAATAGTATTTAAATGCCCCAATTCAAATACAATATGGTTTATTCAAAATCCAAAAATGTCTTGGAAAAATATCCATCACCTCTGGATATGGTTTTCACCTTTTTCCATTAATCATGAACATTTTTGCAAACCATTTTGGGTTCTTTGGAGATATTTTGAAGTTGAACCTATTTGAATTTCTTTAGTGCTAGGGCTTGATCATCCCCATTTCAAATTTCATGGAAATTAAACATGATGCATGGATGCAATGCTACTAGTTACAAGCAAGCTCTAGGGCTGTGACAGCTCACCCCCACTAAACAAGAATCTCGCCCCGAGATTCAAGACGTGAGGTAAGAGAAAAAGGGAAGTCACAGACTATCACAATCTTCATGATCCATTTGCCCTTCTCGAAGATGTTGATTTACTCCATCATCTTAGTCTTGACGTCCTTGCTTTCGAGGTCTTCACTTGACACGACAATAGAAAGAAAGGGGAAACCCTACATGATTCGATCTTTATGAAGATCAGGTAAACATGATCAACTCACGGACTGAGACGGTGACACATCTTGCGTTGAGACACAAAACACATCGAGAGGGATGGAGGAACAAACGATGGGTTTGATTGGTGGCAACAATTCCATGCTTAGAGAGATGGTGGATGGTGTCAAGGTGGCGAGGAAATCTTTATCATGATTCAACAACGGGGCACCTCGAAAAAGGTGACGCAAAGATCTATTCCCTTAAGTGGCAAAAAGAATTACTTTTGATACAGGATCATTGAAACTCTTTAAACCAGCCTAAGGCAATTCACAAGCGATCATTTGGTGGAATGCAAGGAATGGTACACCCGGACTAGAATGGATGATGTGGACTACCTTGTTGAAGACAACGCAATGGATGATTTTTGCTTATCATCGAAGGTGGAGGGGACCCATGGTAAGTCCACTTTTGAGGATGATCCTAGACATCAATTAATGAGAGGGCATCCCATGGAAATTGGCACAATGGGGTGCAAGCTGGGAACGAGATACAACTGTTCGAATGTTCCAACCATCATATCTGCCTGAGATTCAGATCTGGTTGGTGTTAGGATATTTCAGACTCATCATGTCTGAAAAGGAAGGGTTGCAACACAATTCGACGAGATGGCGTTGCGAGATTCTCGGGATATGAACTACGATAGCAAGTTCCAAAACATGAGCTGGTTCTGCTACAAACCTGTGAACACATTGTCCCAGACAAACATGGCCACGTGGTAGTCTTATAATAAAACACTACCGAGTTCAGGTGGGGAACCATAATCGAGGATATCGAAGTCTCTACGCAAGTCCATGGATTAGATCCCAAGCATAGACTTCTTTTCCTTGAGCAAATCAGTCAGTGGCTTGGTGTGCTAGGAATACATATAGAATGAAGATGATCAGTCTATCAAACCATAGAATACTTCGCACATGCATGACTGGCTTGGGATGATTCCAGAGGAAGCAAAACAAACCTTTCTCAAATTCATGGCGGCAACTTACATCAGATGCACATGAACTAGAGGAAGTCACTACTTTCATCCAAACATATGCTTCATGAACGAAACACG
Organism: Aegilops bicornis; assembly: GCA_021605145.1. Lineage (NCBI taxonomy): Eukaryota > Viridiplantae > Streptophyta > Magnoliopsida > Poales > Poaceae > Aegilops > Aegilops bicornis. Next base: position 119,281,225 of record CM038672.1, read on the forward strand.
AAGAATTGCTTACACAAGTTTCCAATACTAGGTTGATGCTCAACATGACTCATGGGGAGACAAAATGCTACCGATGGGCTCAACAGCAACTCATCGGAATTTCCATATCACTGGACTTCCACCATCATGTGAACACAGTGTTAGCATTGGTCAGACCAAAAATATAATGGTGTATGCTCGAGGGATCAACCACGAGTAAGACAACATTACGAGCACCGTTGGTACTGATTTGATTTGACGATAGCCCATACTCAAATCAAAGGATTGGTAGGACGATAGATCCAACAACTGATCACAGAACCAATTGATGAAGATATCATCTTTCTTCAACACACACTACACAAGAATATCCCTTTGGAACGAACTAAATTAGGCAAGCTTTTATCTTCCAACTCTCCAAGTTGTTGTTTGGCTTGACCAACTAGCTCAGTGGGTATCCAACACAGATTCTTGGAGAAAGGGTGGTTCACAAGAAACCGACTTGATCACGGGCTCAACATAATAGTCGAGGAACAACCCGGTAACACTTCCAAGAAGATATTTGGAAAGTCACGAACCACCGGTATGTTACTAAGCTCGAGAACAATCTTGCTTTTCAAGGCAAGATGATATGATTAAGGGAGTGAGGACTTGAAAAGATCCTAACTCATGGATCGAAGAGTGCACCAAAATAAGGACTAGGTAGCACGATCAATCTTAGAATGATGGTTTAATAACCAACACGCTTAAGAATGAGAATATTGTCCATTTACCACCAAGCAACGAGTGGCTCGGAGTATTGATTTCGCACATCACAATTCACTTGCCGCATTCCGGTTACAACAACACGGAACCGAGGAATGAATAATGATAGTGAGAGTATCATCGTCAAGAATTCCTAAGAGGTTGTGCAATTCCCATGACATTCTTGACATAAGATGGTAATACTTCAGGGTAGAACAGATTCAAAAGCTGAATTGGCATTTTGATCTGCGGGATACAACTACTTTGACCCAATCCTGGATATGGATGAGGTACTGGAGTTTGTTTCTCCTAGTCATTCTGGAATAGAATGGCTTGACGGCCACAAGGACAAAATGCATCGATGAACATAAATGCACACATACCCTTGGCTATCAATTGATAGATGAAGGTCAGAATGCAACTGAAGAGAGCAACTCAGAGGAACATATAATTTTCTGAGTTGTGGATGCACGGATTAGTATGTCGAACGAAGCTCAACATTTCTTCCGGATAATCCATGCAAAGAAGTAGAACTGGCAGAGTCACAATATGGAGGGAGTACTCCTCAAGAGCACTCTTATTGTGATGTTTTGATTCAACAAGGAACTTACGCCATAAGCGGTTCGTAGTATTTGGAAGAAGGAAATACCACGGACCTCGAGGACTATCGCAAAGGTTACTAATATCCTAAAGGCACTAGCAAATACTAACAACATGAAGTAGGGCCGAATCTCGGGTTCGTAAACCCAGAGTAGAATGCCTACTACTAAATGGCATCACGGGATGCTTTCGAAAGTGATGGCCGTAATCATCACACTGGGATACAAAAGCATTGCTAAGTTACTAGGTGACTTCCTAAACACCTAGGGTCGTAATAATAGTTCCAACATATATGTCGAGGCAACAGAGTACCTCAACTTACCGATTGGTGTGCTTATTCTGACCAAAAAGGACATCGGGAACGGAAAGAAAGGATTTGCAAATGCATCAGACTATTTAGAGACCTGGGATGACTCGGACAGCATAACGGCTGTAAATGCTCAAAATGATTTGAGACATCTTGCAAAAATTGGTGGCATAACCACTCAACAACATCATAACAAGATTCTGAGATCAACAGTTATCATACAGGAGTAGTAGGAACTGAACTGGGGATTAAAACCAACAATCTTATAGGTCTATGGATTAGTAACACGTCATCCCGATAGATAGATGAGAAGCCTAGTTCTTAAACCCCGTAGAAGAGAAGAGGATGACTCGAGATCGAGGAAGGCCATGAGGTATAAGGAGCAAAAAGAGCCTTACGTTCCTTCCACAATCAATTCCCTTACATAACTAAAGCATTTCTAGACACAACTTGACCAGTTTGGCTTGGTAATCCTCTGACAGTCGGGCTCGATACCAACGCTGTCAGACCCCGATCCTAAGTCACACCGACCTAGCATGTAACACATCATATCACTTTGCGGCCTCACGCACGGTATTCCCACCGTGTCGCCTTACCATGTCCCGGGACCGTTTATGCCTTTTTGGCTCACGTATATGATAGTGTCGCTAGCATTCATATGACAAAGAACCGGGCCGACATGGCTAGTCATGAACCCAAAGCGGCGCTTAACCTATGGGGACAGGCATACATGAATCACATCGAACATGTCGGTCATCAACGTATATATTCGGCTGTAGCACCTTTGGGCTAACGGGACTCGGTATCCCGGGCTGTAGCAGGCTAGGCAGGACTCGAATAATATCGCGTGACATTTCCCGAAGGGATGTATATAGGAACGGTGAAACACATGCCGGCCAGTCAAGTGTCCAAGCAGTAGTGCTGGGCTAGCAGGACTCCGGTGAACCGGGCTGTAGCGGACTACTATCGCTCAGAGGCACGAGACTACATTTCCCCATATGAGAGGCTGCCAAGGATAAACAACTAGTTTGTCGGATCCCACACATACCAAGCATTTCAAACATACACACATTATGCTCAATATGCGTAGATACAACATGGCATCACAACATAACTCTACGACTCAAATATTATCAAAAGGCTCCGAGGAGCGAGATATTACAAACATGGGTCTCATGACCCAACACTCAGAGCCATCAAGTCAAAGCACAAGCGGAAGCTAATCATGTCTCGAAAGTACGCATAACTATAAATGAAAAAGGCTGAGAAGCCTGACTATCTACCAGATCCTGCCAAGGCACAAGATCGTAGCTGAGGTAACAAGCTAAACGTCAAGTCCAAGTGGAACTACTAGCGAGACCGACGCCTCTCTCGCAAAACATAAAATAAGCAAACGTGAGTACAATTGTACTCAGCAAGACTTACATCGTAACTAACTACATATGCATCATTATCAAAAGGGGTGGTGGAGTTTGACCGCAGCAAGCCAGCTTTGACTCGGTGGCTATCCCGAACTACGACTGCAAGTAACTCTTTGAGGTGGCGCTACGAGTCCACATATTCACCATATCAATACACCACTATGGACCCGCTCCCGTCTTCCTACGAGAACGCCATCCATAGCACTCACACTTATCTTGCGCATTTTAGGGTATCCACTTTCACTTGTCTATGAACTGATATAGGCAACCCAGAAGTCCTTTTCCGTGGACACGGCTATTCGAATAGATCATATTAAACCCTGCAGGGGTGTACTTCTTCACACGCTCTCACCACTTACCGCCGTTTACACGACATGTACTCGGCAACCTTCAAGCGGAAGCCCAACGTGGGTGTCGGCCACGGCCTACCTAAACACTCAAGTCCCTAGTCCAGGTTTATCACCTATTCGGTTCCATCCGCAGGAGTCCGCCGAGGTTTCCCATACAGCCCTGAACGATGTGTGCAGGGTTCCCGAGATACCAAACGGGCACTCGGTACACCGGGCCACGGTGCCTACCGCAACACAACCCACCCCTAAGGTCAGCGTTGCGTGCGGCCCCCAGCATGCTACAAACACCAGAAACTACTTGCAACTCCCGGACTAAGAACAAGGGTGGTTAAGAAGCCAAGAGGGTCCATTGGTTTGGGCGCAATGCGTGGTAATGCTTGTTTCATGGATCACAAACACGTAACTCAGTTCACGAGGACGGCTGCAATGAGACAACCCACCATGTACTCCTACATGGCCTCTCACCGCTACCTTTACCAAATCGTGTTCACACACTTAGCTCACACACAATAGGACATGTTCACACAACCATTCCAATTCATTCCCGATGAATCAGACCCGACTCAACTCTAAGCAAGAGCAGGCATGACAAACAAGCATAAATGAGTAGGCACAACATGGCTCAAACAATTCCTACTCATGCTAGTGGGTTTCATCTAATTATCGTGGAATGACAGGTCATGCAAAGGATCAAGGGGTTCAGCTACCGCAGCAAGTAACACATGAGTCGTTGTTGTCCTAATGCAGTAAAATAGAGCAGGAGCGAGAGAGTGGGATTGTATCGGAATGAACAAGGGGTTTTGCTTGCACAGCACTTCGAAGATAATATAGTTCTTCATCGGTGTCATCGATTTCATCGTCGATACATCGCTCACCGGAGGGGACAAACACCTAAGCAATCGAGAAAGAACACAATCAATGCAATGCACATATATGATGCATGATCATGTTAAGGAACTTAATTCACCTAATGCAACAGTAATCCAAGTTAGTTGAAGTGGAATTCAAACAAGGTTGAACTCCAACCCCAAATGCTATTTCATAAATTACCCTAATCATGATTCATCCTATTCAGTGAGGTTAACTTGTTCAAACATGCATGATCATGGCATAAACAGATTCTTCATATTTTTCTGATCATTTTTCATATATAAATTATTTCCATCCGAGTTACGGTTGAATTTATATGATTTTTAGAAGTTTAGAGTATTTTACGGAATTTCCTGAATTAAAATAATTCCAGAAATCATTATTAAGGCCAAGATGACAGAGGCGTGACGTCGGCAAGTCAATCAAGGGCGGTCCAGGTCAAACTGGCAGTGGGGCCACATGTCGAGTAATTAACTTAATTAGATTTTAATTAAAACTAAACCTAGTTATTAAACAGTATCGGGCCCCACCATTCGACTCAGAGAGTCAACCGGCCCACCCGAGGTCAAAGTCCACGCCGGCTGCCGGCTTAGCCAGCCGGCGCTGGCGGCGCAAGTGCATTTTGTTATTCCGACGACCAAATGGCTCATGGAAAGCATCTACGAGGAGCTGGGAGGAGCCAAGCTCTTGGTGGGGTTGGTCGGGGGGAATCGACACGGCAAGGGCGAGCTTGGCGGCCGAGCTCGGGCGAGCTCGGGCTCGAGCGCTGCAGCGCACTAGAGGGAAGCGGAGGGGCGCCATGGTTCCTGTGCTGCGGTGAGCCCAGAGGTGGGGTTGGCTTGAGCCACTGGGCTCTAGCCACGCCGGGCGGCGAGGCACGCGGCCAGCGGGCTTCAGCATGTGGAATCGGTGGCTAGAGGAGGGAACGAGTCGGGGAAGAGGGGCGAGGGGCGCAGGAGCTCACCGTGGTTCCGCAGGGGTGGTCACTGGGCTCGGGGAGGGCCGGAGCAAGCGGGGCGGCGATGGAAATCTCCGGCGACCCGAGGGGGATGAAGGGTCGGGGAGGGTGCTTCGAGGCGTCTGGCGGGGCGCGGCTCGGTGGGGAGGAAGAGGAGGTCGAGGCGGAGCTCGTGGGCATGTCGGGGAGGAGAGAGGGTGGTGGTGGCCGCGAGGGCAGCGAGGGGCGGCGACGGCGGCGCTCGGTCCGGGCGAGAGAGAGGGGGCAGAGGAGAGAACAAGGGAGAGGGAGAGGGCGAGGGGGTCCAGGGGGTCGGGGAGGCGCGTGGCGACACATGGAGGCGTCCCGGGCAGCGGGACGCAGGCAGCCAGCAGGAGGTGGCTGCTTGCATCGCCAGCCTTCCACGCCTCGCCTCTGCCTTCTGGCAGAGGAAGACGATGAGCGGTGGGGGGTAGGTGGGCTGGGCTGGCCAACCGGGCCGGCCAGCAGGGGGGGGGGGGAGGAGGTTGGGCCGGTTGGGGCGCCAGGTAGGCCTTCTCTCTCTCTCTTTTATTATACTGTTTTCTATTTTTCTGTTTGTTTTGGTTTAGTAAAATACTAAACCATTTAAATAAATCCTGAAAATAATTATGGGCATTAACTGAATTATTACATAGGCCCTTAACTATTTTCAAAATTGTTGGAGCATTTAAAATATTAATAGTATTTAAATGCCCCAATTCAAATACAATATGGTTTATTCAAAAATCCAAAAATGTCTTGGAAAAATATCCATCACCTCTGGATATGGTTTTCACCCTTTTCCATTAATCATGAACATTTTTGCAAACCATTTTGGGTTCTTTGAAGATATTTTGAAGTTGAACCTATTTGAATTTCTTTAGTGCTAGGGCTTGATCATCCCCATTTCAAATTTCATGGAAATTAAACATGATGCATGGATGCAATGCTACTAGTTACAAGCAAGCTCTAGGGCTGTGACACAATCGTGGACGGCTTTCGGCTCACCAAGGTTCTCATGGACGACGGTAGAAGACTAAAGCTCATCTATGAGGATACACTCCACAAAATGGAAATAGAAAGGAGCCGCATCGAGCAAAGCAGCACGACCTTCCGAGGAATCATTCCCAGTCGGGAGGCGCGGTGTGCGGGAAAAATCACACTTGACGTGGTATTCAGCACGCCGGAGAATTACCGGTCCGAAGTGATAACCTTCCAAGTGGCCCCTTCCAACAGCGGATATCACGCCCTCCTGGGGAGAGATGCATTTACACGCTTCCAAGCTATACCTCATTATGGGTACATGAAGCTTAATATGCCCGGGCCCAAGGGCATAATCACTCTCGCCAGTGATCCGGACATAGCACTCTGCGCCGAAAATAAAACCGCATCCCTGGCCCTTGAGGCATTATCTGAAGCCCTTGCGGCCAAAGAATTAACCGCACTGCGCTCCACAATGAACAGGGACGATGTGATTCTAGACAAACGACCCAAATCCACCTCCTTCAAACCGGCAGAAGAAATAGTCAAATTCCAAGTCCATCCAACGGACCCCAATAAGACAGCCTCCATTGGAGCACAACTAGACCCAACGGTTGACACCGCGCTAGGAGAGTTCCTGCGAGAGAACTGGGATATATTCGCCTGGCACCTTTCCGATATGCTAGGAATCCCACGCAAGTTGGCGAAACACAGCCTCAATATATTGAAGGGATATAAACCGGTCAAGCAAACACTGCGGCGCTTTTCCGAACCCAAACGGCAAGTTATGGGGGAGGAGGTAGCCAAGCTAATTGAGTCCGTATTCATTAGAGAAATAAAAGATCTGGACTGGCTGGCAAACCTGGTGATGGTGCCAAAGATGGACAAATCATGGCGCATGTGCGTCGATTTCAAAGACCACAATAAGGCTTGCCCCAAGGATCCCTTCCCCCTCCCCCGCATCGACCAGATCATTGATGCTACTGCAGGACACAACTCACTGTGCTTCCTCGATGCATATTCCGGATACCATCAAATTAAAATGAAGGAGCCCGATCAAGCCGCAACAGCATTCATTACCCCATATGTGCCATTCTTCTTCAACACCATGCCCTTTGGGCTCAAAAATGCCGGCGCCACCTAGAAACGCAGGATTCAAACATGCCTGCAGAAACAGATCAGCAAGACAGTTGAAGCATATGTGGACGATGTCGTCATCAAAGCCAGACACGTCAAAACACTCATCGACGATTTACGTCTCACATTCGACGACCTCCGTGCATATGACATAAATCTCAATCCGGAAAAGTGTGTTTTCGGCGTCCCCGCTGGAAAACTGTTGGGCTTCATCGTTTCCAATAGAGGAATTGAAGCAAATCCAGCCAAAATCTGAGTTTTGTCACAATTGGCTACGCCAACGGACCTTAAACAGCTCCAAAAACTCGCCGGTTGTGTGGCAGCTTTAAGTCGCTTTATCTCAAGATTGCGAGAAAAGGCATTACCACTCTATCGCCTTCTATGGCGCACCGATCACTTCGAGTGGACGGATGTGGCAACGGCAGGACTAGAAGAAATAAAAGCCCTTCTAGCAAGCAACCCAATCCTGGCCGCGCCGAACATCGGCGAACCCATGTTATTATACATACTGGGAACACACCAGTTGGTGAGCGCCTTGCTCGTCGTTGAACGAGAACAGGACAGACACAAATTCCCGCTTCAGAAGCCAGTATACTACGTATGCACTCTCCTCACACCATGCAAATCCCGGTACCCCCATTATCAAAAGATAGCATACGCGGTCTTCATGGCATCCCGGAAGCTACGACACTACTTCCAGGAGTGTTTGATTACGGTGGCTTCTAAAGTACCACTCAATGACATAATAAACAACTGCGATGCTACGGGACGGATCGCCAAATGGGCCATTGACCTCCTTCCATTAGACATAACATACAAGCCGCGTCGAGCCATTAAATCCCAAGTATAGGCCGACTTCATCGCCGAATGGACAGAGGCCAAACTCCCTAAAGAGTATGGCACATATTCCAACTGGGTTATGTATTTTGATGGTTCCAAAATGCTGGCAGGGCTAGGAACGGGTGTCGTTTTAACGTCCCCCACTGGTGACGTCGTCCAGTACGTACCCCAGATATTATACACAGACTCCAATAACGCAGCCGAATACGAGGCCTTATTACATGGTCTTCGGATGGCTGTCTCCATGGGCATACAATGCCTGGAAGTGCGCGGGGACTTAAACCTCGCAATATCTCAAATAAATGGAGACTTCGATGCCAAAGATCCAAAGATGGCGGCTTATCGCAACGTTGTCCTAAAAATTTCGGCTCGGTTTGAGGGGCTCGAGTTTCATCACGTGGCCCGAGAAAGTAATCAAGTGGCGGACGTCCTTGCTCGCATCAGCGCCAAGCGCGACCCCGTCCCACCTAACATATTTCTAGAAAGGCTTTTTAAGCCGTCCGTGGTGTGGCAAGGGGAGAGCGGCAACACCAGTCCGGATCCGAACACAACCCCAGATCTCGAACACACCGATATCATCGAGGGCTCAGCCACCGAAATAACACCGTCGGCCCATCTCTTTATGGCAGTCATTGCCCCATGGAACGAACCCTTCTTGGCCTACATTAACAGGAAGCAACTCCCGAGGATCAGAATGAGGCCCGCTGCATTGTCCCGCGTTCTAAGGCCTACAAGGTCCACGACGGAGAGCTCTACAAGAAAAGTGCTACCGGAGTCCGTCAAAGATGTATCTCCGAGGAAGAGGGGCGGCAGCTCCTGGCTGAAATTCATGTCGGTCTCGGCGGGCACCACACTGCAGCTCGGCCCTTGTTAGCAAGGCCTTCCGTACAGGTTTTTATTGGCCGACGGCCCGAGCAGATGCACAGGACCTTGTCCAACGTTGCGTCGGATGCTAAATCTTCGCCCACCAAAGCCATATGCCCCCCACCGCCCTACAAACAATCCCCATCACTTGGCCTTTTGCGGTCTGGGGGCTCGATATGGTCGGACCCCTTGAAGGAGGAAGCCATAAGAAAAAGTATCTGTTGGTCATGGTGGATAAATTCACTAGGTGGTAGAGGTCAAACCAGTAAAACGGCTGAGTCCGGGCCGGTGATAGAATTCATATCCGGTGTTGTACACCGTTGTGGAATTCCACACAGCATCATCACCGATAACGGCTCCAATTTCACAGCCGATGAGGTGAAAACCTGGTGCGCTAATCTGGGCATCAAGCTCGATTACACCTCTGTCTATCATCCGCAAACAATCGGTCAAGTAGAACTGTCTTATTATGAGCGGCATCAAGCCTAGACTAGTGCGGTCTTTGAAAGAATTAGACAAGCACTGGGTTGAGGAGCTCGACTCCGCACTCTGGGGGCTGCAGACCATGCCCAATCGCACTACCGGATATACACCTTTCTTCATGGTGTACGACGGAGAGGCAGTGTTACCCTGCGACATTTTTCACGACTCACCTCGAGTGCGCATGTACGAAGAGAAAGAGGTCGAGATTGATCGGCAGGACATCTTAGATGCCCTAGAGGAGGAGCGCGACGTCGCAAAAGCCCGTTCCGCATTTTATCAATAGCAGGCTCGCAGGTATCAAAGCAGAGAAGTGTGGGCCAAGACTTATAATGTGGGCGAACTCTTTCTACACCTGCCGGAGAAGAAAAAGGACAAACTCAAGCGCAAGTGGGAGGGTCCCTTCATCATTGACGAAGTTCTCACTTGATGAGTGTACCACCTATTTGATGCGTCATACAAACACCTAGAGCCGAACCCCTGGAACACGGCCAGACTCTGAAGATTCTATGCCTAGCGCCGAACTCTTAGTTTGTCTCCTTCCCCTGTTGTTTCCATCATTTTTTCTCTCTTTTCGTTTTTTCTCTTTAGCCGTCAAGCTTCCGTGCGGCTAGACCGTGCACCCCTGACATATACATCTTCAAATATGTACGTCCACTATATCTGGGGGCTTCTTCGACAGAAGTGTGCTATTATTATTTTCCGAGCATTAATCTCATCACATATGCGTTTTTCCATATGTACCTTTTCTTCGCCATTATATGCATCGATATGACTTAAGTTTTGGCCAAGCTGGGTTGCTTGGCTCCTGTGCTTATGCCCTACGTTCCCGTTAGTTCGGCTAGGGCATAAAGGGAGCACCTCTGCGATTGTTACTGCCGGGTCGTCTGGATGTGTACCTCAGACTGGGTGAAGCCGAAGGCTAGCGTTCTTAAGGGAATATTTGGTCGGTGAATTAGAGACGTTTTCGTATTCACTCCATTGTGAACCCCAGAAGGTACATATACTGTGATTTTTCAATCACAGTTTGGACATGCACATTAACGCATGCACACCCAGGGAAAGGAACCCTTAACGGAACTATTCTCTCTGGAAGATATTTCTAACAATCTAAATGTAAAATAACTATCGGATCTCGGGTTCCGGAAAAACCCTCAAGGTTCGAACACTGGGGTGCGCACGAAGATCTCCCCCTACCGAATCACGCCCTCAGCCTCACCGGGATCTCTAAGCTTAGCTCGACAAACTCGCAACACAAGAGACAAAAGATTTATACTGGTTCGGGCCACCGTTGTGGTGTAATACCCTACTCCAGTGTGGTGTAGTGTATTGCCTCTTGGGCTGAGGATGAACAGTACAAGGGGAAGAACAGCCTCCTGAGGTGAGGTGTTCTTGTGATTGGTGGGTGTGAGGATGGGTTGGATCTAGTCCAAGATGAGATGGCTGAAGCTCAGTTGCCTCCTACTGTGGTGGCTAATCCTATTTATAGAGGCCCTGGTCCTCTCCCCAAATATTGAGTGAGAAGGGAGCCAACAACGGCCAATTTGAAAGGGGACAGCTAGTACAAGCTATCCTGACAAAAGCAGTCTTCGCCTGCCAAAGGCTCTGGTGGTGATGCCGCCTTGGGCTCCATGCTGACCTCCGTCTTGCCGTCCTGCTGGTCTTGGTCTCGTTGCACCGATATGGAAACCTTTGCTTGACGCCTCGGTACTCCTCGCCTGTGCTTGCCTCCTTAGCACCAAAGAGGAAACAAGGACACTGCGCGCGCTGGCGCCCGCCTGGTCTCGATCGTCATGGCTCACATCATGAGAACCTCGCGAGGTTTGCCTTGCCTTGATCTCTCCACCCCTCGTGAGCCAGCTTGGTGACGCCGCTCCCGAGGAGGTCTTGTGTCGTCCGCGAGGCTTGGCCCCTCGCGAGGGTCTAGAATGCTTGTCGGTGAAGATCGGCCGTACGGGCCCACTCGCAGAGCCACGCTGTGGGCCGTAGGCAGGCAAGTCTGGGGACCCCTGTTCCCAGAACGCCGACAGTAGCCCCCGGGCCCAAGGCGCTCTCGGACTTGGCTTCGAGGCGAAGCCAAAGGGCAAGTGCGGAGCACCGCGGGCCCCAACAGCCTGCGACCTTGGTCGACGCGTGGCGGTTGATTGCACGTGGGCGTCTACGCTTCCCCATGCTTCCTTGATACCCGCCTGGCTAGGCGGCCACCGCGGTTTACACGGTTTCCTCCCGTTGTTGCGGCGCACTCCCCAATTCTTCCGCTTCCTCGGAGCTCAACCTCTTCTCCCAATCCGATCTGAGCTCAATCCTCCCATTGCCATGACGTCGGACCAGTCGGAGAAAGGGAAGAGTCCCCTGTCGTCCACCGAGCTACGTCCGGCCATTGAGCAGGTCGTTGGCAGGTCGTTGGTGCTCAACCAAGAAGCTATGGACAAGGTGCGTCCCATGCTCGCCTCCAGCTTCAATGAGTGGGGAGGGATGGTGGCCTGGCCTGCGTCCCGTGCTCGTATCGACCGGACAGCCACCAAGGTCCCATTCTTCATCGACGCCCTTTGGGCTGGCCTGGTTCCTCCTTTCTCCGCCTTCTTCAACACAGTGCTTGCCCATTATCAGATCCACATGCTGCACCTTGATCCCCAATCCGTGACCCTTCTTGCCGTATTCGCCTTTGTTTGCGAGGCCATGGTGGGCATTGCTCCTTCCGTGGCCCTTCTCCGCCACTTCTTCTCATTGCACCTGACGGATCTCCGGCAGAGCTCGAGGTGCCTGAGCTTCCAGGCTGTGGCAGTGACGGCAGGCGCGGGGATTGACTTCGAGCTTCCACCATCCAGGAGCGAGTTTCGGACACGGTGGGTATTTTTTGATGTCGGAGTGCTTAGCCCCCTGATCCATTCTCTGTCGGCGCCTGCCATTCCCAACTTCGGTTGGTGCCATCAAAGGATAGCTGATCCGTGCCTTGTCCCCGTCTGGCTCAGGCTGAAGGGGCTGAAAGACCTTGGCGTGACTGCGCCTATGGTGGTGAAGGAGTTCACCCGGCGCCGGCTTGCTCTGCTTCAGCGCCATTCCCGGCCAATGTGGGCCTTGCTCAGCAGCAAGGACCACATGAGACTTCAGGAGTCCGGGCTCCCCCTTGAGGCGCGGCAAACGGTGCTCAAGGTCCTGACGGGTGCCCCATTGCCAGATGACATGTCGGGGAAGAGTTGCCTGCTGTACCGCTGCTCGAACAAGGTGGAATTTGTGGAGCGTATGCCCTCCTTTGATGAGTGGGGTTGCGTTCAGTCGATCTGGTGGGGCCCCGTGAGAACCCTGTTGACGTGGTTCCCCTCCCTGCCGCTGGTGTCAAGCTCGCCCAGGTGTGGATGCAGGGGGGAGAGCACCGCTGGAGGCTGATGGCGCGGGTGCCGAGGTGCTGATGCCGCCTAGGGCTCCCGAGGCGTCGTCTTCAGGAACTCGTGATTCCTACCCAGGGGTGGCAGTTGAGGGGGTGATGCAGCCCGCGACTCCCGAGGCCGAGGCTCCTGAGGCCGAGGCAGGTCGTTGCGAGGCACAGCCCGACAACCCCCCTCATCTTGGCGCTCCTGAGGTTGTCCCTTCGAACGCTTCTCTAGTTGCGCTTCGTGTAGGCCACCATGTCCAGCGCTTCGGTCGGCCTTGTGTGGACTTCGAGGAGCTCCGCAAGAGGAAGGGGTCCCCAAGCCGCGGTAGTGGCACCTTCGGGCCGTTAAAACAGAGAAATTACATCGTCGTTGACGAGTAAGTACCTTATCTTTGTGATTCTTCGAGTGTTGCTTCCCTTCCTGACGATGGCTCTTCTGGATCCCTTCCGCCAAGGCCGCAGAATCTCCCGAGAAGCAACCCCCACTCACCTCGTTTCTCCCGCTAGTCTTGAACGCTGCAAGCCTGCGCGCTGCTCACGGCGCGGAGTGAACCGGGGAAGCCAGCCCGTTAACAAGGCGTCTTGAGCTCGCGCCCTCGCCGTCTACCCTTCACAGCCTTGCTTGGAATACAGCAAGCATGCCAAGGGTTCCTCCCCCTGTCGTGGATGGCGGCTGGGTGGCTTCGACCTTGGGCTCCTCTTCAAGCAGCGTGCCTCCACTCGCCCGGGCCCCTCGTGAGGCCTGGCCGGCAACCGGGTGGGTGCCAGCCCCCAGCCCCCTGCTGAAAGGGGGCGAGACGCTTCGGGCCCCCTCTGCGGCCCCCGCAGCGGAGGACGGAGTCAGCAGCATGCTCGAGTCTGCGCAAGAAGGGAGCATCGTCCGCCACGAGCTCTTTTAGGAGGCGATGGGCGCGATGAACCCGCATGGCGAAGAGCTCGTGGATGTGGACGCGCGCCTTGTGGCCGAGGGTCTTCGGCCGGTGGAGGAGCGGCATAAGCTGAAGGTGGCTATCAACCTCGGGCGCCACCAGTTCGAGCTTGATAATGCGAAGGCCGAGGTTTCTCTTGCAGCCTCGCGCAAGGCCTGCTCCCGAGCTCAGGAAGAGGCCCGCGAAGATGACTGCTGTCACGAGGCCGCAGAGAAGCGCGCGTGGGAGCTCCAAGCCTGGAGCGCCTCCTTGGAGCAGCAAGTGGAGGCGAGCAGAGCCGCCCTTGCGCCGTTGACAGGGACGCCCGTTGAAGAGGGAGAGATCCGGAAGTGCGAGGAGGCGTTGGCGCTGGAAGCCGTGGAGCGTAGCCTTGAGCTTGAGCGACTGGAGACGAGGGAGCGTCAAGTTGCCCAAGTGGAGGATGTTGTTGGTGCGCGCGAGGCCAGGGCCCAGGAGGAGGTCGATCGCTGGGTGGCTGAGGCTCGCGCGGATCTTGTGGGTAGGTACGACCTGAAGTTGGTGTTCGTGGAAGCTGAGGCTACAGGTAGGACTGCTGCCCTCAAGTCCAGGTTAATCGAGGTGGAGCGGCGTGAGGAGGCTGCCACAGCCGCCCTGGCCTCAGCGCAGGCCGAACTGGCCTCCGCCTGTGCCGAGATGCTCGCTCTTAAGCAGCGGGTCGCTGACGCCGAGTCCGTTGCGCGGCAGAACAGGGAGGAAGTGCTTCAGCGGTGGATGCTCGAGCGCGTGCACGCCCCCATGCTCCAGGGCCTCTAGAACAGGGCCAATATTGCCCTGGGCAACATCTGTGATGAGAATGCCCCTCATTCCCGCGTGGACGACTACTCCAGTCACCTCCGCTTCTTCAGGTGACGCGCCTGGAGAATCCCTCCGAGAGAGCTCGCCAACTTGTTCAAGAGAGGAGTCGCGACCTGTTGACGCCACCATTTCTCCGGTTCCAGAGGCCATCCGGGGTGACCTGGCACGGTGGGTGGAGGACAATGTGGATGCGCTGGTCAGGGACTTCACTTTCGAGGACGACGCAGGTGGTGGTCGCGGCGGATGAAGGAGACGTGGTCGACGATGGCGATGGCGGCGCCGGTGGAGGTGATCGTGATGCTAGAGACGGTGGCAGCGATGCCTGAGGGAGTCTTGGACTAAGGGGTGCTCAGGCGTCTGGCATGTTACTCATTGGGCCGGACTGATGGGCTGTGAAGACACGAAGACCGAAGACTATACCCGTGTCCGGATTGGACTCTCCTTGGCGTGGAGGGCAAGCTTGGCGACCAATTATGAAGATTCCTTCCTATGTAACCGACTCCATGTAACCCTAGATCCCTCCGGTGTCTATATAAACCGGAGGGCATAGTCCGGATAGGACAGAATCATTACCATATACTCATAGGCTAAACTTCTAGGGTTCAGCCATTACGATCTCGTGGTAGATCAACTCTTGTAACACTCATATTCATCAAGATCAATCAAGCAGGAAGTAGAGTATTACCTCCATAGAGAGGGCCTGAACCTGGGTAAACATCGTGCCCCCCGTCTCCTGTTACCATGAATCCTAGATGCACAGTTCGGGACCCCCTACCCGAGATCTGCCGGTTTTGACACGGACATTGGTGCTTTCATTGAGAGTTCCACTGTGCCATCGACGAAAGGATTCGATGGCCCCATCGATCGTCAGTAATGACACCGTCCAGGGAGAAACCTTCCTCCCTGCACAAATTTTGGTGTTCTGCGGCTTTGTACTGTGGGCCAACTCTCTTGGCCGTCTGGAGCAGGTCGATAGCTACGCCCCTGGCCATCAGGTCAGATTAGGAAGCTTGAACTACGTCGCGGATATCCGCGGAGACTCGATCTTCGACGGATTTGAGACCGCGGCGATCGCTCCCCTTCTCTCCGATGAACATGACTTAAATCTGTCATCGCGGCACACCCAGGAAATGGATCCTGTTACTGCAACAGGCCTCAATACCGAAGCAGATCATCCCCTCCGAGGCCATAAAGTACATGGCATGGGAGCCACACACGGACTCGACATCCTAGATTGCCTGCGTCGACGGAAATCCGGACTTGTCTCCGGAATCACGTTCCGGATCAAGTGCGCCTGCGGACACCGTGCTGGATCGGTTATCGATTTTCGAATTTAGCGCCACAGACATCTTCTAGCATTCGCCTTTAGGTGACGTACTAAATTCTTTGAAGAACTTGTCCTTGGTGGAAGACTCACAGCCGAACTATGTTCTGTTCGAGCTAGAGGCGGACGATGAGGAATTTTGCTTCCCACCCGCCACCCACTTCATAGCCACCGTCGATGACTTAACCGACGTGCTCCACTATGGCTCCGAAGACATTGATGGCATGGATGACGATGCCGACAGGGAGCAAGGCCAAGACCCGCCATTCACTGGACGTTGGACGGCCACCACTTCGTACGATGTGTACATGGTTGATACACCTAAAGGATCTGGCGACGACAAAGAAAAGCCAGATAAGAACAAACCCTCTGAGACGCAGTCCAAGCGCCGGCGTCCCAAACGTCGTCCTATGCCTCCTCGCTCAAAGGATGGCAACAATGGCACCGGAGAAAATAGTACTCCGGGCGACGCCGAAAACAATCAAGACCCTGTCGGCGCTGCATCCGAACAGGAGGAACATGACAACATGCAAGACAACCCTGATGAACAGGCCACAGAAGATAACTCGGAGGATGATAGTTACCATCCACCCTCCAAAGAGGAGACAAGCCTCAGCAACGAAGATTTCATCGTGCCCGAGGACCCTCTACAGCAGGAAAGATTTAAGCTTCAACTCATAGCCGCTGCAAGGAGCCTAAAAAAGAAGCAGCAGCAACTTCAAGCTGAACAAGACCTGCTAGTCGACAGATGGACTAACGTCCTGACAGTGGAAGAATACGGCCTCAAGCACCCAGCCAAGAGCTACCCGAAACACAGACTGCTGCCTCAATTTGATGAGGAGGCACCGGAACACATATCTCCCTCGCATAATGAGGAGCGACCACCGCGTGGTCGAGACAGGGCGGCCGGGATAAAGCGGCAACTCAGGCCGAACAGCAGCCTGCCCAACCACCTTACAAAAATAGAGATGGAAGAGTTCGGGGTCACACATATGACCTCCGACAAATCCTCGACGATAGAACAGGACACACAAGATCGATCTACGGATCGCGAGGGCGTGCCTCGAGGCACGAGGAAGGCCACCTAATCGGACGTGATAAATCTAACCACGCCCGGGCCGAACATCGCAGACAGACTCCATCAGAACTACGCCGCGACGTGGCCCGATATAGAGGCGCGGCACACCCTCTCTGCTTCACGGATGAAGTACTGGATCACGAATTCCCCGAGGGGTTCAAGCCCGTCAATATGGAATCATACAAAAGCACAACGGATCCAGCAGTATGGATCGAGGACTTTATCCTCCATATCCACATGGCTCGAGGAGATGATCTCCACGCCATTAAATACCTCCCACTAAAGCTCAAAGGGCCAGCTTGGCACTGGCTTAACAGTCTGCCTGAAAATTCCATCGGCAACTGGGAGGACTTGGAAGAGGCTTTCCTCGACAACTTCCAAGGAACCTATGTCCGGCCACCAGACGCCGATGATTTAAGCCACATAGTTCAACAACCTGGAGAATCAACCAGAAAATTCTGGACTAGATTCCAAACCAAAAAGAACCAGATTGGTGATTTCCGGACGCCGAGGCCTTAGCAGCCTTCAAACACAGCATCCGCGACGAATGGCTAGCACGCCACCTTGGCCAAGAAAAGCCGAAGTCTATGGCAGCCCTCACGGCACTCATGACCCGCTTTTGCGCGGGAGAGGACAGTTGGCTGGCCCGTAGTAACAACACAGCCAGCGAGACAGGCCCCTCTGAGGACAAGAATAGCACTGGCAAGCTCCGTCGCAATAGGCACAAACGCCGAAGCAATGATAACAACACCGATGACACCACAGTCAATGCCGGATTCAGAGGCTCCAAGTCTGGCCAACAGAAGAAGCCCTACAAAAGAAACAATGAAGGACCTTCCAGCCTAGACCGCATACTCGACCGTCCGTGCCAAATACACGGCACCCCTGATAAGCAAGCCAATCATACCAACAGGGATTGTTGGGTTTTCAAGCAGGCTGGCAAGTTAAATGCCAAAAACAAATAAAAGGGATCACAAAGTGAGGACAAGGACGAAGAGCCCCGGCAGCCGAACACTAGAGGGCAGAAGAAATTTCCCCCTCAAGTCAAAACGGTTAACATGATATATGCCACACACATCCCCAAAAGGGAGCGTAAGCATGCACTCAGGGACGTCTATGCGGTAGAGCCAGTCACCCCAAAGTTCAATCCATGGTCATCATTCCCGATCACCTTCGATCGACGAGACCACCCAACTAGCATTCGCCACGGCGGTTAAGCCGCACTAGTCCTGGACCCAATTATTGACGGGTTTCACCTAACACGAGTCCTGATGGACGGTGGTAGCAGCCTTAACCTGCTCTATCAACACACGGTGCGGAAGATGGGCATTGACCCCTCATGAATCAAAACAACAAAGACTACCTTCAAAGGAGTCATACCAGGCGTTGAGGCCCGCTGCACGGGCTCAATCACGCTAGAAGTGGTCTTCGGCTCTCCGGACTATTTCCAAAGTGAGGAATTAATCTTCGACATCGCCCCATTCCGCAGCAGCTACCACACACTGATCGGACGAACGGCATTTGCTAGATTCAACACAGTGCCACATTATGCTTATCTCAAGCTCAAGATGCCCGGCCCACGCGGCGTCATAACAGTCAATGGCAAGATGGAACGCTCCCTTCGAACAGAGGAGCACAGCGCCGCCCTAGCAGTAGAGGTACAGAGCGGCCTTCTCAAGCAGCACCATAGTGCGGCTGCCGAGCCCCTGGACACCATCAAGAAGTTCCGAACTACACTGCAGCAGGACAACAAGGCTCGTCAAGAGGTCGACTAGCAATTTGGCCTCCGTCCCAGTCCCGATGAGGTAGTGTCATTCGTACCACACATACATAATTACGCACTCGAAATTCCATGGACGTCGACGGAGGCACAAGCTAACCCGGGATCTACAGTTCGGCTAGACCGACAGCGGACACACTTTTTCCTTTCCGTTTCAGGTTCCTTTTCTCGCGAGCCTGATCATCAGCCCCTTCGAAGGATCGGCATACAAAGGGGGCATGCAGCATAGGTGCATACGGCAACCTCCATACATTCATCTTGGCGGTATTTTTTACTTACTTCTCAGGACCCGCACGTTGCCTCTTATTGATCCTAGCATGTTAAATAGCCTGGGTGGTTATCGCACTATTTGTATAAGATACGCCTTGACGTACCCATTCAGTTATAATAAAATGCGGCCCAGTTTCTGTGGTTTTCGCTTCTTACTTCATTTTATTTCGATCTGCTTATCAGCTACATCAGTACTATTTTGTACGTTTCATATTCGCCAGGTTCTGCTTATCGCCCCATAACACGGCAACAAAGTCCGAACACTTCCTGTTTAAAAGTTCGGCACCCCGAAATTTAGCATTATATGCATTGGCTCCGAATCATGTCTTTGGTCAATAGTTGGGTTGCCCGGCTCCTGTGCTTGCTACCCTACGTTCTACTCTATCGGCTAGGGTAGTAAAGGGAGAACTACTTCGATTGTGCCCTGGCCATGACCGGATGAGCACCTCAGTAGAGAAAGCCGAAAACTGACTATCATGATACGGCGAGAGTCGGTTCGCTGTTCGAGGGTTAGAAAATCGTTGGAGATTATTTTCCGCGTCACGCGAAGGATCGACACTTCCTGATCAGATCCTGGCAGCACCCTGGCTTGGACCAGGAGCTGGGCACTTTCTTAATTATAAAACTCCTATGGCTAAGTGAGGTGTTTAAGCCGTATAGTCTGATTGCCTTGTTCGTTGCGCTAAAGAACTCCTTCAAGGACCATATAATTGGATCAAGACTGTTTAGATCCCATCCCGGACACCTCCGTACTAATTACGTGAGGGCAGAAGCCGACGACTGGCCAACCCTTAGATTGCATATAACACGGCCGCACAGGAGGAAACAGTTTAAAGCATAACGAAATTACATTACAAAACAAGCTTTGTCTTTATAATACAAGGCAAAGGACAACATGAATGTATTCATTCGAGAATAATGTCCTTCGAACATTGATCTTCCACAAGTCGAGACCCTTCTAGGACATCCGCAAAATACTTTTTGGGTGTGCGGTGCTCCTTGCCCTCTTGCGGCCCGCTGGCCACTTCAACAGCGATCATCTTCGCCCACCACATCTTGCAGCGAGCGAAGGCCATACGGGCACCTTCAATACATACAGAGCGCTTGATAACGTCCAGCCGTGGAAGGGCTTCCACTAGCCGCCTCACAAGTCCGAAGTAGCTGCCGGGCATAGCTTCGGCTGGCCATAGCCGGATTGTTAAATCCTTCATGGCTAGTTCGGCCACCCTGTGCAGCTCCACCAGCTGCTTCAGCTGATCGGTGAAGGACACGGGATGCTCTGGCGTCGCATACTGCGTCCAGAATAACTTCTCCGTCGAACCTCCTCCTTCGGCTTGGTAGAACTCTGCAGGGTCTGATACGCTACGTGGCAAATCCGCAAAAGCCCCTGGGGAACTCCGAACCCGGGTTAGTAAAAGGTATTGCTTCTCTGCATACTTGCTTTGCATCTTAAAAGCCATACCCGCTGTGATCTTCCTAGCCTCCTGGATCTCCTAGATGGCGGCCCGGGCCTCATTCCGTGTAGTCTCCGCGATCTGACAAGCCTTGGAGAGTTCGGCCTTTTGAGCTGACGCATCATTCTCCAAGATCTCACATTTTTTCACCGCGTCTTGGAGCTCCTGTTGGACCTCCTTGACTCGGGCCTCGAGCTTTTTTCGAGCGTCTTGCTGCTCGACGGCCTTCCCCTCGGCTTCGGCAAGAGCCTTTTTTAGGGCGTCCACCTCAGTTGCGGCTCCTCCACACATTTCGACATTACGGTCAGTATGCAACACTTGTTCTTTCCGAACACACAGCAAGACGATACCTACCTTGCTTCTCTTGAAGCCGCATTGTAACCTTGCCGAGCTCGTTCTTGGTCCACTCCAGCCTCTCCTTCAGTTCAGAAATTTCGGCAGCATGTGAGTTTGCGGCCAACACCGAGCCTGCTCATGCACACATATCACGTTAGTCTCCTACACTAGATGATTGATCCTCTGTCTGGTTCCTCTTGCTGAGCACCAGACAGTGTCTCAGGGGCTACGGACTACATGGGTTTTTTCTCTGTCTATGTCACTTACCTCGAAACCTGTCAACAGGTTGCTGCAGGCTTCGTTCAGTCCACTCTTGGCAGACTGAACCTTCTCGATCACCATGCCCATAAGGACACGATGCTCTTCCATAATGGAGGCGCCTCATAGCGCCTCCATCAGGTTATCCGGCGCCCCTGGATGGGCAGGGACCACCGGCGGAAGCGGTGCTCCCCACTCCTTCAAAGGGGGCTGCCCGCCCGACTCCGGAGCCATATGGGCCTCCGGAATCGTATTCGGCTGAGGGCCAAGCTGGATGCAGCCCTCTTCGCCGGTCTCCATGGGGATCGTCCCCTCCATATGTCTGGCAGTGGAGGCTTCACCTCGTGGCGCCTCCCGGATAGCGTCCTGGGTTCCTCCCCGGTTCGGATCGGCCCTCCGGGACAGCACTTCGGTGTCGTCCCTGGCCCTCCGGGAATAAGCGGGCGGTGGTGACTGGCTTGCGATCTCCGACGGAGCCAACAAACTTCCAGACGTGGATCGCTGGATCAAGTCGCGGGTCAGACTGCAATGGTACAGTTAACCACATCAAGATAGTGGGGGGAAAGGGCTGGATGTGCGCATAAATAAGCCATGTCACTGACGGCACGGCCTGGGGCTTAGTGCGGGGGCGTCGTTCCGGACTGCTGTCAACGTCCCACGCGGTGTTGACCACGGGAACGCCCTTCCCTTTTTTGGGCGCCTCCGCCTCTAGATGCGCCGGAGCCGCCCTCTTCTTCTTCCTCTCCTCGGGGGGAGGATTGTTTTCTTCATCCTCCTCCTCTTCCCCGTCATTATCCTCAGGGACAGAAGAATGAGTCTCGTCGTCCTCGTACGCCACGTCCTAAGTACCCTTAAGACGGAGGCCGCTCTTGGCCCCTTTGCCTTCTTCTTGGCCTTCTTCTCCGGCGCCTTATACGGCGCCGGTACCAGCATCTCCGCTAGACGCAGTATGACTAGTTCTTCAGGCAGCAGAGCCGGACACTGGATCCGCCTTGCCCTCTCCATACAATCCTGAAAGAGCAATAAGAAAGGCTCACACGTCATTCTCGAAACGATTAGCTTGAGGACTCGTTCGAAACAACATACCTTGCTAGCGGGGTGTGTACAATCGTGACCATGGTCCGAATCCATGGCTGGGGGTTTCTCATTGCCCTTAAAGAGCAATTTCCATGTGCCCTCGTGCGTAGTCTCGAGGAGCCTCACCAGGGTCCGGTGCTTCTTTGGATTGAAATCCCACAGCGGGCGGCTTCGGCGCTGGCATGGAAGGATCCGACGAACTAACATCACCTGGATCACATCAACGAGCTTGACGCTCTTTGTTACCATGCTCTGAACACACGTCTCCAACGCTATCAGTTCGTCAGGAGAACACCAGTCTGGACTCTTCTCGACCCAAGAGGTGAGTCGCATAGGAGCGCCGGAGCGGAATTCGGCAGCCGTGGCCCAGGTGGTGCCGCGTGGTTCTGTGACGTAGAACCACTGCTTCTGCCACTCCTTCACTGTATCCACAAAGGTGCCTTTGGGACAAGAGACATTGGACAATTTACTCACCATTGCCCCTCTGCACTCTGCGTGCTGGCCATCTACCACCTTCAGCTTCACATTGAAGACTTTGAGCCACAGTCCGAAGTGGGGGTGGATGCGAAGGAAGGCCTTGCATACGACGATAAACACAGAAATGTTGAGGAAGGAATTCGAGGACAGATCATGGAAATCTACCCCGTAATAATACATTAGCCCGCAGAAGAAGGGGTGAAGTGGAAACCCTAGCCCACGAAAGAAATGGGGGATGAATACCACCCTCTCACAGGGCTCTGGCATGGGGACGATCTGTCCCTCGGCCAGCAGACGGTGGGCGATCTCCTTCGCCAAATATCTGGCCGCCCGGAGCTCAGCAATGTCCTCCTTCGTGACGTTGGAGACCATCCACTTGCCTTGACCACCGGATTTGGACATGGTTGCTGGGGTGGAAAGGAGATTGGAACTTGGGCGTTGGAGCTCGAGATCGGGAAGGCGGAGACTGAGAGAAAGCGTGAGAAGAGGAAGAGGGGATCCTTATCCTCTTATATAGGCAACAAACATTAAACGCCTCCTCGCTCGCCTTAAGATTCGCCTATTCCCAATGGCTGTGCAAGTGGCGCAGTTGGGTTACCCATGCCCGCATTGATGCGAATCCCGCAATAAGGGGACACGATCTCTGCTTCGACAAGACGTGCCAATAGCAACCGCGTCTCGCAACGTGGGGTGGCAGATGAAAAACGGTTCAAGATTATAACCGGACAGGCGTAGCGTCATAAAAACTGTCAGCAGATTAGACTCGTGCAAATATTATATTCTCTCTGCGGTTGTGTGTGGAATGTGTTGCAGGTTCGGATACAATCATCGCATCCGAAGACTATCTTGGAGTTCGGAAGGAGGGGAAACCGCCTTGCAATGCCGAATACAATCTGCACGCCGGACTCCTCGTCATTGAAGCCGGGTTCAGGGGCTACTGAGGGAGTCCTGGACTAAGGGGTCCTCAGGCGTCCAGCCTATTACTCATTGGTTCGGACTGATGGGCTATGAAGACACGAAGACCGAAGACTGTACCCGTGTCCGGATTGGACTCTCCTTGGCGTGGAGGGCAAGCTTGGCGACCAATTATGAAGATTCCTTCCTATTTAACCGACTCCATGTAACCCTAGATCCCTCCGATGTCTATATAAACCGGAGGGCATAGTCCGGATAGGAAAGATTCACTACCATATACTCATAGGCTAAACTTCTAGGGTTCAGCCATTACGATCTCGTGGTAGATCAACTCTTGTAACACTCATATTGATCAAGATCAATCAAGCATGAAGTAGGGTATTACCTCCATAGGGAGGGCCCGAACCTGGGTAAATATCGTGTCCCCTGTCTCCTGTTACCATCAATCCTAGACGCACAGTTTGGGACCCCCTACCCGAGATCCGGCGGTTTTGACACCGACAATGCCAGCGATGCGTTTGAGGGCGATCCAGATGACGCGGCGAGCGACATGTCCGACTGATCCCATGTTTCCGAGCTGTTTGTCCTGCACGCAGAATCTCGGGCACGTCCCTAGAGGTTGTAAGAGCATTTTTGGAGGGGAAGCCCCTCATGTAAATATACTACTGCTTCTCTCTTTTTAGGCCGAGTTGAATATGTGTCTTCATGAACTCACGTATCCTGGGGCAAGTCTGCTATTGCAGTTTACCTTGGCCTAGACGAGCCCCGAACCGGCTCATGAGGTTGCGAGTTTCTTGGTAGCTCCTGAGGAGCCTGTCGACATGTCCGAGGAGGTCGCGTGATAAGTAAGCGCTAGCCATGGCGCGACACGCGCGTGGCGCGTGTGCGCCATGCCCAGCCTCGCTCGCGAGGGGGAAGCAATGGGCGCGAACTCCAAATTAAGGCAAGAACCGGACAGCAAGAAATCGCTCGAACGAGAAAAGGCACCCCCCGCGCGCATCAATGAAAATTCAACTTCAAATTACATCCAAATCCAGAAGGTAGGGTTACAGAAAATAGATCCAAAGCAAAAGGCCGCGTCCGGTGCCTAGTCTAGTCTTCTTGTCTTCTCACCAGCGTTGAGCTAAGTGCTACCACTAGGACGTGAGAGGGAGCCCCCAAGGCTCGAGGGGCGGCACTCCTGAGACTCCGGGATGTGTACAGCCCCACTCATTATTACGTGAGAGTGTCACGAGTGGAGACCTTCATACGCGTGAGCCTTACTTCATATCGCCAGACGAGGGCCCCGCCTTGCACCTCCCTCGACCACCTTTGGGGGCGACCGGAAACCAGGACGACACCAAGGGGCAAAGGGGACCCCAGCGGCATGCTCGGCAACCACGGGTCCTCTACCGGGGAAAGGCTCTAGAGCACCTCCCCAGCAGAGGGCCTACCTTCGGGGGACGCCTTGCTCCGTGCGGCGCGGGGAGGGGCCTTCCTCCCGGCCACTCTCCTACAGCCCCCAACATGCCCCCCTGGCGGCAGGGAGGCCGACGAGCTGGGGCCGCCATCCACTGCTGCGACCTAATCCTCCTGCGTCCCATGGTTAGCATAAGCCTGCTCCTGAGGAATTAGTGGTACCCTGTAGCTGTTGTCGCTGGCGCGGTTGGTGAGGCTTCCGGAGGGCTCCTGAAAGGTGCCGACTTCTAGCGCCTCCTCCTCCCAGCCCGGCACGACGAACGAGCCAGGATCGTCTTCAAGCATGTACTCCTGGTCCACCATGCGGGGCACGTAGGCCTCCGAGGCCGTAGCCTCGAAGACCTCGCCGTAGTGCCCCAAGCTCCATGTTGCCCGGCCTAGCGTGCCGCCTTGAGGATGGTAGGGTTGCATCCCGTCGGGGCCGTAGGTGGCAGCGCTCGTGCCCGCGCCCACCGGAAGTGGCGCGGGTGCGAGCGGGCGTCCAGCTCCGTTGGTTGCGCCGGTGTCGATGAAGCCTGGTGGCGCGGGGTTGAGGTCTTCTTGGGCGAGCGGCGCCGCCCAGGCTGGCCAGGCTGCCCAGCGGTCGACGTTGGTCCTTGAGTCGCTGGACATCGGAGCCGCGGAGTGTCAGGGGATCAACAAGCGGATCGACTGGCAGAAGAAGAGCTCCGGCGCACCCCTACCTGGCGCGCCAAATGTCGGTCTCGGGTTTTGGCAAAACCCTCAGGGTTCGAACACTTGGGTGCGCACGAAGATATCCCCCTACCGAATCACGCCCACAGCCTCGCCAGGATCTCTAAGCTTAGCTCGACAAACTCGCAACACAAGAGACACAAGATTTATACTAGTTCTGGCCACCGTTGTGGTGTAATACCCTACTCCAGTGTGGTGTTTTGGATTGCCTCTTGGGCTTAGGATGAACAATACAAGGGGAAGAACAGCCTCCTGAGGTGAGGTGTTCTTGTGCTTGGTGGGTGTGAGGATGGGTTGGATCTAGTCCAAGATGAGATGGCTAAGGCTCAGTTGCCCTACTGTGGTTGCTAATCCTATTTATAGAGGCCCTTGTCCTCTCCCCAAATATTGAGAGGGAAGGGAGCCATCAACGGCCAATTTGAAAGGGGACAGCTAGTACAAGCTATCTTGACAAAAGAAGTCTTCTCCTGCCAAAGGCTCTGGTGGTGACGCCGCCTGGGGCTCCATGGTGACCTCCGTCTTGCCGTCCTGCTGGTCTTGGTCTCGTTGCACCGATATGGAAACCTTTGCTTGATGCCTTGGTACTCCTCATCTGCGCTTGCCTCCTTAGCACCAAAGAGGAAACAAAGACATTGCGCGTTGGCGCCCGCCTGGTCTCGATCGTCATGGCTCACGTCATGAGAACCTCGCGAGGTTTGCCTTGCCTTGATCTCTCCGCCCCTCACGAGCCAGCCTGGTGAGGCCGCTCCCGAGGAGGTCTTGTGTCGTCCGCCTTGTGAGGCTTGGCCCCTCGTGAGGGTCTCGAATGCTTGTTGGAGCAGATGGGCCATACGAGCCCACTCGCAGAGCCACGCCGTGGGCCGCAGGCAGGAAAGTCTGGGGACCCCCATTCTCAGAGTGCCGACAATAACATAACTAGCCACATACAACTTGTCTGTTCAAGCAACTATGACCCCTACGCCTGGTTTCCATGCATACCCCGGTTTATTTTGCCGCTCAGGTATTCGGAAGCACCGCGCACCTTCGGGTCCAGAGATTGAAGCGAAAAGGTCTGCCATGACAATTGTTTTACAATTCAGCTAGAGGCACATATGTCAAGGAAAGTATATAGTCACTTGGACTCAAAAATTTCCTCCTCTATACCGTCCAACAGGTTGTCTAACTTAAAATCCTGTTGGGAATATTTGGCGGCTACTGCTACCTGGTCATATACCAGACTAACGGGAACTTCTTTTCCATCTGACTGTAGAGGTCCGACCCGGGCCATGCGATTCGGATCAAGCTTGGTATACCATGTTTTCACCATGGCCCAGGCCTCTTGCGCACCCTCCCGGCAGGCCGATATTTTCCATAATCGGATATGCCGACGCTCTCCCTTGAATAGCTCTACAAGCTCCTCCATACTTCCTGGAGGGGAGGTGGATGGCCATAAAGCCTTGGCAACACTCCGCATTGCCTGTCAAGCTTGCTCGTGCATTTGCGACAGCCCTTGCAGCAGATCGTCCGACAATCCGGACATCTCCTCTTCGGGACGTCCCATCAGCATACCTACAAACATAACTATATCAGTTCCTTTCATCTCCGAACTATTATAAGGTAAGTTCGTCCACATACAGAATATGCCGCCTCGCAGCTGTCGGCGTTCTGGGAACGGGGGTACCCAGAATTGCCTGCCCGTGGCCTGCGACGTGGCTCAAGGGGTGGCCTAGTATGGCCCATCTTCATCAACACAAGCTCAGGACCCTCGCGAGGGGCCAAGCCTCGTGGGGCGGACGACAGGAAGCTACCTCGGGCACGGCCTCGTCAGGCTGGCTCGCAAGGAGGCGGAGAGATCAAGGCGGGGTACCTCACGAGGTGCCCATGACGCAAGCCATGACGACCGAGGGCGCCAAGCGGGCGCCAGCCCGCGCAGTGTCCTCGTTTCCCCTTTGGTGCAAAGGAGGCAAGCGTGGGCCAAGGCATCAGGCAAAGGCAACCATTTCGATGCAACAAGACCAAGACCAGCAGGACGGAAGAACGGAGGTCATCGTGGAGCCCAAGTCGGCGTCATTGTCAGGGTCTTTGGCAGGTGAGGGAGTCCTGGACTAGGGGGTGTCCGGATAGCCGAACTATCATCTTTGGCCGGACTCCTAGACTATGAAGATACAAGATTGAAGACTTCGTCCCGTGTCCGGATGGGACTTTCCTTGGCGTGGAAGGCAAGCTTGGCGATACGGATATGTAGATCTCCTACCATTGTAACCGACTCTGTGTAACCCTAACCCTATCCGGTGTCTATATAAACCGGAGGTTTTAGTCCGTAGGGGCGAACAACAATCATACCATAGGCTAGCTTCTAGGGTTTAGCCTCTCTCGATCTCGTGGTAGATCTACTCTTGTACTACCCATATCATCAATATTAATCAAGCAGGAGTAGGGTATTACCTCCATCGAGAGGGCCCGAACCTGGGTAAAAACATCGTGTCCCTTGTCTCCTGTTACCATCCGCCTAGACGCACAGTTCGGGACCCCCTACCCGAGATCCGCCGGTTTTGACACCGACAGCAGGCGAGGACCAACTTTAGGCAGGATAAGTGTACTAGATGTTCCCCTTCAAAATGGCCAATTGTTGGCGCCCTTCCCGCTCAATATTTGGGGAGAGGCCCAGGGCCTCCGCCTATAAATAGGACCAGTCACCCACAAGGTAGAGCATCGGCATGTAGAGAGAGAGAAAGAGAGGCGACTGAACTCCCCTAGCAGTTCATCGCACCAGCCATGATAAGACCCTCATGAGGCTGTTCTTCCTTGTACTGTTCATCATCAACCCCAGAGGAAATCCACCACACCACAAACTGGAGTAGGGTATTACACCACAATGGTGGCCTGAACCATTATAAACCTCGTGTCCCTTGTGTTGTTCTTTGTGTAGTTTAGGTCCTTGCGAGGCGACGAGATGTAGGCAGGTTGGAGGTGCGATCTCCGCGTGCACACTAGAGTTCGAACCTAGAGGGTCTGCCGGAACCCGAAATCCGACATTTGGCGCGCCAGGTAGGGGTGCACCGGAATCCGCCTTCCGCCACCCTGCTCTTCGCTGCCCCTTGCATCCACGCCGACGCCGACGAGCTGCGCTTAAGCGCCCGGGCAGCTCTCGCTACTCGCGTCGCCCGAGACGGCCCCATCGGCGGCCGCCCCCGCCGTTCCCCGTCGCCTGCAGTCAACGCCGCCACCGGCCCGGTGGGGAACGAGCAGCAGGCGTCATCTCTACATCCTTCGGTGCGGCGGGAAGGCCGCACTGCCACCCCGTCGCTGACTCCAGCCGGTTCTTCATCCCACGCCCGTCGCGCTCCTGCGGACGTGCACGCCGCATTGCTCCTGGCACGGGAACTCCTGCACTATCGTCCCGTCGACGACCTCTACGATGAGTGGCTCACCCGCATCACTGAGCTCGTCAGCGCCACTGGGGGCTCCCCTGCGCCATCCCTCTCACTGCACCGCGCCCCGCCTTGCGCGGGCGATGAAGCTCCGGGGGCGCCTCAGCCGCCTCCCCCTCAAGAAGGCGCCTTGGCCCCAAGACGCGTGGCCCCTGGGCGGAACCCACTCCATCCGGCACCAGCACAGCAAGAGAAGAGTTGCCAAGAGGTCCCTCGTCCCCAAGAAGCTGCCCGAGTGCTCCCCGCACCGCCCGTCCACGACCAAGCGCTCCTGCTCCGGTAGCAAGAAGACCCCGTGCTGCTCCTGGCGGCAGCGCACGAAGACCTCCAAGATCAAGCCCTCCGTCACCAAAGGCCTCCCGTGGCCACTCCAAGCTGATGTGCCTTCACCGCCGAGCTGCGCAGCATTTCCTGGCCGGACAAGTTCAAGCCAGACCTTCCCCCACGCTACGATGGCACGGCCGACCCTGCGGAGTTCCTCCAGCTCTATGAGCTGGGCATCAACCGCCAGCAGGGGATGAGAAGGTCATGGCGAACTGGTTTCCCATGACGCTCAAGGACGGTGCCCGCACCTGGCTCCTGAACCTGGCTCCTGGCACGATTTTCTCCTAGAACAAGATGCGCACCCGATTCATCTATAACTTCCAAGGCACCCGCGATCGGTCCCCGGCCATGAGTGACTTGCGCTGCATCAAGCAGCAGTCAGGAGAGACCCTGCAAAAGTTCATCCAATGTTTCGACACCGCTCGCCTTAAGATCCCCGGGGTGTCTGAGGAGGTCATCATCTCAGCCTTCTCCGACGGTGTGCGTGACGTCAAGATGAAGGAAGAGCTCATGATCCATGAAGACCTGTGCACATCCCTGGAGCTGTTCAACTTGGCGACCAAGGCGCGCCAGGCTGAGGAAGGACGCCTTTCCTTCTCGAGCTGCCGCTGCCAACCCGAGAGAAGAAGCCCAAGGTCAAGGACGTAAAGCGCAAGGGGGCTGCCGTGCTTGCAGCAGAGCCGGACACCAAGCGAGGAAGGGATCAACCTGAGTCATCCAAGGGCAGTCGGTACTGCGTGTACCATGACCTCCACACCCACAACATCAGCGAATGCCGAGAGCTCAGGGCCGTGCGGGACGTGCGTGCCGGCCGACGCCCCGAGCGCAGCGACCGGGGCTATTGCCGAGGAGGAGGAAGAGGTGGAGGACGATGGGAAGACCGTGGCCGTCGCCAAGGGTGGCGTGACCGACCTCGCGAGGACCACTGGCAGGATCAGCCTCGCGAGGGAGGTTGGAGGGACCCACCTCGCAAGGGAGGCTGGAGGGATCAGCCTCGCGAGGATCGCCCACAAGGCAACGAAGACCTCCCTCCTCTGCCACCGCAGCCAAGGAGAAATGAAGACCATCATCAGGACGAGGGGGCTGGGGGCTTCCAGGAGCCGCGCGCAATCGCTTGCATCCTGGGTGGAGCTCAAGCCCCACCCTCTCAGTGCATCTTCAAGAAGTTCGCCCGCGAAGTGAATGCAGTCCTCCCCAAACTTGAAGCCACACGCCCCCTCAGGTGGTCAGCGTGCGCCATCACATTCAGCTCAGCGGATCAGCTCAAGTGCGCAGCCACAGCCGGAGTCCTCCCAATGCTCTCAGTGCATCTTCAGCAATGTGCAAGTCACCAGGACCCTCATCGATGGCGGAGCAGGGCTCAATGTCTTGTTCGTTGAGACATTCAAGAATCTCCAAGTGCCATACAATCAGCTTCAGCCAAACAAGCCTTTCTCTGGAGTCACTGATGGTTCCACAGTTCCGATAGGGCAGGTCCGCCTTCCTGTCACCTTCGGGACACGCGACAACTACCGCACCGAGCTCATTGACTTCAACATCACGCACATTCACCTGCCGTACAATACCATCCTCGGGTACCCAGCTCTGGCCAAATTCATGGCCGTGACTCATCACGGCTACAATGTCCTCAAGATGCCATGAAGCGGTGGAGTCATCACGGTGCCTTATGAAGAGAGAGACGCAGTGTGTTCCCTGGAGTGTGCTTTTCAAGCCACGTCAATTGAAGATCCAGATCGCAGGAGTGGAGGGCTTCCTGAGGTGGTCCCTAAGAAGAAGACATCCCCTGGTCGTAGACCTCGGGAGGCAGGCCTCATTGGCAAATGTGGGCATCATTCGTCATCACGGACCCTCATTGGCAAGGCGTTCCGGAGCGGGTTCTATTGGCCCCCGCTCAATGATGCCGTGGAACTGGTGAAAGCTTGCTAGGCCTGCCAATTCCATGCCAAGTAGATCCATCATCCGGCGAGAGGTCTGCAAACTATACCCCTCTCGTGGTCCTTCGCAGTCTGAGGGCTGGATATCCTGGGCCCGTTCCCTCGGGCACCGGGAGGCTATCGCTACCTCTACGTCAGCGTGGACAAGTTCACCAAGTGGGCTGAAGTGAAGCCGTCCGCACCATCCCCGCAGGTTCCACGGTCAAGTTCATAAAGGGAATCGTGAGCCGGTTCGGGGTGCCGAACCGCATCTTCACCGACAACGGTTCGCAGTTCACCAGTAACCTCTTGAAACATACTGTCCTAACCTTGGGACGCAGGTATGCTACGCTTCGGTAGCACACCCGCGGAGCAACGGTCAGGCCGAGCGGGCCAACGAAAAGGTCCTGAGGGGCCTCAAAACCAGGACCTTCAAGAAGAAGCTGGAAGCCTGCGGCAGGGGCTGGTACGGTGAGCTTCAGTCTGTGCTGTGGTCCATCCGCACGACCGCGACCAAGCCGACTGGCGAGACCACGTTCTTCCTGGTTTATGGAGCTGAAGCGGTCCTCCCTCACGAGGTCAGACGTCGTTCCGCACGGGTCCTGGCGTTCGACGAGGCGCAGCAGGACGCCATGCGGGGGACGGACCTCATGCTGGGGGAGGAGCATCATCGAGAAGCCATGTTACGAGCAGCAAGGTACCAACAAGCACTGCGGCGATACCACTGCCGCAACATTCACCCCAGGACTCTTGAGGTAGGGAACCTCGTGCTTAGACGGGTTCTCTCCAGGGAGGGACTGTATAAGCTCTCTCCCATCTGGGAGGGCTCGTTCAAGGTTGTTTATGTTTCCAGGCCTGGCTCCGCGCGCTTGGAGACTCAGGAGGGGGTGCCCGTCCAGAACGCGTGGAACATCCAGCATCTTCGAAGGTTTTACCCCTGAAAAGGGGGGGCCCGGTGCCTGTGAAGAAGGCGAATGCCTGTGAGGTTGTTGCGTTTTGGAAAAGGCCCGGTGCCTGTGAAGAAGGAGAATGCCTGTGAAGTTGTTGCGTTTCGGAAAAGGCCATGTGCCTGTGAAGAAGGCGAATGCCTGTGAAGTTGTTGCGTTTCGGAAAAGGCCGGGTGCCTGTGAAGAAGGCGAATGCCTGTGAAGTTGTCGTGTTTCGGAAAAGGCCCGGTGCCTGTGAAGAAGGTGAATGCATGTGAAGCTGCTGCGAAGCCCGGTGTCTGTGAAGAAGGCAAATGCCTGTGAAGCTCGCCGCCCGTGACACTCTCATGTAATAATGAGTGGGGCTGTACACGCCCCGGAGTCTCCAGAGTGCCGCCCTCGGGCCTCGGGGGCTCCCGCCCACACCCAGTGGCAGCACTTAGCTCCACGCTGGTGAGAAGACGTCGAAGACTAGATTAGGTGCCGGACCCGGCTTCTTTCATTTGCTTTCTGCAGTTTGCTTGTTCATTCCCATTTGAAGTTTTATTGAAGTTGTTGCCGTCTTTGGCTTGTGGCTCTCTGCCTTTTTTGCTCCCCTGCCTCGATTTCTTTCGCGCGATTCTCACGAGGGAGCGGCGCGGGCACCCTCGCGAGCGTTTTCTGCCCCCGTCGGCTGAGGCTTCCCAAGCCGGGTCCGCTACGGGAACACCCCTCCCAGTCCGTGCCCCACGGGCACCGAGACGCAAATACAGGGCCTAGGTCGGTCGCCTCCGCAACTGAGGCCAGAAGCTACCTCTCCTAACTAACCTTTGCAGGACATGAAGCGTTCGACGAGGCCTCGGCCTCGGGAAGCGAAGACCACGACAGGTCCCCCCGAGCTAAGTAATTTCTACGCGCAGGCGTGTGGCACAAAGGCATAATACAGAAATAGCGGAAACAGTACGACAATTAACAGCAACAGTCCAAGCACGCCCCCGCGGGGCCCTACACTACTGTCTTTTTGCGCAGGAAGGGGGGAAGGACAAAATAGGCGCGACTCGCTTGGCACCAACTCACAGCGAAGGCTTGTACCGCCTCCGGAGCTCAGGCGTACTCCCTCTCGTGCTTCACTGGGGCGCGACGGCGGGCAGATCCACTACCTTCCTTCAGGCGGGCGCGGCGGCACAGAGGCTGGTCACGACCACCGCTGGAGGAGCTGTTGTCCGAAGGAGAGCCGCCGAAGCTCGACGAGCCGCGAGCGCCGCCGACCACGCACGCGCTGCCATCTTCATCCCGATCATCGCCAGGGATGGGCCCACGGCCGCGGTCGTCGTCCTCGGGGCAGCACCCGATGCGGCGACCGTCTTCGCCGAACACCCTCACGTAGAGGGTGGCATCGCCGTCAAACTTGAAGTGCAGGGTGCACCGCCGGCTTAGACCACGCGCGCGGGCAAACGTTTGCCAGCAGCGGTCGTGGCACGCCCCGGCGGCGGAGACCTCCAAAGTGAAGCCTGTGAGGCCCGCTGCGGCAAAGAACCGTCCGCCTGGAGCCAGAGGCCGCCCGGGGCGCCGGCCGAAAGTTCACCTAAAAGGAAGCGGGGAAGCTGGAGCCAGGGGATCTGGTTGGCTCCACCGATCACACGACAAACTCCGGCAGCGCCTCTGCCGAGTGGAAGCGCGGCCTAGGAGGTCGCGTGGTTGTAGCGTGCCCCCATCAACGGCCTGGCGCCCATCACCTCGCAGGAGGTCGCCTCCACGGCCGTGGGAAGCCGCTGCAGGAGCCACAGGGTGCTTGCAAGGACGGCCTCGACCGCGCTTGGCCGGGGGAGAGTCAGGCTCCACCTGGCGGGCTTCTCCCTTCTCCGCGGCCGAGAACCTCTTCGATGGAGCCATGGAAAAGAGGGGGAAGCAAGAAGATATGGGCTGGAAGAGCTCGCGTCGTTCCGTACTTATAGCCGGAGGAGGCCAATCGTCGGCCTCCACGATCGCAGGTAATCATGACCCGCTTCGCATGCTGGGACTTGTTGATTCGTGCAGTTGCCGAGGCGTCATGGGGAAGAGGAGACGCCCACGACCAATCAACCGCCACGTGGCGCCCAAGGACGCAGGCTGTTGGGGCCTGCGGTGCTTCGCACTTGCCCCTTCGTTTCTCTGCTAAGCCAAGTCCAGGCGCGCCTTGGGCACAGGGGCTACTATTGGCGTTCTGGGAATGGGGGTACCCAGACTTGCTCGCTGCGGCGTGGTTTCAAGGTGGCCCAGTACGGCCCATCTTCATCAACACAAGCTCAAGACCCTCGCGAGGGGCCAAGCCTCGCGGGACGGATGACAGGAAGCTTCCTCAGGCACGGCCTTGTCAGGCTGGCTCGCGAGGAGGCGGATAGATCAAGGCGGGGTACCTCACGAGGTGCCCATGACGCAAGCCATGACGACCGAGGGCGCCAGGCGGGCGCCTGCCCGCGCAGTGTCCTCATTTCCCCTTTGGTGCAAAGGAGGCAAGCGCATGCCAAGGCATCAGGCAAAGGCAACCATTTCGGTGCAACAAGACCAAGACCAGCAGGACGGAAGAACGAAGGTCATCGTGGAGCCCAAGTCGGCGTCATCGTCAGGGTCTTTGGCAGGCGAGGACCAACTTTAGTCAGGATAAGTGTACTAGATGTTCCCCTTCAAAATGGCCAATTGTTGGTGCCCTTCCTGCTCAATATTTGGGGAGAGGCCCAGCGCCTCCGCCTATAAATAGGACCAGCCACCCATAGGGTAGAGCATTGGCATCTAGAGAGAGCAAAAGAGAGGCGACTGAAATCCCCTAGTAGTTCATCGCACCAGCCAAGAACAGACCATCGCGAGGCTGTTCTTCCTTGTACTGTTCATCATCAACCCCAGAGGAAATCCACCACACCTCAAACTGGAGTAGGGTATTACACCACAATGGTGGCCTGAACCAGTATAAACCTTGTGTCCCTTGTGTTGTTCTTTGTGTAGTTTAGGTCCTTGCGAGGCGATGAGACAGAGGCAGGTTGGAGGTGCGATCTCCGTGTGCACCCCAGAGTTCGAAACTAGAGGGTCTGCCGGAACCCGAAATCCGACAGCAGCCTTTTATTCTCCTTCATGGAGTCGGGCTGCTGGGCACGCACATCTTTCAGTTCCTCGCCCAGCTGGGTGTGTGAATCCTGGAGTTTGTTTTTCTCCTCTCTGACTCGGGTAAGAACACACTCGCCTGCAGATTTTAGTCTTTTCGCCTCTTTCTCGCCCGCTTGAGCGGCTTTCAGTTTCTCCTCCAGTTGATCAGACGATCTTGTTGTGAGATAAGCAACAGTATTAGCACAGCTAGTATATAATTATTGTTTCTCGATGGAGGGAAATATTACCAGAGGACGCCTTCTTGGACTTTTCCAATTCAGCGGTAACAACAGTTAGCTATGTCCGACACTTTTCTAGCTCTTGGGCTAGCAGGTCGTTCTTCTCCGTAAGAACCTGGTTATACAACGATCCTTAAATCATTTGTACCAACTGCTTCAAGTCTCGGGGGCTACTGGCATATGGTTATCATATTCGGACAAAGTGAACTTACCTGCACATCTTTTAAATGTTGATTCGTGGCTCTGTTAAGCCCATCTCGAGCAGCTCGGATGTATGCATCAGCCGAGCTGAAGGCATTAAACGCCTCTTCTGAAAAGCGGGGGTCTCGTAGAACAGCCCTTCACCACCGATGATTCATGGCGCTCTCCGCTTCCGAGTTGGTGACGGATACATCATCTGAATCCTCTGCTGGAGGACAATCTGGTGTCACCCCCGTACCAGCCCCCGTCTTTACGGCAGGATCTGGATCCCGGCTGTGGGGAGTATGACCGGCCGGAACCCCGTACATAGTCCGGCACACTCTTTTCCTGACACAGGACAAACATAAAATCACAATTGGATGCGACTGCTGAAGAACATATTTGCAAATCCATACCTCTTCGATGAAGGCCCAGCCATATCTCCGTTTGCCTTCCTCTTTGAAGGCTTGCCCGGCGTGGGGGCCGCTCTCTTTGGAGATGCCCCTGGGGCAGCATGGCGCGCCGAACGCCTCCCCTTTTGAGCACATGACGGTGCGGTGGGTGAGGCAGAATGAGAGAACTCTTTCGGATGAGATGTCTCTTGATTACTTACGTGTGAAGCAGGGAGAAGACCGGGATAATCGGCAATGATGGCCACTTCTGTGCCATCATAGCTCGCCTGGTAAAACACCCCGTCCTCGAGCGCCATGAATATATCTGGATCCTCTTCGAATCTGGGGTCAAGGTCCCGATTGTGGCCCTCGGGCGGCGGGGCGGGGCTGTGAAGCCCTTCGGAAATCTTTCGCCAGTGTTGTTATATATGGACGGATTAATATTAATTGAGAGTAGCTCACGGAGTGGATTGAGTAGAGTAGAGTAGAGGAGTTGGGACTTACCCAACTAGGAGGACTTTAAATGGAAAATCCATCTCTGCGCTTAATACGTAGAAATTCCTCTTCCTCCCCTTTGAACAGTTCGGCCAATATTTTTGCTAGGGCGGCGGGGGTGTCCGAACCCTTCCGGCCGCAGCGAGAGGCATCATCCCCCCCATTGTAGTGGCACATGGGAAGCCCTCTGTATTGGAGTGGGTGAACCCCCCGTACTATGGAAGTCGCCATAACTTTGACTATTGATAATCCGGACAGAGCGAGCGTCCTTATCTTGCTCATGAGTTGACGAACTTCCGCACTATCTTCCTCCTCGAGGCTCCGAGGGCGCCAGCTGTGGCGTTTCTTCAAAGGAATGGTTGTGAACTCGGGAAGACCCCTCTGAACTGGGTCTCAAAGTGCGACGTCCTCAATATAGAACCATTCCGAAGGTCACTCTTCGGATGCCTTCTTTGGTGTGCCGGATAGGTATCCAGTCTCGGCGATGCGCCATATTTCGGCTCCGCCCACTTCAAATATTGATCCCTCGTGGTTGCGCGGGACGAGACAGAATAGCTTTCTCCACAATTCAAAATGGGCTTCACAACCCAGGAATAGCTCGCAAAGGGTGACGTAAACCGCGATATGCAGGATGGAGGCCGGAGTGAACACTACAAAAAAAAGACACATCCGTGATATTTTGGGCCGAACGAAATTTTTTCTGTCATACATATGACACTTCTATGACGATAATTGTGACAAAACCCGGTATCATCATAGATATGGTGGGCTCCTACTTCTATGACAAAAAATCATGACAGAAAATGGGCTTTTTCGTCACAGGCGGGCCGGACACGCAGCTGCATGACATTCTTTGGGCCATCCATGACGGAAAAACCGTGGTAGAAGCAAGGGGAGGAAAATTTCGGGAGTTCGATTACGGTGGGAGGTCGAGGCCGAAGCGATGCGTGTTCTCGTACACGACGTCTGTGGCGTGTGTGCAAGGCGTTGGCTCTAACTGAACTCGAGCGAGGCATTGGGCTCTAAATGAGCCCGAGCAATTGCATTGCAGGCTACGCGTTACTGAACCCGAGCGACCGATTGATCGCTGTTAACTGAACCCGATCGAGCAATTCCTTCGCTACTGCTGCTAACTAAAGCCGATCGATTGGATGAACAGTGAGCGTTGCGGGGTCTTTGGATGAACAGTGAGCGGTGGCGTTGCCTCTGGATGAACAGTAGACGGTGGAGGGGTGCCCGTGGAGGGGTGGATGAACAGGACCCCGTGGTGTGGAGGGCTGGATGAAGCGATGAAGCGGTGGAGGGGTGCCCGTGGAGGGGTGGTTGAACAGGACCCCGAGGTGTGGAGGGCTGGATGAACAGTAGAAGGTAGAGGGGTGGTTGAACAGTAGCCGGTGGAGTAGCGCGCGGTGGAGGCTGGATGAACAGGAGGCCGTGGAGGCTGGATGAACAGGAGCCCGTGGAGGCTGGAGGAGGTCGACGGTGGAGATGAACAATATCCCGTGGAGTCCTGTTTTGCGGTACGCCACACCCCTCCCGATGAACAGGACCCCCGTTTCGACCGTAGCGGTCCAACACAAGTCCGTTTCGTCCATTTTGCGGTACGCCACACCCCTCCCGATCAACAGGACCCCCGTTTCGACCGCAGGAGGTCTGTTTCCTCCGTTTTGCGGTACGCCAGACCCCTCCCAATGATCAGGATCCCGTTTAGAACGTGGCCGGTCGAACACAAGGCCGTTTCCTCTGTTGTGCGGTACGCTAGGCCTCGTTTACATCGCATGTTGCGTCCAAGCCCTCCCGATGAACACGACCACGCATTCCGTTCCGACCCAGCCGGTTGGCTCCCACGCGTTCCGTTGCCTCCCGATGAACACGACGCATTCCGTTGCCTCCCCATGAACACGACGCATTCCGTTGCCTCCCCATGAACACGACGCATTCTATTGCCTCCCCATGAACATGACGACGACGTTGTTTCTCTGTTCCGACCCAGCCATGTACACGAGCCTGGTCATGCGTATGTACATACGCGTGGTCAGATTTTCTTTCTTGCACCTGGCGCCAGACGACGTGTACATGCTACGTCGCGCGCCTCTACTACGACATACGCCGCCTCTACTACGACACGTGCGCGCGCCCTACATCGACCAAGATATATGTATGCATACATGTTCGCGACCGAATGACAACGCCACGCACGCTTCGACCAGGTGGGTCCCTACCGCCCGCACTTCCTTGCATGCGAAGATGTAGCTGGTGGGTCCCAAGATTCGTGGGCGAATCGTTTTGGTTTTTTACCGGACGCACTTCCTTGCGCGGCGAAGATGTAGCTGGTGGGTCCCAGCAGTCAGGGGGGGTGAATCATTTTTTTTTTGCCCGGACGCACTTCCTTGCGTGCAAAGGTGTAGCTGGTGGGTCCTAGCAGTCAGGGGGGAAACATTTTTTTTGCGAAATACGGTGGCCCGTCCGGTGGGTCGCTGCTGTCAGGTGTAGGAATCATTATTTTCCACGTAATAAGGAGGCACTTCCTTGCTGCCACCGTGGACCCAGCTGTCAGCCTCTCCACGTGCAGTCCACGTCCGATGGAAGTCGTTCCTTGACCACGTTGACCACGCCGCGCCGAGAGCACCAGGGTTGTGGACGACGGCGAGGCCTAGGAAGGGGACGACGCAGAGCCGGTGAAGACGCGGCAATGGATGCCCACGCGGAGAGGAGTATGAGGGTTCAATCATTCGGCTGCGGTGTGAGGCTGCCGTCGCCGCAGGGCCTGGCCAGCGGTGGGAATAGTAGGGGAAGTGAGGCCTCCGCGCAGCACAACCGGCCACGAGAGGCAGGAGCAGGCGGCACGACCGGCACTGCTTTGGGCGGCTGGAGGAAGAACACTAGAGGTTGAAGAAGCACTACGGCCGTTGGATGGACATCGTACGGTCACTGCAACTAGAATTGTTTATATTGACTAAGTTGACAAAGCCCTTGGTACGTCAACTTAGTAGGCCCACAGGTCAGCTTCTGAAACGGTGCACCCCAGATGTCAGGGGGAGGAATCATTTTTGGGCGGATGAAGCTAGAATATCCAAGATTGAAGAAGAAGCACGGCATCCGTTGCATGGACATCCAACGGCCACTGCTGCTAGAACCGTTTGTTGACTATAAGTTGACAAAGCATACAGATGAAGCAATTCTCCGGAACCATATGTTGCTATCTACGGTGGTGGCCATGCTTACTATATACTCCTCGATTAGTTTAATGTTTCCAACATCTTCTTGTGCAGTTCCACTAAAATATATGGTATCTTCAAAGAAGATCCCTTTTTGCACAAGTAGAGATAATTACATATTAGATTAAGAGTGGCATCAAATCAGTGGCAAAACAATTGCTCGTTCCAGCCATAGCAATAAATTAAGATGCAAAACTATATCATTACTTGTGTCATAACAGTTCCAGTGCTTCATTACAGCACCGGGAGTTGATTTTTGTTTTTCTTCCGCTTGTTCTTCCCCTTCATCACTTGGTTCAATAACAAACAAGCTTCGCCTTCAATGTAAGATTTGGCATGTCAATTAGGGAGCACAAGTATAGTACTAAACTTAATTTTCTGATGAAAGTGGCAAAATACAGGCCATCAGTTGTGAAATATCCTTATCTTACCTCAATGGGATATTACGGTGCACATACAGATTGGAACTCTTGTCTCCATTTGTGCAGTTCACTAAAAACAAGCGACATTATCGTACAAGTAGCACAACATATGAATGCACACTGCAGAATCATGTGAAAGAAGGCTAGTACTGACCTCTCATGATGCGGAATTCAAACAACTCACAAGAAGAAGATCTGAACCAAATTCGCCTTAACGGATAGGAAGTAAGATCTCCTCTTGTGCAGTTCCACTAAGATCAAGCAATCAAGCAACGTTGTCGATGTGACATTTTGGTTGAACTACACAAAACATTCTCAAAATACAAGTGTTTTGTGCAGTGCAGCAAAAGGTCACAATGGCAACGAGGTGAAGTAGATAACCCTGTTTACACAGAGGTGCAAAGGAAACAATTAGTGGACAATAACGGTGGATGACACAGAAGCCAACAAAAAGAAGCATCTACCTTATCTAAATGGGAAAGAAAGCAAGACAATAGCATTTCTCAAACGGTGGCATTGATTAATATTAACATAGAGATTATATTAACAATAAAATTCGTTAAACATGTAATTTGCTTTTAACTGTGGCATTGCATCAATTTTCCAGTGGCATTATTAGAGGGTGTTTGTTTACAGGGACATTTTGGTGTAGGGACTAAAAAAACTCCGTGTCAGTCCCATCTAAACCAAACAGGAGGGACTTTTAGGGACTAAAAGTGGGCATTTGGGACTAAAGAAAGAAGACCCCGAGGGAGTCTTTTTGGGACTTTTTCCAACAGTTGCCCCTGTCACGCATCGCACCTTATCTCTATTAGTTCATTAGTAGGGGTAACATGGTCTTTTAGCATGTCATTTAATAACCTCTAGTCCATGTTTAGTCCCTGGAACCCAGCAGGTAGGGACTAGGGAATTTTTAACCAAACAGGGCCTTAGATTAACAACAGCTAATGAGTTGCACGGGACAGTGGATGCACCAGCACCATGTGCATTTACCGATGTACTATGGTCATGCACAGTCTGTTGCAACAAAGAACAGACAACGAAGGAGCATATTTGTGTTGGTCGCAGTTTTGTTATCTTTAGTCACTTTTCCCTATGTGAGCACAGCAAATCTAGTCCTGCTCAAACTCTACAGCCTTGTCCCTTCCTTTCCTTTTTGAACTAGTACTTTTGCCCCTTCCTTTCCTCTTTGAACCACGTCCTAGATTTATGTGATACAACTTTCCCCACTACTTTCCCCCATTCCTTTCCTCTTTGAACCACGTCCTAGATTAATGCTATACAACTTTCCCCTTCATTTCCTCTTTGAACCACGCCCTAGATTCATGCTATATACAACTTTTTCCCACTACTTTTCCCCACTCCTTTCCTCTTTGAACCGCGTCCTAGATTCATGGTATACATGCAGCTAGAGCAATTCATGTGGAGTAAGTAAATTATACCTTAAGGTTCTTGGGGCGTGGTTCGGTGGGTGACGGGACGGCGGCGAAGAAGAAGGGGTCGGAGGCCCTCCCGCGCCGCCGCTGGGTGGAAAGTGAACAGCTGCGCCGGTAGTCCCTCGTCGACGGCGACAGCGTTAAGCCTCCTTCCCTTCCCGGCGGACAGATCCTGCCGGCTCTTTGAGCAGCAGTGAGGGGAGAGAGAGGCCAACAAAGTCTTGTTTAAATCTGGAGAGGGCGAGAGAGTGTGAAGAGAGAAACTACAAGCGCTGAGGCTCCAAATGAGAGGGCGAGAGTGTGAAGATAGCAACTTCTAGTTACCGAGGCTCCAGCGTGTATATATATACTGGAGAGAGAGAGTGTGAAGCGTGCAAACCCTGCTAACCAGCTACACAACCCTCCTGTTATGTTCAACGAGAGGGAAATAACCTTTTATACATTCCTGCATTTGTGTCACAAGCATGCCGTGTTTTTTTGTCTGTGTGGGAGTCATTGGGATTTCAATCATAATCGTGTCATGTGGATTTGGTGGTAAGACTACCCA
Organism: Aegilops bicornis; assembly: GCA_021605145.1. Classification (NCBI taxonomy): domain Eukaryota; kingdom Viridiplantae; phylum Streptophyta; class Magnoliopsida; order Poales; family Poaceae; genus Aegilops; species Aegilops bicornis. Next base: position 119,323,592 of record CM038672.1, read on the forward strand.
CAATGGTGCAGAAATAATGCAGCCTTAGTCACCTTACCTCTCTCCACGTAGTACGTTGGGTCCCACCAGTCAGAGGGTGAAACAAACAAATTAATAAGAAAAATTAAAAGCGCCAGGAGTGTATCTTACCTCACACATCTAGCTACTGCTCGGGAACATTGTCCAATTGATCCCTCTGTTCGCTCACTTACTATTTTAAGTGAATCCTTATTATAACATGCACATAAATTTTGGGCACTTGTATTCGACTTAAGTCAGTGTGCCACCGTATCTCGTATACTTACTACTCCCTCCGTCTAGGTGTAATAAGTCACGTTAGAAGGTGCAACGGGACCAAGGTGCGTGTGTGTGTGTGTGTGTGTGTGTGTGTGTTTAACAGCATGTGTGTGTTAGGGAGAGCGACAGATCGACCTACTCCTACAGAGAGATGTTGTGTAGTGTACGATTTTAGCCGCGAGAGTCGGTGCATCCTCTCGTTTCGAGCGTGTCCGGTAGGGACATGCGGATAGCTGCCACGCCCGCTTCTGACCAGCCTGGCCCACCCCAAGCCCCTCCATCGCCAGGCTTCCCGCCTCAGAACGGGCCGGCGCCGCTCCAAAGAATCGGTGCCGCATTCATGCCCGGGCAGAGCGGACGCGACCTCTCACTAACGCAAGAGTGATGGTTGCTTCGTCCGTCCAACTTACTGCTGGGTCAATGTGATTTGACGGCTCATTGGTCTTTATTCTTGAGGTGGTAGGATCTTTGGATGTCCCACGCTTTCGGCGAAAGGAGGTATACTACTACTAGATTGCAATTTTCTCCATTCTTATAGCGGAGGCGTGCAAGAGCAGTGAAAACACGCAGGCTCAGTGATTACATGGCCCACCTCACACTATCACCGTGCGATACCTAACTCTTTACATAGTACTCCCTACGTTCCTAAATATTACTAGATGAGTCCTCGCGTTACACATGAACAATGATATATCTCTGCTCATAAAATTATCGATTTCATAGAACTAATGTCACGACCGGTTTTTCAATAAAAATATTTATTGAACAACCGACCTATGAAGTCCAATATGAGGAAAATCCTTCATACTGGTTGACAAAACTTTGATACAGTAAGCCAGTAGCATTACAATATTAGAGGGGTCGGACTGAAGATGCCCAACCAATTATTACAATACGCCAATAATTATACATAGAGGCGAATCTGATTCAAAGGGTGGGGTGGAAATACTACTGACTCGAGATATGAGTGGTTGGTGGAATAACACAACGAGGTGGTTAAAAGTCTACTGCACCGGCGGCTCATCGAGCGTCGAGGTGAGGCTCGATGAATTTATTTGGGTAGCGGAAGCGGATATATCACAATGACTAATCCAGGGGTCGCACGAGACTGACTGGGATTCCTCTAGGCGTCGGACTCGCTATCGAATTCTTCATCCATGAGATCGCCTTCACAAGATTCCGCCAAATCAACAAGCCAGGTGAGTACTATGAAAGTACTCGCAAGACAGTTCGGACAAAAGATATAACAAATGAATGCATGAATGTGACATGGTTAATCTTAACATTTCTCAATTTAAAACAGTATAGCAAAATAATTTAGAAGGGAATTGGCGGTAGTCCGCTCAAAAACCCAAAGAAGATAAACTCAAAACCGGTCGGGTGTCTGGAGCGACGCCTCGAAGGGTGAATAAATAAGCAAAACATGCCACAGTCGGGCGTCTGAGCGACACCTCATAAAGGGCTTATATTGAAATAAAAATACATGCGTGCAGCGATGGACGTCTGAGCGACATCACGTAAAGGGCTTATAATGAAAGTAATAACAATGCATGCGGCGGACGTCGAGCGACATCATAGAAAGGGCTTATAATGAAAATAAATAACAACAATGCCACAGTCGGACGTCTGAGCGACATCACAGAAAGGGCTTATAATGAGAATGAAAAACAATAATGCCGCAATCAGACGTCTAAGCGACATCACAGAAAGGGCTTATAATGAGAATGAAAAACCATAATGCCGGAGTCGGACGTCTGAGCGACACCACAGAAAGGGCTTATAATGAGAATGAAAAACAATAATGCCGCAGTCGGACGTCTAAGCGACATCACATAAAGGGCTTATAATGAAAATAAATAACAACAATGCCGCAGTCGGACGTCTGAGCGACATCACAGAAAGGGCTTTCGTCACAAGAAAATAGCACTCATAATAAATATTCAACACAGAAATATAAACGGGTTAGTCCATGCACAGGAATAATCATTTAACCGGACTTAGTACTCATGTGATTCACCGGAGTATCTGTCACCAAAACTGACACTTGTCAGGATAAGATAATACAGAACTTGGACATGGATAAGATGATTCGAGGATTTATGACTCTGCAGAGTTTGTACTAAAATTACTCACAGCCAACGGATTTCCGTAGTCCTGAAGGACTAGTTCCGTTTATGGTATTTCGAAAGAAACACAGCTAACCAGTACACACCCATCCTACCTCATGAATGCCAGGAATCACCCTAGACATCGTCCAAGAAAAACTTTTGAGACGGGGAGATCACAATCTCGAATAGCATGGGATCAAATTTATATTCGCGCGCTCTAAGGGGTGCCCCCCTCTCGGTCCCAACCGGAACTCCCATGCCCCTGACCGGATGACTGGCTTTAATCCAGGGCCATGGAACCATCATCACGGCCTCTCCATTTGGTGTGTACCAGGAAAGCGGTTTGCAACTTACTAAGCCATATCCCTTGCGGAAAACATGTGGTAGTACGGGAAGGGAAATGGATGGGAATCGAACTAACACGGGTTGACACTGAAGTCGAATAGTATGGCATAAGACTGGCATGCTACAACACTGCCATCTTACCCATCCTCATGCCAACACATGGCCATGCACATTCACATCCAACATGTATGGATTATCGAACTCACTTGCCTCAACTTTGCATGAAAATAACATTCATCGGTATGCTCACAAACATGCCATGAAACTACTTAATGCAAACCTGCCAGAACACTCATCATATCAAAAGTTTAAACATGCTTGCCTGGTTCAGAGTAGTCGGGGTCTAGCTCGGCGAAGTTCGTGGTTCCTTCACCTCCTCCGGAACCTACGGTATAGCGAAAATGCATACTAACTTGAAAACCAACGCGTGCATAAAAGTTGTTCCAAAATTTTTCCAAATAAATCCCATAAAAAACTAGACAAAATTATAAGACTGTCAGAAAAAGAATCACTAAAAAATCACTTTTTATTAAAAAGTTATAAGGGTTTCTGTCCAGGGACTCATCTGTAATGAAATTGAAACGTTCCAGGGGTTTAACTGAGAAAACAGAAAACGGTTCGAATAGAAACGCGCAAGCCCACAGGGAAAACGTATTTCGTCAAGGCGCCAACGGAAAACGGTTCATGGAAAAGAAGAGAGGCTGACATGGGGGTCCACATGTCGTTTTGAAAGACCTCGCCACGCTCGAAGGTCATGCGGTGGTCGCCGGTGTCGAACCACGGCAGTCGTGAGATCGGAGTGTACCAAGAGTATCAGCGTGTCCTTCAGCGTCGGTGGGTGGTGGACTTGGGCGTCGGGAGCACCACGTCGACGGGCGACACTTTCTCCCATGACGGGCGGCTCGGGCGATGGTGGATCTCGCCGAGGAGGGCAGCAAGGATCGAATTGAGGTGGGGGTTAGAGCACTAAGTGTAAGAGAAGGCTGCGGACGAGGTTTGGGCGCCGGAGATGGCCTCACCGCAGTGAATCAAGCTGGTGGCCGAGGCGGATCGAGGCGGCCGGAGTTGGGGGAGGAGACCTCCTCGAGGTCCTCCTAGAAGCTTGGCGTGGTGTTGGTGAGGTTCAGTGGTGGTGTGTGCACGAGAGCGAGCTCGGGGCTCCTTTTTATAGGCGATCCGAGGCGGTGGCCGTGAACGGACTTCTCCGGCGATGGTTACGGCGGCGCAGAGCTTGGTCGGGGAGGTTTCAGAGGTTGAGCGCCGTCGTGGGAGTCCCCTGGTTCCGTTTAGGTGCTAACTGCATCGGGATTTGGTTGCTTACGGGAGTTCGACGGAACGGGCGGCGGGTCTGCTGGGCCGGCAGAGGGCACGCTACGTGCGTGCAGCGCCACGGCAGCAGTGCTGCATGCGTGTCTTTGGCGAGAAGTGGCCACGCGGAGCCACCGGAGGGTTTGGGCGGCGCCGAACGGCGTTCTGCCGCCGTTCTGCTCCCCTGTCGGCCGCTTCGGTGGTTCGCCACCGCAAGACACGCCGGCCTTGAAGTGAGCAGGCGCCACCGACGCCAGGAATGTGCCAAGCACGCGTGGGAGGCTCCGGACAAGCAATCTAGGCCGTGAGCAACGTGCCTAGTGCACTGTGAACATGTGACTGAATTTACTGACGACGATCGACACTGAAACTCTGAACTTAACTGAAAATGAGCAGAAACAGTGCATGCAAGGTGCTCGACAAAATGATTCTGGTATGTAGAGATTTTTCCTTGAGCTGGTTTTTGGTGGAGTGGTCTCTCATTGCAACTAGAGGTTGCCTGAATTTTTGTGGAATTTTTGCAGGAGTGTAGATATGAATTTCACCAAATTTGGCAAATCTGGTCCAAACTTGCAGTGAGTGAAATTTGAAAAATTTGAAAAGAAGAAGAGTGGATCAAGATGGTTCTGGGTTGTGGGTACCAAGGACTATCCAAGGGAGTTGGTTTGAGGTTAAAAATCAAGAGCATTAGGGTACTTGCTTTGCAAATCACTTAGGCTCAAAAGAAAAGACAGAATTATTTTGGGAGAAGAAATAATTGAAATAAAATCCGAAAATGGATTTTACTAGTTTGGACAGAATGTTTGAGTTGTACCAAAATGGAAGGAGGGGTTTTGGGAGAAATTTACCACAAGAGGTATGGTAAACCCAAGGATGGATCAAAACCAAAGAATAGCCCAAAACCAAAAAGGTTTCTTTAAAAAAAATGAATCCAAGAAATGCTTTCGAGAAGAAAACTCAGAAGAGAGGTTTTTAAGAAGGGTTTAAATGACCTTCTTCAAACCAAGCAAGTCTTTTGCTGAAAACAAAAACAACAAAAAATTTGGAGTGTCACAGCACCTACCCCCTTAGGAAAAATCTCGTCCCCGAGATTCTAGTTGATTTTCAAATAATTGTGGGTGCTCTGTTCGAAGGAAATCCTCTCTTTCCCAAGTGGCTTCACTTTCGGTGTGGTTGCTCCACTGAACTTTGAAGAACTTGGTGGTTTTCTGTCGGGTTCTCCTTCCGACTCTTCCAAGATTTTTATCGGATGCTCCCGATATGTAAGATCTGGCTGCACGTCAATGTTTTTATGGGGTACTTGTTTCTCCGGGTTGCTTACGCACTTCCTCAATTGGGAGACGTGGAATAAATAAGTGGATGTCGGATAATTCTTCGGTAAGTCTAGCTGGTAGGCCACCGTGCCTCTTCGTGCTACTATGCGTAAAGGCCCGATGAATCTCGGTGCTAGTTTTCCTTTAATCTTGAATCGGTGCAGGCCTCTCATGGGTGATACTCGTAGGTACACAAATTCACCGGGTTCAAAATGGACTCCACGATGCTTCTGATCGTAATAACTCTTTTGTCGACTTTGGGCTGTCTTGAGCCGGTCCTTAATTACCTTGACTTTATCCTCAGCTTCCTTGAGCAGGTCTGGACCGAAGATATGACTGTCTCCGGTTTCCAACCAATTTAGCGGGGTACGACATCTTCGTCCGTACAGAGCTTCAAATGGTGCCATTTGCAGGCTGGACTGATAGCTGTTGTTATATGCGAATTCTGCGTATGGTAAGCTCTCCTCCCAACTGGTCCCATAGGTGAGGACACATGCTCTCAGCATATCTTCTAGAATTTGATTTACTCGCTCAGTCTGCCCATCTGTCTGGGGATGGTATGCGGTACTGAATGCCAGCTGAGTTCCCAGAGCTTGTTGGAAGTGATCCCAAAACCGGGAGACGAATTGAGTGCCTCTGTCCGAGATTATTTTCTTTGGGACTCCATGTAGGCAAACGATACGGGAGAGGTAGAGCCTAGCAAGCTTCTGAGTGGTGTGGGTTGTCTTCACGGGGATGAAGTGAGCTACTTTAGTCAGTCTATCGGTGATTACCCGTATGGCATCATGTCTGTGTCATGACCGAGGTAGTCCAACAATAAAATCCATTCCAATTTCGTCCCATTTCCACTCGGGTATCCTATTCGGTTACAATAGTCCGGCCGGTTTCTGGTGCTCGGCCTTGATGCGTTGACAAGAGTCACAACATGCAATAAACGTGGCTATGTCTCTTTTTATAACATGCCACCAAAAAATTTCCTGAAGATCTTTGTACATTTTTGTTCCTCACGGATGGAGTGACTATGGAGCGGTGTGGCTGTCAGCCAGGATTTGCTGTTTAAGGTCATGGATATTTGGTACGCAGAGCCTATTCCCTGCATTCACAATATTCCTTGCTCATCAATACTGAATTCTGAGGCCTTGCCCAATTTCATCTTACGCTTTATCCCTTCAATGTTGGGGTGTCCACGTTGAGCCTCTTTAACCTTCTCTATCAGGGTAGGCTGTACTTCTAAGTTTGACACACTGCCTTCGGTGACCACCATCAGGTTGAGCCTTGCAAACTCCTACTAGAATTCAAGTCTTAAGTCTGGTATGTTGTCGTTGTCTGGACTGGGGTTCCGACTCAGAGCATCTGCTACAACATTTGCTTTGCCCGGGTGGTAGTGGATCCCAACATCATAATCCTTTACTAATTCCAACCAAAGGTCGCCGTAAATTTAGTTCTGGTTGTGTGAAAATATACTTGAGGCTTTTGTGGTCCGTGTATATTTCACAACGATTACCAAGTAGAAAGTGTCTCCATTCCTTGAGTGCATGTATCACTGCTGCTAATTCCAGGTCGTGGGTAGGGTAATTTTCCGATGCTTATGGTTGTCTGAAACATATGCGACAACCTTGCCTTCTTGCATTAATATGCACCGAGGCCCTTTCGAGATGCATCACAAAATACTTCAAAATTCTTGTGTATATCTCGGCACAATTAATCTTTGGTCTTTGTCGTCGATTTCCTCTTTAGTTCTTGGAAACTTTTCTCGCAGGCTTCCGTCCATTCAAACTTCCTGTCTTTCTTGAGTAGTTGCATCATTGGCTTTGCTATGGTGGAGAATCCTTCAATAAATCTTCGGTAGTATCCTGCCATTCCCAAGAAACTTCGTACATCCGTCACATCGGCTGGTGGCTTCCAGCCTGGCACGGCCTTGACTTTCTCCGAGTCTACGGCGATACCTTCTTGAGTTAGTACGTGGCCCAGAAAACCTACTTGCTTTAGCCAAAATTCACACTTGCTGAATTTGGCGTACAACTGATGTTTCATGATTTCTAATAGTACAATACTGAGTTGTTCAGCGTGTTCTTCTGTTGTTTTGGAGTATACCAGAATATCATCGATAAATACCACAACAAATTTATCCATAAACTTCATGAATACTTTGTTCATGAGGTGAACAAAATATGCGGGGGCATTTGTTAGTCCGAATGGCATTACGGTGAACTCGTACAATCCGTATCTGGAGGTGAAGGCGGTCTTGGGAATATCCTCGGTTCGTACTTTCAGTTGATGATATCACGATCTCAAGTCAATCTTTGAGAACACCTTGGCCTTAGCGAGTTGATCGAATAAATCATTTATTCGCGGCATCGGATATTTGTTCTTGATTGTAACCATGTTTAGCGCTCGATAGTCTATGCACAATCTCAGTGTTCCATCCTTCTTTTTGGCAAACAAAATTGGTGAACCCCAAGGTGAGGAACTGGCTCGTATGTATCCTTTTTCCAATAGTTCCTTTATTTGCTTCTTCAGTTCCACCAATTCGGAAGGTGCCATTCTGTATGGTTTCTTGTATATGGGAGCGGTTCCGGGTGCTAGCTCAATGCTGAATTCTATCTCTCGATCTGGTGGCATGCCTGGTAGTTCTTCGGGGAATACATCTGGAAATTCACACACTACTGGAACTTTGCTCAAATCAGAAATTTCCACCTTGTTCAATCTCGGTTGCCTGGATATTATTCTTTCCTTGGCTGAAACCTTTATGGTCTCCCCGTGGTGATGGGTGAGAATTACGGTCCTGTTGAAGCAGTCAATAAAACCTTTGTTGGTGGTTAACCAATCCATCCCTAAGATGACATCCAGTCCTTTATTTTCCAATACGATAAGATTTGCGTAAAACTTCAACCCTTCAAACTCGATAACCACAGCACGGCAATAATTCTGGGTAACTTGTTTAATTCAGGACTTGACGATCATAGATTTTCCAAAGGAAGCATCGAAAAATTATTTTGCAAAGCAAAACTTTTCGAAACGAACGAAAGTGAGAAGCTCGAGAATCAAACAAAACCATGGTAGGTATTGTGTTGACGGAAACGAAGCAGTCACGATATCTGGGTCATTTTGTGCTTCCTCTTTGGTCACGTGGTTCAGATGACCCTTCCTGTGGTTGTTATTTGGGTTGAAATTGTTGCGCTTTGGTGCCGAATTATTGCTTCCGTTGTTCGGCTTTGGGGTCGAGTTCCTTGGCTTGGGGCACTGCTTGGCATAGTGCCCTTCTTCTCCACAAGCGTAACAGGTAACGCATGGGAGGTATGTGAACTCCTTGTCCCTTGCGTGGAAATTCTTGATTGGGCGTGAGACGCTTGTCGTGGGTTTGGGCGTCCAGTTCTTCTGAACCTCTGTCTTGCTGTAGTGGTTGCGGGTGTGTTTAATCTGGTCCCTCTTCCGCTTGCGGAAATCTTCTAAGCTGCGTCTCTCATTTTCCAAGGTAATGGCCTTATCCACCAGCGTCTTAAAATCTGGGAATGTGTGTACGACCAATTGACATTTAAGCGCGGGTGTCAGACCGTCTAGGAATTTCTCCATCTTTTTGTTTTCTGACATACGCTCCTCGTTGGCATACCGAGACAGCAGGGTAAACTGGCTGTTGTATTCTGACACTATCATTGTCCTTTGGTTGAGGTCATCAAATTCTCTCTTTTTGATCTTCATAAGACTCTTAGGAATATGTGCCCCACAAAAACCTTCTTTAAATTCCTCCCATGATATATTATTTTCGTTGGGGTGCATGTGCAGGAAATTTTCCCACCACGATGTGGCTGCTCCAGTGAGATAGTGCGGAGCATAAAGCACTTTCTCAAGGTCTGAACACTGAGCGATAATTAATTTTCTCTCCATGTCTCGAAGCCAGTCCTCGGCTTCGAGAGGTTTGTCAGTGTGAGAAAATGTTTGGGGACGCGTCTTCTGTAGCTCAGATAACTTGGATTGTCTTGATACGGTCCTTGGTGATTTCCCATATTGATGAGTTGGTTCAGTATTTCCGATGTTGTTGCTGACTTTGTTCATAAAGACGGCACATTTGGGAAAGTGCCGTTTCACCGTCCTGCTGATTTGTCTGTCCTCGTGTGAAATTGTTGCCCTGGGTGTGCCATAATTTTCCTCTATCGGAGTTGGCATGGAGCGCGTCCAAGGACGAGACATAGTTCACTCTGGGGATATATTTTGGAACACTCATAAGAAAAGGAATTGAGCCGCAAAAATCGATAAATTCAAGAAGATGCAAAAAGTTGTAAATGCCCCAAGATTTTTCAAGAGAAAATACGTTTGCGCACGGAGAAGGACCGTTCATTACATATCTTACACGCAAGCAGTAATTATACAATACATCACTCAGGATATGCGTACATAAATCCTGACATGTTATTTAGTCTAGTGCACTTCTCCAGATCCTACATGATGCGCAAACAGACTACTTCTCACAGCCTATTTACATGTAAACATATCGCACAAGTCGGTCCAACGCATGGTGGCTAGGCGCACTTAGTCGGAGATGGTAAGGATTTCCCTTGGCCTGCCAAGGGTGAGGCGTAGAGAGGCTGGGGACTCAACCTCCTCCTCAGAGATAGGCTCCAGACAAGAGGTGTTGCGCGGAGTTGGTGGAGCAGGTTCCTGTCTTGGGACATCTCGAATCTGGCGGGCACGAGGGGTGGTGCAGAACGAACCGGAGTAGGCGCAATGACGCGTGGTTGAATTCCTCCGTGGTAGGCGGCAGCGAGTAGCGGTGCGAGCAGTAGGAGCGAACGATGCTGATGATGAGACAAAAGTCGGTGGTGGTGCAGCACGCAGGAGCTCCCTCCTGTTGGCGGTACAGCCATGGACTGAGTCCATCTGAGGAAGCTACAAAGTCGCCCACCAGGTTGTCGAAGGCTGCCTCCAAAGCCCGAAGATACTCGATGAGCATCTCAAAGCTTCATCCCGTTCTCCTCTGGGGCAAGAGAACGCAGCGTAGTGGCAGGTGTATGGCACGTGACATGGCAGGTAGCGGTAGCGACGAGTCTTCATCGAAGGCAGGATACCCCTGAGACGGGCTATCGCCTCACGGGCTGCCATCTGTAGCGCGTGCTTCTCTGTGGGCATGCCTCTCCCCACGAACCGGTAACGCTGAACTCGTCCTCTCTAGAATTCCACCGCGGCTTGGTGCATGGTTAGACGGTCATTGACCTTGTGCTGAGAGAGAGAGAAGACTGGGCGCACATCTGGCCCCATCGCGACTTGGACGATGAAGGAGAGAAGCTTGACAAACCCATCGGGCATGTTGGCGAACATTTGCGACTCGCAGTCGTTGCTGGCCATCTACAAAAGTAGGCAAAAATCCTGAGAAGTCAAATCATAAATTTATGCTGACTGTCAGAAAATGACTACATTTGTAAAAATAATAAATAGCTCTACTATGCTAATAACCGATTAGCGATCGTACCTAGTGGCTTCCTACAGTCAGCCTGGCTCTGGTACTAAGCTTGTCACGACCGGTTTTTCAATAAAAATATTTATTGAACAACCGACCTATGAAGTCCAATATGAGGAAAATCCTTCATACTGGTTGACAAAACTTTGATACAATAAGCCAGTAGCATTACAATATTACAGGGGTCGGACTGAAGATGCCCAACCAATTATTACAATACGCCAATAATTATACATAGAGGCAGATCTGATTCAAAGGGTGGGGTGGAAATACTACTGACTCGAGATATGCGTGGTTGGTGGAATAACACAACGGGGTGGTTAAAAGTCTACTGCACTGGCGGCTCATCGAGCGTCGAGGTGAGGCTCGATGAATTTATTTGGGTAGCGGAAGCGGATATATCACAATGACTAATCCAGGTGCATACGAGACTGGTAGGATTCCTCTAGGCGTCGGACTCGCTATCGAATTCTTCATCCATGAGATCGCCTTAAATCGACATCTGGCCAAATCAACAAGCAGGTGAGTACTATGAAAGTACTCGCAAGACAGTCCGGACAAAAGATATAACAAATGAATGCATGAATGCGACATGGTTAATCTTAACATTTCTCAATTTAAAACAGTATAGCAAAATAATTAAGAAGGGAATTGGCGGTAGTCCGCTCAAAAACCCAAAGAAGATAAACTCAAAACCGGTCGGGTGTCTGGAGCGAGGCCTCGAAGGGTGAATAAATAAGCAAAACATGCCACAGTCGGGCGTCATAGCGACACCTCATTAAGGGCTTATATTGAAATAAAAATACATGCGTGCCGCAGTCGGACGTCTGAGCGACATCACAGAAAGGGCTTATAATGAAAGTAATAACAATGCCGCAGCCGGACGTCTGAGCGACATCACAAAAAGGGCTTATAATGAAAATAAATAACAATAATGCCGCAGTCGGACGTCTGAGCGACATCACAGAAAGGGCTTATAATGAGAATGAAAAACAATAATGCCGCAGTCGGATGTCTGAGCGACATCACAGAAAGGGCTTATAATGAAAATAAATAACAACAATGCCGCAGTCGGACGTCTGAGCGACATCACAGAAAGGGCTATCATCACAAGAAAATAGCACTCATAATAAATATTCAACATAGAAATATAAACGGGTTAGTCCATCCACAGGAATAATCATTTAACCGGACTTAGTACTCATGTGATTCACCGGAGTATCTGTCACCCAAACTGACACTTGTCAGGATAAGATAATACAGAACTTGGACATGGATAAGATGATTCGAGGATTTATGACTCTGCAGAGTTTGTACTAAAATTACTCACAGCCAACGGATTTCCGTAGTCCTGAAGGACTAGTTCCGTTTATGGTATTTCGGAAGAAACACAGCTAACCAGTACACACCCATCCTACCTCACGAATGCCAGGAATCACCCTAGACATCGTCCAAGAAAAACTTTTGATACGGGGAGATCAAAATCTCGAATAGCATGGGATAAAATTTATAATCAGCAGCGCTCTAAGGGTGCCCCCTCTCGGTCCCAACCGGAAACACCCATGCCCCTGACGGATGGTAGCTTTAATCCAGGGCCATGGAACCATCCTCACGGCCTCTCCATTTGGTGTGTACCAGGAAAGCGGTTTGCAACTTACTAAGCCATATCCCTTGCGGAAAACATGTGGTAGTACGGGAAGTGAAATGGATGGGAATCGAACTGATACGGGTTGACACTGAAGTCGTATAGTATGGCATAAGACTGGCATGCTACAACACTGCCATCTTACCCATCCTCATGCCAACACATGGCCATGCACATTCACATCCAACATGTATGGATTATCGAACTCACTTGCCTCAACTTTGCATGAAAATAACATTCATCGGTATGCTCACAAACATGCCATGAAACTACTTAATGCAAACCTGCCAGAACACTCATCATATCAAAAGTTCAAACATGCTTGCCTGGTTCAGAGTAGTCGGGGTCTAGCTCGGGGAAGTTCGCGGTTCCGTCACCTCCTCCGGAACCTACGGTATAGCGAAAAGGCATACTAACGTGAAAACCAACGTGTGCATAGAAGTTGTTCCAAATTTTTTCCAAATAAATCCCATAAAAAACAAAATTTCAGTGGAGAAAGATGCCAAACCAGTTAGAGACCCTCAAATACGATTAAATCCCAAAATGAAGGAAGTGGTAAGAAAGGAGATACTAAAGGTCCTTGAGGCAGGTATTATTTATCCCGTTGCTGATAGTGAATGGGTAAGACCTGTCCATTCTGTCCCTGAAAAGGGAGGTATTACCGTTGCTCCTAATGATAAAGATGAATTGATCCCGCAAAGAATTATTACAGGTTATAGGATGGTAATTGAATTTTGTAAGTTAAATAACGCTACTAAGAAAGATCATTATCCTTTACCTTTTATTGATCAAATGCTAGAAAGGCTATCCAAACACACACATTTTTGCTTTCTAGATGGTTATTCCGGCTTCTCTCAAATACACGTAATAAAAGGATCAATCTAAAACTACTTTTACTTGCCCTTTTGGTACTTTTCCTTATAGACGTATGACTTTTGGTTTATGTAATGCACCTGCTACCTTTCAAAGATGCATGATGGCTATATTCTCTGATTTTTGTGAAAAGATTTGTGAGGTATTCATGGATGCCTTCTCCGTCTATGGATCCTCTTTTGATGATTGTTTGAGCAACCTTGATCGAAGTTTTGCGGAGATGTGAAGACATTAGTCTAAATCTGAATTGGGAAAAGTGTCACTTTATGGTTAATGAAGGCATTGTCTTGGGGCACAAGATCTCCGAGAGAGGTATTGAAGTTGATAAAGCCAAAGTTGATGCTATTGAAAAGATGCCATGTCCCAAGGACATAAAAAGGTATAAGAAGTTTCCTTGGTCATGCCGGCTTTTATAGGAGGTTCATTAAGGACTTTTCTAAAATCTCTAGGCCTCTGACTATTTTATTGCAAAAATATATTCCTTTTGTCTTTGATGATGATTGTGTAGAAGCATCTGAAACACTTAAGAAAGCTTTGATCACTGCACCTATTGTTCAGCCACCTGATCGGAATTTACCTTCTGAAATTATGTGCGATGCTAGTGATTATGTTGTAGGTGCTGTTTTAGGGCAAAGAGTCGATAAGAAATTGAATGTTATCCAGTATGCTAGTAAGACTCTTGATGCTGCCTAGAGAAATTATGCTACTGCTGAAAAAGAGTTCTTAGCAGTTGTGTTTGCATGTGATAAGTTTAGACCTTATATTGTTGATTCCAAAGTTACTATTCACACTGATCATGCTGCTATTAAATATCTTATGGAAAAGAAAGATGCTAAGCCTAGACTCATTAGATGGGTCTCATGCTCCAAGAATTTGATTTGCATATTATTGATAGAAAGGGAGCTGAGAACCCTGTTGCAGACAACTTGTCTATGTTAGAGAATGTTCTTGATGACCCACTGCCTATTAATGATAGTTTTCCTGATGAAAAATTAGCAATGCTTCGTGTACTGCTCCTTGGTATGCTGATTATGCTAATTACATTGTTGCTAAATATATACCGCCTAGTTTCACATACCAGCAAAAGAAAACGTTCTTTTATGATTTAAGACATTACTTCTGGGATGATCCACACCTTTATAAAGAAGGAGTAGATGGTATTATTAGACGTTGTGTGCCTGAGCATGAATAGGAACAAATCCTACGCAAGTGTCACTCTGAATCCTATGGAGGACACCACTCTGGAGATAGAACTGCACACAAGGTACTACAATCTGGTTTTTATTGGCCTACTCTTTTCAAAGAAGCTCGTAAGTTTGTCTTATCTTGTGATGAATGTCAAAGAATAGGTAACATTAGTAGACGTCAAGAAATGCCTATGAATTATTCTCTTGTTATTGAACCGTTTGATGTTTGGGGCTTTGATTATATGGGACCTTTTCCTGCCTCCAATGGGTATACCCATATTTTAGTTGACGTTGATTACGTTACTAAGTGGGTAGAAGCTATTCCAACTAGTAGTGTTTATCATAACACTTCTATTAAAATGCTTAAAGAAGTTATTTTTCCAAGGTTTGGAGTCCCTATATATCTTATGACTGATGGTGGTTCACACTTTATTCATGGTGCTTTCCGTAAGATGCTTGCTAAGTATGATGTCAATCATAGAATCGCATCTCCTTATCACCCATGATCTAGTGGTCAAGTAGAGTTGAGCAATATAGAGCTCAAATTAATTTTGCAAAAGGCTGTGAATAGATCTAGAAAGAATTGGTCCAAAAACTTGATGATGCATTATGGGCCTCTGAGCTGCATACAAAAATCCTATGGGTATGTCTCCATATAAGATGGTTTATGGAAAAGCATGTCATTTACCTCTTGAACTTGAACATAAGGCATATTGGGCTATTAAAGAGCTCAATTATGACTTCAAACTTGCCAGTGAGAAGAGGTTGTTTGATATTAGCTCACTTGATGAATGGAGAACCCAAGCATATGAGAATGCCAAGCTTTTCAAAGAAAAAGTCAAATGCTGGCATGATAAGAGGATACAAAAACGTGAGTTTAATGTAGGAGATTATGTGTTATTGTTCAACTCTTGTTTAAGATTTTTTGCAGGAAAACTTCTCTCAAAATGGGAAGGTCCCTACGTTATCGAGGAGGTCTATCGTTCTGGTGCTATAAAAATCAACAACTTCGAAGGCACAAATCCGAGGGTGGTAAACGGTCAAAGAATTAAACATTATATTTCAGGTAATCCTATCAATGTTGAAACTAATATTATTGAAACCATAACCCCTGAGGAATACATAAGAGACACTTTCCAGAACGTTCCAGACTCCGAAAAGGCATAGATACGTGGTACGGTAAGTAAATTGACTCCAAAACAACTCTAATGGCAATTTTTATCAGTTTTAGATTATTTAAGAATTTTAGGAAGAAAGAAGTAGTCCGAAAGTGACACGAGGCTCCCACGAGAGAGGAGCCCCCCCCCCCCTGTAGGGCGCCCCCTCTCTCGTGGGCACCTCGTGTGCCTCCCGGACTCCGTTTTCTTGTATGTTACGTATTTTGGTCGGTAAAAATTCATTATATATACTCCCTAAGGTTTTGACCACCGTATCACGCAAATATCCTCTGTTTTCGTTTCGACCTGTTTCTGTTTCAGATCTAGAGCATCATGTCGTCTCCAAGCACTCCCAAGGACAAGTTTTTCAAGAGAGTTATCAACCCCTATCTCGCTGGAGGTCTTTGCATCATCCTCAAACCATTGAGGTGCGTGAGGGGGTGCGGCACATCCGCGATGTGGAGGGACCAAGGCATACCGGGAGCATGGAGACAAAGCTCGAAGCCGTGGAGCAAGAAGTTTTCAAGTGTCAAGGGATGGTGGAGCGTGGACTCAACGCCAACCAGATGATGATCACGGAGTTCACCAACAACCACAAGCTGGATGCCAAAGTCATTGGGGAAACCATCTTCAAACTTCAAGAGAAAATCGAGCACCTCCAAGCCCAGATCTATGACCGGCAAAACCAGAACTGTGAGTATGAATATAGATTCAAGAGAATGAGTTTGGCTGGAGATTTAAGGATCCCGGAGACTCGATCATTTTTTTATGATGGAGAGCCGATGCCCTGGAAGACGGACGACAAGCCTACATCATCAACAAATCCTACTTCACCACCCCCGAAGAAATAATCACATGGGTATGGGCACTCCCCTTGGCAACTGCCAAGCTTGGGGGAGGTGCCCTGGTATCGTATCACCATCACACTCTTATCTTTACCGCTTTATTTAGTTCGATCCTTTTAGTAGTATCTTGATCTAGTAGACTGAAGCTTTGATATCAAGTAGTTTTGAGTTTTGCATTGTGATCTCTTTATGTAAGCGAGTTTGTGTGCTATCTATAATAAAGATTAGTGTTGAGTCGAGGGCTTTGCCATGTTGCTATGATCTTGTGAAAGTAGAAAGAACAAAAGAGTTCATATTGATCTTATGGATAGTGATAACTTCACACATAGAAAGTATGAGGCATAAAAATTGTTGAGAGATGATGAACATAGCCTTGGTCATCGTTGCAATTAATAGGAAGTGATAAGGAAAGAGGGGTTCACATATAAATAGATTATCTTGGACATCTTTTATGTTTGTGAAGCACTCATTAAGTATGACATGCTAAAAGAGTTGATGTTGGACAAGGAAGACAACGTAATGGTTTATGTTTTCCGACATCTCAGTTAAAGTATATTGTCATTGACCTTCCAAACATGTTGAGCTTGCCTTTCCCCCTCATGCTAGCCAAATTCCTTGCACCAAGTAGAGATACTACTTGTGCTTCCAAATATCCTTAAACCCAGTTTTGCCATGAGAGTCCACCATACCTACCTATGGCTTGAATAAGATCCTTCAAGTAAGTTGTCATCGGTGCAAGCCATAAAAATTGCTCTCTAAATATGTATGACTTATTAGTGCAGAGAAAATAAAATTTGTACGAACTTGTTGTGGAAGTAATAAAAGCGACGGACTGCATAATAAAGATCCACATACAAGGGGCAATATAAAGTGACGTTCTTTTGCACTATGACTTTATGCATCAACGCTAAATGCGCATGACAACCTCTGCTTCCCTCTGCGAAGGGCCTATCTTTTACTTTATGTTTTACTTTATGCTTGAGTCAAGGTGATGCTCACCTTTCCCTTTTTATTTTTATCCTTTGGCAAGCTCCTCATGTTTGAAAGATCATGATACATATATCCAATTGGATGTAAGTTGGCATAGGCTATTATTGTTGACATCACCTAAAAGGTGAATACGTTGGGAGGCAACACAATAAGCCCCTATCTTTCTCGGTGTCCCACGAAACTCTATAACCACAAGTATTGCGTGAGTGTTAACAATTATAGGGGACTACGAGATAGTTGAGTATGCGAGCTTGCTGAAAGGCTCTATTATTGACTCTTTCCGATGTTACGATAAATTGCAATTGCTTCAATGACTGAGATTATAGTTTGTTAGTTCCCAATGAAGTTTTTGAACCATACTTGACATTGTGAATTGCTTATTACTTGAGCATAGGAAATCATATGACAAAGTCCATATATGTTGTTGTTATTAGAATGATCATGATGCCCTCATGTCCGTATTTTATTTTTATCGACACCTCTATCTCTAAACATGTGGACATATTTTTCGATTTGGCTTCCGCTTGAGGACAAGCGAGGTCTAAGCTTGGGGGAGTTGATACGTCCATTTTGCATCATGCTTTTATATCAATATTTATTGCATTATGGGCTGTTATTACACATTATATCTCAATACTTGTGGCTATTCTCTCTTATTTTACAAGGTTTACCATGAAGAGGGGGAATGCCGGCAGCTGGAATTCTGGCTGGAAAAGGAGCAAACGTTGGAAACCTATTCTACACAACTCCAAAAGTCCTGAAACTCCACAAAACAACTTTTTGGATTTTATAATAATTTATGAGAAAAAGAAATAGGCCAGGGGGCCTACACCCTGTCCAGGAGAGGGGGCGCCCCACCCCCCCTGTAGAGCGCGCCCCCTATCTCCTGGGCCCCCTGGTGGGCCTCTGGCATCCATCTTCTGCTATATCATCAGTTTTACACTGGGAAAAATAGTGGGCAAGCTTACGGGACGAAACTCCGCCGCCACGAGTGTCGGTGTACTAGAGTAGGGGTACCCTAGTATCCCGTACTCGTGCACGGATAGTTGCAGCACCCCGCGGCAGGGTTTGCCTCGTCACCGCCAAGATCCTCCGTGGCACCTTTGGAGCCATTCAAGAACAAAGTATTTGATTAAGAAAACAAGGCCCCGGCAAGAGGAGCTTGCCGGGAAGGCCACTCAAGGCATGCAGAAGACAAGGCCCCGGCAAGAGGAGCTTGCAGGAAGGCTCAGGCCGCGACAAGCCTCCGGACGCGACAACGATTCGGCCGCGGCAAGCAACCTCTCTCCATCCCTGCTCCAGCTCATCCAACAACGTGTCGCCATGGGACCATTCCATGCGCGCGTGTCAAGAGGCCGTGCAGCCAGCGGAGAGCAGCGATAAGCGGCGCTGACAAGCTTGCCATCGTGGCGAGCGGTGGCGCACCTGACGGTGTCTGTTGCACTGTTTGGGCAACACTGACGGGCATTTATTGCTTTTGTCCCTTGCCGTCAGAGTTAGGTATTTTGCACTGTACACTGTTCGAGTAGGTGTACCAACTCCTGTTTTTACATTTGTACCCTCGCCTATGTTGCCACCTGTCGGAGACCCCTTGAGCATATAAAAGGAGGCCCATGCGCAACGTAGAGGAGGTTCGGTTCATTCGACTCACTAGAGACCAGATACGCTCACGCTAGGTTTTGTAGCTCGCATCGCTCCCTAGCAAGAACACAATACATCAAACAAGCAGCAGTAGGAGTTTTATCTCTCCGGAGAGCTCCGAAGCTGGGTAAACTGCTCGTGTGCCTCGCCTCGATCCGCTCTTCGTGCGATCTCCGCCCCCCTCCGAACCACAAAGGGGCCTGGTCCGCCGGCCCCATAGGTGTTCGTGGTGCAATCAGCCTCCCGGCATCTTTGGCGCGCCCGGTAGGGGCGTCGAGGCCGTGTGAATCTGATCCGACGTTCACACGAGCAGCGTCCTCAACATCTTCCTCAACATGCCACCGAAGAAGAAGGCTTGGCGGCAGCGAAACCATCCGCGTCGTCCCACCCTCACCGCAGCAAACGGGTGGTGGGGCAGACGCCGGCGGAGGAACGGGCGCCGACGAAGGTGTTCGCGACATTGCCAAGTCCAAGGACAAGGCCCCGCAAACCTCGGCGTCCGCGCATCTCCCGCGCCCATCTCAGGAGACGCGGGACCAACAACATCATGGCGTTCACAATGCCATACGTTCGTTGGATCGAGAACCTCAAGACCAGCATGCGCGCCAACATGCTGGCACGAGTGAGATCTGATGCGCTGGGCGGGGTGCTGCTCCTTCTAACGTAGTTAGAAGTCCGAGCATATCCCGCTCCTCGCACCGTTCGCCAATGCCACCCACTACTCCAACAGAAGCTCTGGCGAGAGCCCAGCTGCTCCTCGACTACCCTCCAACGGCCAACAAGGTCGACGGCGGAGGCGACTATCCGTAGCCTCATCGGCTTTGCCAACGGCGACGCTCCGCGGCAACCGACGCCATCATTGCCACGGCAAGACGACAAGGCACGAGCCGGTGGCGACGAGACTGTCGGAGGTGCAACCACCATGCACTCTCCGCCACGAAAGCCAAGATCGCCGACTCACCGGATCCACCTCGACAGCGACTCCACCGCGTCGTCGGATCCGCGAGCTTGCCGCGATCAGCGCCAAGTTCTTCATGAGCGACAACAAGAGGGCGCTTTCGAACTCGCGTCGGCGCCGGAGAGAAGCGCGACGTCGATCCGACAAAGCGCGCTGGGCCTTCTGTTGACATGCGCGCCGGAGGAGCCAGCGACTTGTCAGACGCGGTAGGTTGCCCTGCGTTCACTCGTGAGCTGCGGCAAGTCCAGTGGCCCAGCCGAAAAACTTCAAACCAGACGTGCAGGATAAGTATGATGGCAGGACGCATCCGTCGGAGTTCCTTAGCATCTACACCATCGCGGTGCAGGCTGCGGGGGGATGGGACGGCAAGATCCTCGCCAACTACTTCCCGCTCGTGCTCAAGCCCAACGTCAGATCTTGGCTCATGCACTTGCCGGACAGCTCCATATCCTCTTGGGCAGATCTGTGCCATCAGTTTGTTGGCGCCTTCAACTGTGGCCACAAACCTCATGGCCAAGAGAGTGACCTTCATCTGCTTTCGCCGCAGAAGGAAGGAGAGTCCTGCGCAAGTTCATTCAGATTCAGCCGTGTGCACTACAACATCCCAGATGTCCACCCTGCCAGCGGTGACAGTAGCGTTTCATCGAATGTGCGGAACCGCAGGATGAGGAGGAGATGGCGATGTGCAAAGTCAAGGACGTCGATGAGCTGTACGCCTTGGCCGACAAGTGTGCACGCTACCGAGGAAGGGAGGAGACTCAGGGAGAGAATGCGAAGCAGGATCGACAGTGAGGAGGCCGCCCGGCAAAGAAGGGCAAAGCGGCGAGGCAACAGGAAGAAGAAAGGTAGAGAAGTGCTAGCTGTTGAGCAGTCCGGCAACGGAGGTGGCGACAAGAACGCCAAGGCTGGTGGCTCCGGCAAGGAGGTTGCCGCTGACGCCAACCACCAGTCGGTGGCGGCCGACGGCAAGCAGTGACGGCTCCGCCAAGCGATCTTGCAAGATCCACCGCACCAAGGGCCACGACCTCCAGAGCTGCAAGAAGGTCGAGCAGCTTGTCGAGCAATGAGGGCTGAGTACGGCCGGCGCGACAAAGAGAAGGCCCAGGAAGGTGCCGGGGAGCAAGAAAGAAAGCGTCCGGCCGGGAGGACGCCAGCGGCAAGGCCAAGCAACGGCAAGGAGACAGACCTCCCACGGCCGCGACAAGGATGAAGATGATGACGACGATGAAGATATGGAAGGCAGCGCCGATGAGCAGGAGTTTCAGAAAGCCACAGAGGTCCTCTGCGTTGACGGAGGTGCTTCCCTGCATACCTCCCACCGCCAACTCAAGCAATGGATGCGGGAGGTCAATGCAGCGGAACCATCCGTAGAGTCACGCAAGCCTCTAAAGTGGTCCAGCACGCCTATCGCCTTTGATATTGAGGACCACCACGATCGCATAATCTGCGGTCGGGTGCTTGCCGATGTTGGTCTCACCAACCATCCGCAACCTCAAGGTCACCAAAATGCTAGTTGGCCGGGGCGGCTTGAATCTGATCTCCTCCGCGGTGCTCCGAAGCTTCAAATCCTGACAATGAAGCTCGAAGAGACCGGCACCTTCCAAGGAATCAATCTGGGAAGGAGCAAGCCCGAAGGGAAGATTACGTTGCTTGGTAACATTTGGCGTGAGCTGAACTTTAGGACTGAGAGGGTCACATTCGACGTTGCCGATTTCCCATTGCCTTACAATGGGATACTTGGCCGTCCGGCACTCGCCAAGTTCATGGCAGCCTCTCACTACGCCTACAACTTACTCAAGATGCCAGGCCCGATAAGCGTCATCTCTGTCCATGGCGACAAGAAGGATGCCCTTATCTGTGCCGACAAGATCTTCTGGGATGCAGCAGCCGCGACAGATTGCCAAACACTGGCCGCTGAAGCTCCCGAGGGAAAGAAGACAAAGTCCAAGTCCGGCAAGAGCCCTGATGCTCACTCCGGCAAGCGCACCTCTTCGGAGTGCTGCGCTATCGTCGAGGACGCACCATCGAGCTCCAACGGCAAGTGCAAGAAGATGGTAGCTCCGCCAAAGACCAAGAAGGTGCCCGCCAAGGAGGGCGGCTTGGTGGTACCTTTACCATCGCTGCCTCTCTCGACCCTAAATAGGAAGGCGCTCGTTGCTTTCCTATGGTCGAATGTCGACATGTTTGCATGGCAACCGCCCCGACATCCCCGGGTTTTCCCAGGAAAGTGATTGAGCACCGCCGCCGTTTGTCCTCATGGGACGCCCGTCAAGCAAAAAGTCGTGAAGCAAGCGGTAGAACGCCAAGAATTCATAGCAGAAGAGATCAAGAAAGCTGGAAGTAGCGGTGCCTTGTCGGAGGAGTGCTCCATCCCTACGTGGTTGGCCAATCCTGTAGTCGCAGCGCAAGGCAAATGGAAAGTGGAGACTTTGTATTGACTTCACGGATGTTAATAAAGCTTGTCCCAAAGATCCATTTCCCTTGCCGCGCATTGACCAGATTGTTGACTCCACGGCTGGATGTGATTTGCTTTCGTTTCTTAATGCATACTCAGGATACCATCAGATCTTCATGGCTGAAGAAGATGAGGAGAAGACCGCATTCATTACACCCTGTGGCACATACTGTTTCATACGGATGCCTTTCGGTTTGAAGAATGCTGGTTCAACATTTGCAAGGGTAGTCCATGACGCTTTTGAGCCGCAAATGCACAGAAATGTGGAAGCCTACATGGATGACATAGTGGTCAAAAGCAAGGACAAAGCAACTCTGGTTCAAGATTTGGACGAGACCTTTGCAAATCTGCGCAAGATCAACCTCAAGCTCAACCCCGAGAAGTGCGTGTTTGGAGTCCCTTCCGCAAGCTTCTCGGGTTCTTCGTGTCTCAACGAGGGATTGAAGATAATCCCGACAAGATCAAGGCCATTGAGCTGATTGATGCACCATAGCGCGTCATGGATGTACGAAGAATTTCCGGTTGCGTGGCTTCTATCAGCAGGTTTATTTCTTGGTCTGCTGATCGCGCCCTGCCGTTTTTCAAGATTTTGAAAAAGGCAGGTCCAATGAAATGGACTCCCGAAGCGGAGGCTGCGCTGCAGGACTTAAAGAGATACCTGCTCCACTCCAACACTTGTTGCACCTAAACCACAAGACAAGTGGTTAGTGCTGCGTTAGTAGCGGAGAGGGAGGCGGATGACGAGCCAGCAACCATGGCAAGCACATCCAGCGACAAGCAGGGGGCTTCGCCGACAAGCTCTGGTCCCGACAAGGACGAATCCGCGCAGACGCATGACCAGATGCAGAAAAGGATGGTGCAGCGCCCAGTCTACTTTGTCAGTTCCCTCCTGCAGGGGGCTAGGTCAAGGTACTCTGGTGTGCGGAAATTGCTTTTCGGCCTCCTCATGGCCTCGAGAAAGCTGCGCCATTAGTTTCAGGCACATGAGATCACAGTTGTCACTCGCTTTCTGCTGAAGAGGATACTGCAGAATCCAGAAGCAACGGGCAGGATTGTCGAGTGGGCATTGGAACTGTTAAGCTTTGGTCTCAAGTTTGAAAGCACATCAACTATCCAAAGCAGAGTGTTGGCAGAATTCATAGCAGAATGGACACCAACGCCAGATGAAGAGATTCCGGAGACGAGCATTCCCGTCAAGGAAGCAGGCAAAGAGTGGTTGATGTACTTTGATGGTGCCTTCTCGCTGCAAGCGCCCGGTGCCGGGCGTCTTGCTTATCGCACCCACCGGAGAGCACCTCAAGTACGTAGTCCAGATGTACTTTCCCAAGGAGCAAGCAACAAACAATACTGCAGAGTATGAGGGTTTCCTTGCCGGTCTCAGGATCGCAGTGGACCTTGGGATCAAAAAGCTTATTGTCAGGGGTGACTCGCAACTTGTCGTCCGCCAAGTGAACAAAGATTACCAGAGTCCGTTGATGGAAGCCTACGTTGATGAAGTGAGGAAGCTAGAAGAGCACTTTGACGGCCTGCAAATGGAACATGTTCCAAGAGCTCAGAATGATATTGCTGACGGCCTGTCAAAGTGCGCTGCACTTAAGTTGCCTGTGGAACCAGGGATTTTCGTGCTCAAGTTGACTCAACCAACCGTAACACCATCAACTGGACAAAGCAAGAAGAGGAAGTTGATCTCTGGTGACTACTTTCCGTGAGCTTCGAAGCCGCGTTGTTGCGAAGGTCCCCAAGATCAACACCAACGGTCTGAGGGGCAGTCTGCTCGACAAGCCCTGTGGTTTGTTTCCGTTGAAGCGCACGCTTCCGACAAGTTTTGCTCCGGCAAGCTTGCCGGGGAGCGTCAAGCTCCGGCAGAGCCACAGGTTCTTGCCGTAGAAGCTGATGTTCCCGCAGCAGTAGATATGCCTTTGGTCCTTGTTGTCGAGCCGCAAGCTCCAAAGATGGGCGATCAGATTGTCCATTTCCTTCAGACAGAGAACTTCCCAAGAGCGAGAAGAAGCGGAAAGAGTAGCCCGGTAGTCAGTATGTACCAGTTTGTCGACAGATACCGCATGTAAGAAGACTCAACGGTGTGAAATTGAAGTGTATTCCCAGGGAAGATGGACATAAGCTTTTGGCAGAGATACACGGAGGCATATGTGGTCACCACATTGGCGCGAAAGCACTTGCTGGCAAAGCTTTCCGGCAAGGTTTCTTCTGGTGACAGCCCTCCGTGATGCAACTACACAAGTAACCAAGTGTGAAGCGTGCGGTTCCATTCCAAACAGATACACCAACCAGCTCAGGCTCTCCAGACGATCCCTTTATCCTGGCCATTTTTGGTCTGGGGGATCGACATCCTCGGCCCCTTCCCACGAGCTGTCGGGGGCTTTGAATACTTGTACGTCGCCATCGACAAGTTCACAAATTGGCCGGAAGTGGAAGCAGTGAGGAAGGTGACGCACGATCGGCGATCAAGTTCTTGGTCGATTGTTTGCCATTTCGAATCCCTAACAGATCATCACCGACAACGGCACACAATTTACGAAGTCGCACCTTCATGCAAGACGTCCAAGATCTTGGCGCCAAGGTCGCTTTGCTTCCGTTGCTCACCCGAGAAGCAACGGTCAAGCGAAGAGGAAAATGCTAAAGTGCCGCGGGCTCAAGACCGTAAACTTTCGACGAGCTGCACAAGTGCGGAAGAAACTGGATTGAGGAGCTGCCGGTGGTTCTTTGGTCGATCAGGACGACGCCAAATCGAGGCACTGGCCAGACACCTTTGCTCTAGTCTATGGAGCAGAGGCAGTTCTCCCCACGGAACTCGTATACGGATCGCCTCGAGTGCTCGCTTATGATGAGCTTGAGCAAGAGCAGCTGCGACAAGATGACGCGTTGCTCCTTGAGGAGGATCGTCTTCAGGCTGCTGTGCGAGCTGCTCGCTACCAGCAAGCTTTGCGTCGCTACCATAGCCGCAGAAAGTTAGTGCCGAAGTCTCGAGGAAGGCGACCTTGTTCTTGGTAGCGTTCAGTCCGCCAAGAATTCAAACAAGTTGACGCCTTGAAGTGGGAAGGCCCTTATCGGGTGAAACGAGTCACTAGGCTGGCGCTGTCGCCTTGAGACCGAAGATGGCATCCCGGTGAGCAACTCCTGGAACATTGAGCATCTTCGTAAGTTTTACCCATAGAAGGCGCGGTTGCCGGAACCTGTTCAAGCAACCACCTTTTGTACAAGTCTTGCCACATTGCATGTAATCCTTTGTACAAAGCTGGTACGCAGACCCGATGCATTAGTAAAGCTCATGTGTTGCGCACAACTTGTCAAATTCATGCTTTCATCATTTTCTCGCATGTTTTGGCTAACACTTTATGCAAAGAACCACACCCGGTAAGCAAAATCGAGTCATTGGGCTCCATAACTTTATTTCCTCTTCTTTCACTTTTCTCAAAGAAAGGAAGGCTCCCTCATGCACAAGTTAACCAGGGGGGAAGGAGATACTATGGACCAGGCACCGCTCAAGGAAGTTTCGCCTCATTGGGAAGCAAGAGACAGAAAAGCTAAGTTGCCAAAGTTTGAGCAATCAATTTTTAAAATTTTAAGTTATCTTCCTCGAACGATAGTACTTTGTATGGAAAACACATGCAGAGGAACCAACTCGCAGGCTAGTCGTGCCCTTACTTTGTTTCGAGTCCGCTCAACAACTTAAGTGAGCTGCGGCTAGTCGCGACAAGGTGACTTGTCGGAGGCGGCATCGCCAGAAGGTCGACGTTCGCACTCAAGCGCCATGACAAAGGTGCCCGCACCGACAAGTCCCCCAAATGCGTAAAGGCGAGAAACGTACAAAGGAAGGAATCAAGTAGAGGAAATAACGTTGCATTGATCGCCTAAGATAGAGTATATTAGAAAATAACTAGTCACTGATCTAACAAAGTGTTCTAAACATGATCGGCGACAAGGAAAGATAAAATTGGCGGCCTAGTCTACGCGGTCGCCATCAATCCGCTTGATCTTGTTCACCTTGTCCACAATGGGTGCGACAAGGGCTTTGAGCTCCTCCACGTTGGCATCTGGCGGCAAGGATCTGAGGACGCCGTTAAGGTTGAACCCCGGATTGCGGAAGGCCACCTTTATCAACACCTTCTCGAGGGCTCCTGCACAGATCTAGCGTGATTCCTCGGCCAGCTGCTTTGGGACCTCTTCCCGGAGTCGCTGGAGACCCGTCGCCACGCATTTGAAGAATAAACTGAGTTTGGCGCTGGGTTAGAGATGCTCGTCGGAGGAGTATGCAAGGTCCGTCATCCCCAGCTCCACCAGCTCGTTGTGGATGTCGGCGGCGGTGTCCACAAGACCTTCAGTCCAGTGCTCCACGCTCTCCCTCAAGGCACTCTGGGTGGAGTCAACATTCACTAGCAGCTCCTCCTTGGCCTTGATCGTCTCCAACAAGCCCACCTCCCGCTCTCTGGCGCCGTCCAACGTCTGCGTCAGAGTGGTCAGCTTCAGCTCAAGATCCGCCTTGGAATCCTTGGCGGCGTCGAGCTCCTTGCCCCTATCAGTGAGACGACTCTGCAGCTCGCCAAGAGTGTAGGCGTCCTTCTCGCTCATGCTTGAGCGCTGCAAGCTCTTCGTCGCTCTTCTTGAGGCTGGCCTCCGGTTGTGCCACCTTCGCCTTCAACTCTTCCTTGGCGGCCTCGGCTGCAGCGGCATCCTTCGCTTCCTTAAGCGCCCGCCAGTGACTCCTCGCAGCAAGGTCTTCTTCGTGGCTGTCCAGGTTGACCTTCCGCTGCGCCAGCTCGCTTCCTGTGCGGAGAGCTTCTCGGCAGCCAGCTGCTCCTCCTCACCGCGGCCTTCTCAAGGATGAAGGCCGTGCGCTCTTCCATAAGTTGCCCCAGCTTACGCTTCGTCGCGGAGAGTTTCTTGGTTGGCGCTATGGAGCTCTTCTGCGCTTCTCCATGTCCGCTCCTGCCCTCGCGACAAGTGCTTCCGGGACTCCAACTTGGCTTGCTGGCGCGGTAGAGCGACAATGACTTCTTCAAAGAGTTGCTCCTCCTCGAACTTCGCCATCTTCTTGCTGCTTGGCGCGTCCACCAGCGTCGGCCAGCAGAGAGTAGTAGCTCGCCGTCGTAGGTCTCTCCTTCGACCGGCGCCCTGGAGCTCGGTTCCCATGGGAGTTTGATGAAGACACCCTTGCCGGCCTTCAGGTAGGTGCCGGGCTGGGGCTCCTCGAGCTTGATCTTTGCAGCAGCGGGGAGTCATTTGTCGGTGTAGCGCCTGGCGCTCCTGCGGCCTCAGGGCCGTCAGTGCAATCGCCCGACCCCTCGCCAGCTTCTGCGTCGGTAGCCTCGGTGGCCTTCTCGCCAACAGGCTCGTCGGCGACGACCTCTTCTTCCACAGCAACGACCTCTTCTTCCACGACGGCGGCCTCGTCGGTGTTGCCGCGCGCTTCCTCCTCGCCGGCAGCCTCAACCTCCATCGGCTCTGCGTCAGATGAAGAATGAGTAGTCAAGCAAATGTTCAAAAAGAGAAACAAAAGAAAACAAGCCCAAGGGAAATTTTCGTGTAAGGA
Organism: Aegilops bicornis; assembly: GCA_021605145.1. Classification (NCBI taxonomy): domain Eukaryota; kingdom Viridiplantae; phylum Streptophyta; class Magnoliopsida; order Poales; family Poaceae; genus Aegilops; species Aegilops bicornis. Next base: position 119,351,696 of record CM038672.1, read on the forward strand.
AATTACCTGCAACGGGATCCGCAGCCATGGCCTCGACCACTTTGGAGGGTCATGGCGCTGTCCCTTGCAGGTAACCTCCCTTGCCGGAGTGGCCTCCTTGCTCGGGCGCTCCCTTGCCGGAGAATCCTCCCTTGGCGGCGTAGTGGCAGCAGGCAGGATTTTGGGGGCGGCTTCCGAGCCCTCCTGATGAGGCTGCTCTGCTCCTACATAAGCAAACAATCAGGTATCAACGAAGAAGGAGCACCCCTGCACACCTAATAGTAAGGAGAAAACCGCACACTTACTTTGGGGGCTGTCTTTGGGGCTACTCTGAGGAAGGGTTCTTGGTCCGGCAAGGGGGTCTCAGACGCGTCCCTGTTGCCACGGAGAATCGTCCTCAACGACGACCGTCGGGATCTTAGCCCTCTTCGACGCTCTTCGGGCGGCGTCACGAAAAGGAAAGAGTCGAGCAAAGCAAATCAGATTCAAGATGAAGCAATAAAATTGAAGAAATACAAGCACAATCTCAAGAGCTTACTCTTCGTCTTCCTCCTCGGAGCTGAGCGCGGAGAAGTCAAACTCCGGCTCGCCTCCGGTGTGACGAGGCGGGGGAGTAGGCTCTCTTGGCCGCTTAGCGGAGGCGTCGGCGGTGGCCTGAGAAGATCCCGCCCGCTTGTCGCAGCAGTGTGAGGCGCTCCAGCAACATCGCTGCCTTGCAGCGGTAGAAGCGCGTCGTCTTGGCCTTCTTCTTTGTGGGCGATCTGCCGCCCGACTCGTCTCCGGCCTTGCGGAGACGCCTCTTCAGCGGAACCGGGGCTCTCTGCTGGCGGCAAGTCGCTGGGTGGTGGAGAAGAAGCGCCCTCGGCGGGTCCACTCGACCCGGCCTCGGGCTCGACAAGCTCGTCCTCGCCGGCGATCTCCCTTCGCTCGGCAAGGCTTGCCGCCTTCGCAGCGTCCGCCTCCTCCACGGTGTACCCGAAGGCTCCAGCGGCAGCGGCTGCTGCCGCCTCCTCCACCCTGGTGGCAATACGCGCCATCTCCTCGTCGGTGGTGTCGCGAGTGAGCCTTTTTCTCGCCATCGGAGCGGATCGGCACTTCTTCCAAGTCGTCGAAGAACTGCTGCCACGACCTCGTCGGGGCTCCTGCCAGTTGGAACGATCCCATGGGAATCGCTGGCAACGCATCATGGCGCGGATGTGGTCGAGTGCCGAGTTGTTGCACAATGGGACGACCCCCCTCGGCAACCTAAACCACTCAGGGTGATCGGGGTCGTTCTTGAACAGCTCTAGCAACATCGCATCCAACTCCAAGATGGTGAAATTCCAGTTCGAGCCAGGCGCAACCTCATAATATCTGCCGCATTTTGGAACTCCCAAGCAGGCCTCCTCCTCTCTGCAAAGGGAAGCGTCTGTGGCGAAGGAAGTCTGCGCCAACTGCGCCTACGGTTAGTCCGGCAAGCCTGAGGCGCAAAATCCGGGTCACAGCTATCTTCAACCTAGCATCCTCCGGCGCCAAGTTACTCCAATCTCTGCCGCGCACTATTGGGGTTTGGCGCACGGCAGTGAAGGGCTGCGGGTTCTTCTCGACCCAACACCAATTGGCTCTCCACTCCTCCCACTTGTTGCGGAACTCTCCTTCCATATAGGCTTCTTTCTTGCCGATCCTGAGACCCAAGCTATCCCTCCGCAAGTGGCTCTCCTCTCTCTCGGCAGAGGCACGAAGAAGTGGCGGAAGAGTGCCACATTTGGGTGGACTCCGGCGTTGGGGGTGAAATCAAGGAGGCGGAGGCCATATGTGTTCATGATATCGCAGAAGAACTTCCGGAAAAGGGAGGGCAAAGCCATAATAGAAGAAAAGGGCAAAGAAGGGGTACCAGTTGGGGCCAAATCGAAGCGAGGCGGGGAGTACCTTCGTCTTGCGCGGATGCGCACGCGTCTCCGTCGACCAAAAGAGATAGAAGACATCCCGCAGCTCCCTTGCGTCGAGCTGAGGGAATATGGCCCGCTCATGCCTTGCGCCATGAGCCGCTGCGCCTCGGCCGACTGACGCCCTTCTCCTTGTCGGCTTTGAGCCATGGCGAGGCGGGCGGAGGAGGCCGACGGCGGCAGCGCGCTTTGTGGCGAAAGGCGGCGCTGCTCTCTCTTCGCCGGAGAAGAAGGGGGCGGCGGTGGTTTTCTTGACAAGACAACAATGGCGGAGTGGAAGGCCTGCCCTGTTTCCTCCTCTTATAAAGAGGGGAGGCGGGACGTTCCGCTTTCTAATAAAGAAACCCCACGACCACGCCCACGATCTCGCGCACGACGCCACGTTCGGTGCGTGCCGTTAGTGGGGGTAAATGGTGGGTCCGAAGCGAGTTGCGACGTGATCAAGGCCGCGTGTGGCCGTGCACTGTTTTGGGCCTGGCCCGACAGCTTCGGCACCGTGTCTGACCCGAGCCGGGGCTCTCTGTCGGTGTACTAGAGTAGGGTACCCTAGTATCCCGTGCTAATGTCTGAACGATTCAACACCAGCAGCGGGGTTTGCCTAAATCACCGCCAAGATCCTCCGTGGCTCCTTTGGAGCCATTCAAGAACAAAGTATTTGATTAAGAAGACAAGGCCCCGGCAAGAGGAGCTTGCCGGGAAGGCCACTCAAGGCATGCAGAAGACAAGGCCCCGGCAAGAGGAGCTTGTCGGGAAGGCTCGGAGCGCGACAAGCCTCCGGACGCGACCAGGATTCGGCCGCAGCAAGGCGCTTGCCGCGGCAACCAACCTCTCTCCATCCCCGCTCCAGCTCATCCAACAACGTGTCGCCATGGGACCATTCCATGCGCGCGTGTCAAGAGGCTGTTGAAACGCCCTCGATGCGGCTATATCTCCCACGTGTCGAAGCACAACTTAGAGGCATAACCGCATTGAAAGCAATGTCGCAAGTGAGGTAATCTTCACACAACCCATGTATTACATAAGGGAAAGAGATACATAGTTGGCTTACAATCGCCACTTCAAGACAATACATGAGTAAAGCATTACATCATACAGATACAATCAAGGTCCGACTACGGAACCAAAATAAAAGAAGACTACCCCAAAAGCTACACAGATCCCCGATCGTCCCAACTGGGCTCAGTGATCAAGAAGGGTTATTATTCACATAGAAATATGAGAACACCATTTAGAATGAGGTATGGAATCAACACTTGGCATTGAAGCAACTTGAATACCACAAAACGGAACAAAAACAAAGGATTTGGCTTGCAGAATAAGCCGGAACAAATACATATGATAGAGATTTACCCAATCCCATATCATGCATCTGTCGGAAAGATATTCTAGGAGCTACTTGAATTCCCACCTATAAACTCCCGAAACTTTCTGGTTATGCAATCTGGTGTTGGGGATACAGGGACACAAAATATATCACCCAAACTAACAATACCTAGATCCACCGTATCCATCCTTCAACACATAACCAAGAAAACTCCGAAATCGTTTACCTCGACCTTGAAAAACATCCGTTATACAAGTCATGGTAATACTCCCTTTTCGCCTCGATCTTGGGCTATCGGGGTTATCTCACCAACAACTGCACAAAAGAGATTTCGATGTCGGCAAAACTCAGGTATTCGAACTGCAACGATAAAATTGTGGCGACAACACCTCGGAGCTCAACTCCCGGGACAACGCCACAACCCCTAAATGTCGAGGCACCAAGAACAATGTTCTCGTCACAAAACCATCGGAACGATTCCAAGATACCCACGTGATCCTAAAAAAATTTAGTGAAAATTGAGGAGAGAAGAGTCAAAACTCTACGTCGGGATACCTCACCGTAGCGACGAAGGGACTGGGAAGTAAAAAGAATCCTACTCTCCGATATATATAATCCTAAGACTCAAAACATTTTTCCATTCTAGACTCAACAACGCCAGCAAACAATCAAGTAGGGGGCTCCTAAGTCGGGGAAGGCTCTGATTACCAACTTGAAACGCCCTCGATGCGGCTATATCTCCCACGTGTCGAAGCACGACTTAGAGGCATAACCGCATTGAAAGCAATGTCGCAAGTGAGGTAATCTTCACAGAACCCATGTATTACATAAGGGAAAGAGATACATAGTTGGCTTACAATCGCCACTTCACACAATACATGAGTAAAGCATTACATCATACAGATACAATCAAGGTCCGACTACGGAACCAAAATAAAAGAAGACTACCCCAAAAGCTACACAGATCCCCGATCGTCCCAACTGAGCTCCACTCTTGATCAACTGAAACGAAACAACACAATGAACAAGATCTTCATCAAGCTCCTCCTTGAGCTCGGGTGCCTCGCACCTGCGGTTTAAATCGGCACACCAAACTGGTTTTGGAAGTATCTGTGAGTCACAGGGACTCAGCAATCTCACACCCGCGAGATCAAGACTATTTAAGCTTATAGGTAGGACAGAGTAGTGAGGTGGAGTTGTAGCAAGCGACTAGCATATATGGTGGCTACATTCGCAAAAGAGAGCGAGAAGAGAAGCAAGGCACGGTCGTGAAGCTAGTAGCGATCAAGAAGTGATCCTGAAACTACTTACGTCAAACATAACTCCAACACCGTGTTCACTTCCCGGACTCCGCCGAGAAGAGACCATCACGGTTACACACGATTGATGTATTTTAATTAAGGTCAACTTCGGGTTTTCTACAACCGACATTAACAAATTCCCATCTGCCTCATAACTGCGTGCACGGCTTTCGAAAGATATTACCCTGCAGGGGTGTCCCTACTTAGCCCATGATAAGCTCTCGCGATCAACGAAGGATATTCCTTCTCCCCGGGAAGATTCGATCAGTCTCGAAATCCGGCTACAAGACATTTCGACAAAGAATAAAACAAGACCAGCAAAGCCGCCCGGATGTGCCGACAAATCCTGATAGGAGCTGCACATATCTCGGTCTCGGGGCACACCAGATGAGCAGACGTCGGGTTGGCATAGACCCCTGATTGCCCAGGCGCCGGACATCGCTGGTTTGGGCCAGCACTTTCGAAGGAGCACTGGTCCGGGGTTAAAATAAAGATGACCCTTGAGTCTGCAGAACCCAAGGAAAAAGGCTTAGGTGGCAAATGGTAAAACCAATGTTGGGCCTTCTTTGGAGGAGTCTTATTCAAAGCGAACTGTCAAGGGGGTCCCATAAATCACCCAACCGCGTTAGGGACGCAAAATCTGGGAACATAACACCGGTATGACGGAAACTAGGGCGGCAAGAGTGGAACAAAGCACCAGGCATAAGGCCGAGCCTTCCACCCTTTGCCAAGTATATAGATGCATTAATTAAATAAGATATATTGTGATATCCCCACAAGTAAACATGTTCCAACAGGGAACAACATCTCCATGTTCCAACAAGGAACAGACTTCATCTTCACCTGCAACTAACAACGCTATAAGAGGGGCTGAGCAAAGCGGTAACATAGCCAAACAACGGTTTGCTAGGAAAGGATGGTTAGGGGCTTGACATGGCAATATGGGAGGCATGATAAGCAAGTGATAGGCAGCGTAGCATAGGCATAGCAAAAGAGCGAGCATCTAGCAAGCAAAGATAGAAGTGATTTGAGGGTATGGTCATCTTGCACGAAATCCCGCAAGGAAGAAGAACGAGTCCATGAAGAAGTCAAACGGACGAAGTCGAATGAATCATCACCACTCCGGAACGAAACCGAAGCTAACGAGGGAAGCAACCCGGAAAGAAGCAAACAACATGGTAAACCAACAAGCACAAACATGGCATGATGCGCAACCAAGTATGATGCATGTCCGGTTTAAATAGCATGGCATGGCAATATGCACAAACAAAACTACGAGGTAAAGTGGAGCTCAAAATGCAAAACACCACATCAATTATTTAGTTCACTCCCGGTTAGGTACTCAACAATATTAAATGTTGTTAAACATGGCAAGAGGTGAGGCATAAGTAAACTAACTATTTAAGCAAATTTAAATGAGGCCGGAAATAACAAACAACAATTCCGGAAATCCCCATATGCATATTTATGGATTAGGTACTGTTCTGCCCTAAACACAATTTTAGAGTTGCTAAACATGCAAAGTAAGTACACCATGTTAAACTAGGCATTTTTCTACCCCATTTACATATATAAATTATTTAAAACAGGGCTCACGGTTATTTAGTTATGAAATAAATCATTTTAGCAAGGCATTTAAGCAAATTAATGCAAACAACAATTTTAAACATTTTAATTGTTGTTATCATGATGCGGATGACATATGCAAGTTTTAAGCAATTTTATGAAAATGTTGACAAGAGCATTATGAAGCATTTGTCGTCGTGGCGGAAGCGAAAAAGGGTGCCACGGCAGCGACAACGGAAATGGTGCCACGCAACAGCGTTCGATTCTGATCACTCATGGAGATATCGGTGCAAAAGAAAATGTAATGAAGCGAGTTGAGCAAGATGGTGGGGTGTTCCCGGTTACCGGGTTCCACGAGACGATGGCATGGCAACGAGGAGGAACAAGCGGCGACAATTTCGGACCACGGTGCAAACGGGCATCTCATACAACATATGCATTCGGTCGTAGGCGGTCGTCTCAGCGGTTATACCTTTGAAGCGTGCATTTTCGGAGCGGTTCGAGTCGTCGAGGGAAGTAGTGGTACTCGTGGGTCGTAGTGGAAGTAGTTGTACACGTTGCGTAGATGTTCGAATTAAATCGGTAGAGGTACTTGGTGAAATCCACGGGATCCGTAGTTGTACATGGTCTTCGCGTTGTAGTCCGACTTGGCAATTCCAAAACGTTCACCGGTAGTGGAACTTGGCGGTCGTCATGGTACTTGTGAGTCCGCCAAGTCGATCTCGGGTCTTATGTAATCATCGTGGACAAAGAGGAACTTGGCGCATCCAAGTCCTTGAGGTTCCTTGTTGTCCATGGTGTAGTCGTACTTGGCGTCCGGTGCGATGCCGGAGAAATCCTCGGAGATGATAGTGGAAGACGAACTTGGCGCCCACGGTCTTGACGTCAACGATGCTGTGCAGCGGAGAGAACGCACAACAGGCACGGCAGCCACGGGTCATCCAAAGGAGGCGAGGCCATGGCGCCAAGGATGAGTGGTACGGGCGAAAGGCAGATGCGGGAGGCTCGCAGGGCCTCTGGTGCTCGAGGAGAGGCCGAGGGCGGCTGGATCCGGCCGGAGGCGACGAACGGGCGGCGGCCATGGCAGGGCTTGAGCTCCTGGTTTCCTGCTGCTGGTCGGGACGGCGAGGAAGGAGCAGGGGCCGACGGGAAGGTGCCGAGGATCGATGCAGGCGGGCGAGAGGAGGTGGGGCGGACATGGCGTGGAAGGAGAGGCCGAAGCTGGGCGCGCGAACACAGAGAAGAGGAGGCGGGCGGACGAGCTCATGCTCGGCGCTGAAAGAAGATGGCGCGGGCGGGAAGAAGGCAGCGGCGGCAGCACGGGCGCAGATGACGAGGGTCACGGAGTTGGCCGCCCGTAGTGTTCTGGCGGAGGCAGGGCGTCGTCAGTAGACGAAGAGGACGGGACGAGGGCCGAGCGAGGGCGCGACGGAGCCTCGAGCAGGAGGTGATGCGGGTCGTCCTCCTCGCCCTAGACAAGACAAAGGCAGGGGAGGTCTTGGCGCAGGGCTCCGGCGACCTTGAGGGCACCACGGCGGCTGAGCGGCGAGAGGCAGCGGGATCGAGAGGCACGGGGGAGGAAGGGGCGAGGAGGAGATCGAAGGAGAGATGGGGATCGAGGGAGAGATCTGGGTGTCTGCGCTGGAGGGAGGACGAGGGAGAGATCGAGTGGAGGGGGTCGGGCTAGGGTTAGGAGGGGCTTTAGTTGGGCTGGGCTGGAACGGGCGGTCTGGTTGGTCGTGCCCAAGAGGCCGGCTGGGCTGGCTGGCTCTCTTCTCTCCCTCACTAAGAGAAAAAAACAAAGATAAGAAAGAAAAGAAAGGGAGGTTAGGGAAGAAGTTGGGCCAGCGGATAATTTTCCGGACTCGCAAAAATGTGCACGGTCCAAGAAAAATAGGAGTGGCAAGATTGCAGGAATTAAATTCAAAGTCATTTGAATATAATTCAAATGGTCTTGAATTGGGACTAGGTTTGGTGTGACCAAAAATGTTGAGGATTTTTGGTGGAGCTCCGGAAAATGATGAAATAATATTGGCAAGGTTTTGAGGTCAACTCGGAGCAGAAAAGGCATGGGATTTATTATGCAAGTGGGTTATGGTGATTCCAAAACAATGGAATATTTTATATAGCTCCCTAATATTGGGACGATATGTTATAAAGAGAAGTCAACCTTCCCTCGATTTAAATAGATCAAAAGATCTATGCAATTTATTAAGATGAGTTTTAAAATTAATGATATGGTGGCATGATGACATGATGCGATTGCAAAAATAAAAGGCGAGGCATGATGGAACACACGGGCGAAACCCGGAATATATGGAAGTCTTCGAGCATCGGTCTCGAGGCGTCACAACACTCCACCACTACGAGAGGATCTCGTCCGAGATCTAGGATGGCACCGGATAGAAAAAGCGAAAGAAGAAAGAGGTAAAACTAAGTTGCTTCTTTGTGAGCAGGTGAAACCATGAACCTTGAGAGGTTGAGCAAATTGAAAGAAAGAATACAATGGAATGAACGAGATTGCGAACAGTCCGTTAGAAAAGAGGAACACGGAACATTATGGGAACTTGAAGGTTGCAAAGACATGAATCAAGAGTTTAAGGGATAAGAAAGAATTCGAAACCACTCCGGTTGAAACAAGATAGAGTAGGATTAAGAATGATATAATTTGGGCAGCACTCCGACTGAAAATGGAAGGAATTGAACATGATCTTGACAAGATGAGAGGATACTTGATGAAAGAAAAGAGGATACTTGATGAAATCAACAAACACTGCCTCTGGAACTATTGAAAAAATGGCACAAGGGGTAAGAAAGATTTGCACAACACTCCGGTTAAGAAGGGAGGAAAAACTTGATAAGATGAGAGAGCTCGAATGAAAACATGACACTCCGATTAAATCGATAAGCAAGGAAAAGGACATGGTCTTGACAAAACAAGATGATGGGTCGAAGAGAGCAACAACACAATGCCTCTGGAAGAAAAATTGAAGATAGACCATTGGAATAATAGAATGGAGAAGAAAATGACAACTTCTACCACAAATGAGCTTGGAAAACACCCTTCCAAGAAGAAAGAGAACGGAGTTGTTGGAAAACCAACAACGAAAAGAATAAGCTTGTAGTGGGCTTATGGAAACATCTCAAAATTATGAGGTGAGCTTCTGCCACCAACGGAAACAATTGATTGGATTGATATCAACAAGGAGACGAGAAACTTATTTCACCGAGAGGACAAATGAAGAACTTGGGTCATTTATAAGCACCATAATTAGCAACAATCTTTAGGGAAAGCTTTAGGTGAAATATGACACAAGATAACTCCAACGAAAAGATTGATGGATTTAAAATACCTCATTCTTGACAATTTGTGAATCATGGAACATGAATGGAAATTGTCAAGAAGGACATAACACCACCTCAAAAGATATTGTAGAAAGAATTGCACTTTGAAATGCAAGATGAAGAATGCTTGAACTCCTCAAAACAAAACATGTGTTGGAACACCTTGTTTATTTTGAAGTAAGGCTTGACGGATCTTAACTCCACGAGAAATCTTGAAGAACAATTTAAGAATGAAAAGAATCCTTGACGAACCATCATGTAGAGCCTCCATGAAGAACTCCGGTAAGAAAAAGATGATAAATGAAAGAGAAGTTGAAAACACAAGGTGAAGCCTTGCAGTGATAAGATGAAGCTTTGAGATGATATAACCGAGAAAACTTTGAACTCCGGAAAGAAAAAGATGAAGCATCTCGGACCGAGAATGTGATATGATGAACAAACTCCGGAAAGAAAAGATGAACAACTTAGAACTGAGAAATTGATACCATTACGAACTCCGGAAGAATGAATCAATCACTTGGATGAAACAAGAACAAGAATTATTTTATGCGTATCCTTCACCAATTTAGATTGATGACAAGCAACGGATTTGGCATACTACTTATTCTCGTTGAAAAATGATTACGAGATAGAGATATAAGCGCCAAACTTAAGAAGGTATTCAACAATTCACGGTAGGAATCGGAAAGAAACGAATGAATTGATACGATAATAAAGGAATAGGAATGTTGAACAAACCACCGGTAGGATTATGAGAGAACAAATGAATCTATATGATAACGAAGGAAGAGAACTCTTGAACGAACCACCGTAAGAATTGAAGATGAAAGTAGCAAAGGCGCAATTCACCGTGAAGAATTAGAAAAGCGAATAAAGATGCTTGACAGAATTTAGATACATTAGAACGAAGAGATCATGAACTGATTAGAGGATATTTCGACGATGCACCGTGAGATTTGGAGAACGATAGCTACACGCTGAGAATGAGGAATTGTGACATGATGGCCAACGGAGGAAAGAAATGGGAACAACTCATGAAATGCTCCGGATGGGTGAAAAGAATTCCCAACTGAAAACAATTATGAGAGGATGGCATCAAACTAGAACCATGAATCTTGAAGAGAATGGAACAAGATTTAAGAGAAACTCTTCTTCGGTCTTCAAATCGAAGAATGACGATGAGAAACACCACCATGAATTGTTGAGACACTCCGGAATGAAAATTAGAAAGGTTGAACCACAAGATGAAAAGAATTTGAAAGATCTTGGAGAAAGCCATATGACTGATGAAATCCATACTTACATCACACTTTGAAAAAATTTGAGAATCGCTCAGGATAACTTAGAAGAGCCGTAAGATCCTCGGAAAAAGACACGTGGGTTAGGGCCCACTCAAAAGAACCACTGTTGAGCGATTGTTTGAAAAGAGAGATTGCACCGATTGAATTAAATGGCTTGAATGAGATAGCATCCTCAAAAGAACTTGAGTGAATTGAGAATGGAAAACTTGAATCTTGAGGAGATATCTTCATCACTCCGAACAAATGAATAGCGAGAGGTGAATGATTAATTGGTGCACCGGAATGGGAAAGCATTGTGAAAAGAGGAAAAGGGATAAGATCAACACGAAATCTTGAACTAAATCCACGGAGAAGAAAATTAGAATGGAACAATGATAAGGTTGAAGCTTCCTTAAGCGTCTTCATGAGAAATCACCGGATAAAACATTAAAGGAAAAGAATGAAGAAACTTCACTCAATAAAATGGATACTTGATTAAGAAATCTGAGTCCTTTAAGAAAAAGGGGTGGGAGGGTGGGAAAACAAAAACAACTTGGGTCGGATGAAACGAACACCGTTGAGAAAAAGCTTAGAATTGATCTTGCGAATCTTGCAATGATCGGATTTACTTGAAGAGAAGCACGCCGGTTGAGAAAAGAATTGACATGACAAGCTCAGTGATCAAGAAGGGTTATTATTCACATAGAAATATGAGAACACCATTTAGAATGAGGTATGGAATCAACACTTGGCATTGAAGCAACTTGAATACCACAAAACGGAACAAAAACAAAGGATTTGGCTTGCAGAATAAGCCGGAACAAATACATATGATAGAGATTTACCCAATCCCATATCAGGCATCTGTCGGAAAGATATTCTAGGAGCTACTTGAATTCCCACCTATAAACTCCCGAAACTTTCTGGTTATGCAATCTGGTGTTGGGGATACAGGGGACACAAAATATATCACCCAAACTAACAATACCTAGATCCAGCCGTATCCATCCTTCAACACATAACCAAGAAAACTCCGGAAATCGTTTACCTCGACCTTCGAAAAACATCCGTTATACAAGTCATGGTAATACTCCCTTTTCGCCTCGATCGGGCTATCGGGTTATCTCACCAACAACTGCACAAAAGAGATTTCGATGTCGGCAAAACTCGTGTATTCCAGAACTGCAACGATAAAATTGTGACGACAACACCTCGGAGCTCAACTCCCCGGGACACTGCCACAACCCCTAAATGTTAGGAGGCACCAAGAACAATGTTCTCGTCACAAAACCATCGGAACGATTCCAAGATACCCACGTGATCCTAAAAAAATTTAGTGAAAATTGAGGAGAGAAGAGTCAAAACTCTACGTCAGGATACCTCACCAGAGCGACGAAGGGACTGGGAAGTAAAAAGAATCCTACTCTCCGATATATATAATCCTAAGACTCAAAACATTTTTCCATTCTAGACTCAACAACGCCAAAGAAACAATCAAGTAGGGGCTCCTAAGTCGGGGAAGGCTCGATTACCAACTTGAACGCCTCGATGTGGCTATATCTCCCACGTGTCGAAGCACGACTTAGAGGCATAACCGCATTGAAAGCAATGTCGCAAGTGAGGTAATCTTCACAGAACCCATGTATTACATAAGGGAAAGAGATACATAGTTGGCTTACAATCGCCACTTCACACAATACATGAGTAAAGCATTACATCATACAGATACAATCAAGGTCCGACTACGGAACCAAAATAAAAGAAGACTACCCCAAAAGCTACACAGATCCCGATCGTCCCAACTGAGCTCCACTCTTGATCAACTGAAACGAAACAACACAATGAACAAGATCTTCATCAAGCTCCTCCTTGAGCTCGGGTGCCTCGCCCGCAGTTTAAATCGGCACACCGCAAACTGGTTTTGGAAGTATCTGTGAGTCACAGGGACTCAGCAATCTCACACCCGCGAGATCAAGACTATTTAAGCTTATAGGTAGGACAGAGTAGTGAGGTGGAGTTGCAGCAAGCGACTAGCATATATGGTGGCTACATTCGCAAAGAGAGCGAGAAGAGAAGCAAGGCACGGTCGTGAAGCTAGTAGCGATCAAGAAGTGATCCTGAAACTACTTACGTCAAACATAACTCCAACACCGTGTTCACTTCCCGGACTCCGCCGAGAAGAGACCATCACGGTTACACACCCGGTTGATGTATTTTAATTAAGGTCAACTTCGGGTTTTCTACAACCGGACATTAACAAATTCCCATCTGCCTCATAACCGCGGGCACGGCTTTCGAAAGATATTACCCTGCAGGGGTGTCCCAACTTAGCCCATGATAAGCTCTCGCGATCAACGAAGGATATTCCTTCTCCCCGGGAAGATTCGATCAGTCTCGAAATCCCGGCTACAAGACATTTCGACAGCAATAAAACAAGACCAGCAAAGCCGCCCGGATGTGCCGACAAATCCTGATAGGAGCTGCACATATCTCGGTCTCAGGGCACACCAGATGAGCCAGACGTCGGGTTGGCATAGACCACGATTGCCCAGTGGGGCGCCGGACATCGCTTCGGTTTGGGCCAGCACTCGAAGGAGCACTGGTCAGGGGTTAAAATAAAGATGACCCTTGAGTCTGCAGAACCCAAGGGAAAAAGGCTTAGGTGGCAAATGGTAAAACCAATGTTGGGCCTTCTTTGGAGGAGTCTTATTCAAAGCGAACTGTCAAGGGGGTCCCATAAATCACCCAACCGCGTTAGGGACGCAAAATCCGGGAACATAACACCGGTATGACGGAAACTAGGGCGGCAAGAGTGGAACAAAACACCAGGCATAAGGCCGAGCCTTCCACCCTTTGCCAAGTATATAGATGCATTAATTAAATAAGATATATTGTGATATCCCCACAAGTAAACATGTTCCAACAGGGAACAACATCTCCATGTTCCAACAAGGAACAGCCTTCATCTTCACCTGCAACTAACAACGCTATAAGAGGGCTGAGCAAAGCGGTAACATAGCCAAACAACGGTTTGCTAGGAAAGGATGGTTAGGGGCTTGACATGGCAATATGGGAGGCATGATAAGCAAGTGATAGGCAGCGTAGCATAGGCATAGCAAAAGAGCGAGCATCTAGCAAGCAAAGATAGAAGTGATTTCGAGGGTATGGTCATCTTGCTCAAATCCCATAAGGAAGAAGAACGAGTCCATGAAGAAGTCAAGCAGACGAAGTCGAATGAATCATCACCACTCGGAACGAAACCAAAGCTAACGAGGGAAGCAACCCGGAAAGAAGCAAACAACATGGTAAACCAACAAGCACAAACATGGCATGATCGCAACCAAGTATGATGCATGTCCGGTTTAAATAGCATGGCATGGCAATATGCACAAACAAAACTACAGGTTAAGTGGAGCTCAAAATGCAAAACACCACATCAATTATTTAGTTCACTCCCGGTTAGGTACTCAACAATATTAAATGTTGTTAAACATGGCAAGAGGTGAGGCATAAGTAAACTAACTATTTAAGCAAATTTAAATGAGGCCGGAAATAACAAACAAAAATTCCGGAAATCCCCATATGCATATTTATGGATTAGGTACTGTTCTGCCCTAAACACAATTTTAGAGTTGCTAAACATGCAAAGTAAGTACACCATGTTAAACTAGGCATTTTTCTACCCCATTTACATATATAAATTATTTAAAACAGGGCTACGGTTATTTAGTTATGAAATAAATCATTTTAGCAAGGCATTTAAGCAAATTAATGCAAACAACAATTTTAAACATTTTAATTGTTGTTATCATGATCTGGATGACATATGCAAGTTTTAAGCAATTTTATGAAAATGTTGACAAGAGCATTATGAAGCATTTGTAAATGCGTGGCGGAAGCGAAAAAGGGTGCCACGGCAACGACAACGGAAATGGTGCCACGGCAGCGTTCGATTCTGATCACTCATGGAGATATCGGTGCAAAAGAAAATGTGGACGGAAGCGAGTTGAGCAAGATGGTGGGGTGCTCCCGGTTACCGGGTTCCCATGAGACGACAGCATGGCAACGAGGAGGAATATACAAGCGACAATTTGGACATGGTGCAAACGGGCATCTCATACAACATATGCATTCGGTCACGGGCGGTCGTCTCAGCGGTTATACCTTTGAAGCGTGCATTTTCGGAGGCGGTTCGAGTCGTCGAGGGAAGTAGTGGTACTCGTGGGTGCGTAGTGGAAGTAGTTGTACACGTTGCGTAGATGTTCGGTCGTCGGTAGAGGTACTTGGTGAAATCCACGGGATCCGTAGTTGTACATGGTCTTCGTGTTGTAGTCGACTTGGCAATTCCAAAACGTTCACGGTAGTGGAACTTGGCGGTCGTCATGGTACTTGTGAGTCCGCGAAGTCGATCTCGGGTCTTGCGTAATCATCGTGGACAAAGAGGAACTTGGCGCATCCAAGTCCTTGAGGTTCCTTGTTGTCCATGGTGTAGTCGTACTTGGCGTCCGGTGCGATTTGGAGAAATCCTCGGAGATGATAGTGGAAGACGAACTTGGCGCCCACGGTCTTGACGTCAACAGTGCGTGCAGTGGAGAGAACGCACAACAGGGCACGGCAGCCACGGGTCATCCAAAGGAGGCAGAGGCCATGGCGCCAAGGATGAGTGGCACGCGAAGCGGGCAGATGCGGAGGCTCGCAGGGCCTCACGGTGCTCGAGGAGAGGCCGAGGGCGGCTGGATCCGCCGAGGCGGCGAACGGCGGCGGCCATGGCAGGCTTGAGCTCCTGGTTTCCTGCTGCTGGTCGGGACGGCGAGGGAAGGAGCAGGGCCGACGGGAAGGTGCCGAGGATCGGTACGGGCGGAGCAGAGGAGGTGGGGCGGACATGGCGCGTGGAAGGAGGCCGAGCGCTGCGGGCGCGCGAACACAGAGAAGAGGAGGCGGGGCGCGGACGAGCTCATGCTCGAGCGCCTGAAGAAGATGGCGCGGCGGCGCTGGAAGAAGGCAGCGGCGGCAGGCACGGGCGCAGATGACGGAGGGCCGCCGGAGTTGGCCGCCCCGGTGGTGTTGCGGAGGCCGGGCGCGTCGTCAGGTAGACGAAGAGACGGGGACGAGGGCCGATGAGGGCGCGCGACGGAGCTCGAGCAGGAGGTGATGCGGGTCGTCCTCCTCGCCCTAGACAAGACAAGGCAGGGGAGGTCTTGGCGCAGGGCTCCGGCGACGCAGGGCACCACGGCGGCCTGAGCGACAGCGAGGGGCAGCGGGATCGAGAGGCACGAGGGGGGGAGGAAGGGGCGCGAGGGAGGAGATCGAAGGGAGAGATGGGGATCGAGGAGAGATCTGGGTGTCTGGCGCTGGAGGGAGGACGAGGAGAGATCGAGTGGAGGGGGTCGGGCTAGGGTTAGGAGGGGCTTTAGTTGGGCTGGCTGGAGCAGGCCGGTCTGGTTGGTCGTGCCCAAGAGGCCGGGGCTGGCTGGCTCTCTTCACTCCCTAACTAAGAGAAAAAAAAACAAAGATAAGAAAGAAAAGAAAGGGAGGTTAGGGGAAGAAGTTGGACGCGCGGATAATTTTTCCGGACTCGCAAAAATGTGCACGGTCCAAGAAAAATAGGAGTGGCAAGATTGCAGGAATTAAATTCAAAGTCATTTGAATATAATTCAAATGGTCTTGAATTGGGACTAGGTTTGGTGTGGCCAAAAATGTTGAGGATTTTGGTGGAGCTCGGAAAATGATGAAATAATATTGGCAAGGTTTTGAGGTCAACTCGGAGCAGAAAAGGCATGGGATTTATTATGCAAGTGGGTTATGGTGATTCCAAAACAATGGAATATTTTATATAGCTCCCTAATATTGGGACGATATGTTATAAAGAGAAGTCAACCTTCCCTCGATTTAAATAGATCAAAAGATCTATGCAATTTATTAAGATGAGTTTTAAAATTAATGATATGGTGGCATGATGACATGATGCAGTGCAAAAATAAAAGGGCAGGCACAGATGGAACACACGGCGAAACCCGGAATATATGGAAGTCTTCTGGAGCATCGGTCTCGGGGCGTCACAGCTGTGCAGCCAGCAGAGAGCAGCGATAAGCGGCACTGACAAGCTTGCCATCATGGCGAGCGATGGCGCACCTGACGGTCTCTGTTGCACTGTTTGGGCGACACTGACGGGCATTTATTGCTTTTGTCCCTTGCCGTCAGAGTTAGGTATTTTGCATCGCATACCTTTCGAGTAGGTGTACCAACTCCTGTTTTACATTTGTACCCTCACCTATGTTTCCACCTGTCGGAGACCCTTGAGCATATAAAAAGGAGGCCCATGCATAGCGTAGAGGAGGTTCGGTTCATTCGACTCACTAGAGACCAGATACGCTCACGCTTAGGTTTTGTAGCTCGCGATCGCTCCCTAGCAAGAACACAATACATCAAACAAGCAGCAGTGGGAGTTTTATCTCTCCGGAGAGCTCCGAAGCTGGGTAAACTGCTCGTGTGCCTCGCCTCGATCCGCTCTTCGTGCGATCTCCGCCCCCCTCCGAACCACAAAGGGGCCTGGTCCGCCGGCCCCATAGGTGTTCGTGGGTACGATCAGCCTCCCCGACAACGAGGCGGAACCTTGGGGGAATCAATCTAGGGCTCTGGCGGAGCTGTTCTGCCGGGGACAGTTCCCTCCGGGAGGGGGAAACCATCACCAACTTCATCACCAACGATCCTCTCATCGAGAGGGGGTCAATCTCCAT
Organism: Aegilops bicornis; assembly: GCA_021605145.1. NCBI lineage: Eukaryota > Viridiplantae > Streptophyta > Magnoliopsida > Poales > Poaceae > Aegilops > Aegilops bicornis. The sequence goes on from CM038672.1 coordinate 119,369,153, forward strand.
CAACATCTTCATCAGCACCATCTCCTCTCAAAACCCTAGTTCATCTCTTGTATCCAATCTTGTATCAAAACCACAAATTGGTACCTGTGGGTTGCTAGTAGTGTTGATTACTCCTTGTAGTTGATGCTAGTTGGTTTACTTGGTGTAAGATCATATGTTCAGATCCTTTACGCATATTATTACTCCTCTGATTATGAACATGAATATGCTTTGTGAGTAGTTACGTTTGTTCCTGAGGACAAGGGTGAAGTCTTGCTATTAGTAGTCATGTGAATTTGGTATTCGTTCGATATTTTGATGAGATGTATGTTGTCTTTCCTCTATTGGTGTTATGTGAACGTCGACTACATGATACTTCACCATTATTTGGGCCTAGAGGAAGGCATAGGTAAGTAATAAGTCGATGATGGGTTGCTAGAGTGACAGAAACTTAAACCCTAGTTTATGCGTTGCTTCGTTAGGGGCTGATATGGACCCATATGTTTAATGTTGTGGTTAGGTTTACCTTAATACTCCTTTTTGTAGTTGTGGATGCTTGCAATAGGGGTTAATCATAAGTGGGATGCTTGTCCAAGTTAGGACATTACCCAAGTGCCGGTCCACCCACATATCAAATTATCAAAGTACCGAACGCGAATCTTACGAACGTGATGAAAACTAGCTTGACGATAATTCCCAATGTGTCCTCGGGAGCTCCTTCTTCATTATTAGATTTTGTCCAGGCTTATCCTTTGCTACATAAAGGATTGGGCCACCTTGCTGCACTTTACTTACTTTATTTACTTTTTGGCCGTTACTATTTATCTTATCACAAAACTATCTATCACCTACTATTTCAGTGCTTGCAGAGAAAACCTTACTGAAAACCGCTTATCATTTCCTTCTACTCCTCGTTGGGTTCGACACTCTTACTTATCGAAAGGACTACGATAGATCCCCTATACTTGTGGGTCATCATGCCACTGAAGAAAAAAACTTTATTTATAAATGACGCGGCACCTACTACTCGTTCTCCTATAACCTTGCGCTTGCCATTTCCAAAATATTAACCTTGCGATTGGCTCTTCGCCTCTTCGGGAAGTCGCGCAATAATGGTAGTGCAGTATATATCGTTCTGGCTATATGAGACCGAATGAATTGCTGCACGTCCACCATGTGGGCGAGGGTCGAGGGGCAAGGGAGAGTGCTACATACGGAGCAAAATGAGTGAATCTACACTCTAAAATACGTCTATATACATCAGTGTTTGGAGTATGTACTAGTAGTTCATATTTAAATCTACTACTCCTCCGTCTAGGTGTGCAAGTCATCTTACAAAAACCAAATAATCCCAAAACACTTAGGCACGGTGCATTAACTTCTACATCGTTTCTTGTTTCTTGACATATCAACCAATAAGAGATGTGGGTTGTGCATGCTTTTAATGACTTGAGACTACCAAACATAACATGCAGTCGCTAGTTCATTGCACACAATGCTATTAATTAGCAAATAAACATTAAGTTCTCTCGTTTCCCCCTTCTCATTGGTCACGGTGCACAACCTAAGATGACTTATTCACCTAGAAGGAGGGAGTAAAGGACATATATATTCCAAACAATATGATATAATCTCTATAACCAAGGTAGTAGGGACGAGGAGTAAACGGAAGGAGTAGTACATTTTTCTCCTCGTCCTGTTAGCCACCGCGCGCATGGGCGAGGGAGCGGGCGTAAGGCGTAGCAAGCTTCACCTCATCCTGCGAGCCACCGCGCCCGTGGGCGGGGGAGACGGCGTACTAAGCAAGCTTCTCCTCGTTCTGCAAGTTGACGGGACACATCAAAAGTACTCCAGTGTATAGAGCATTGCCTCTAAGTTAGGCCCCACATGGTTTGCCTCTTTTTTTAACATAACACGTCAAGTCGCAATTTGTTTGTTCACCTGTGGTAGACGATCCTCCCTCCACCAAGTGGAAAACTAGTACACGTGCCAAATTACCACGTGGGCTGCCTTTTTCGTACAGAAATGAGCTCCACCGTGTACCCAGCAGGCGTGGTTGGGAAGAGAGGCAGAATGCGTCGCCCGTGCATGCAGATCTTCTCTTCGTGCACGTCCCCCACCTACGTGGGTCCGTGTGAGAGATACTAACCGCGTTCGTGAGTGTTTTTTGTTTTGGGGTGGAGGTGGGGTGGGGGTTTGATTTCGTGAATTATTTGTGGGAATATGTGTCGATGACATCTCAAACAAAATTTTGCATGCAATGTGTGTGAAATGGAGGCCTATCCATATCATACATAGAGGGTCGGGAAATCCACGAGAAGAGAGGGAGGGGTCATAGCTATCGATAGAGTCAAGAGAGGATCAAGTGGGTGGGTGCGAGATCGATGAAGAGAGCCATCGAAATTGTGTGTGTGTGTAAGTCAAAGATATAGGGCGACTGACCTACTGAAACGTTAGAGGGCACAAGTCAAGTTTGCGTGTGGCAGGGAGACATGACTAGGCGCTCGCTGTATCGATGTGTGTGGGGGGGGGAGGGGTAGGAAGAGGCCTAACTATAGAGGTAGAACGACTCGTATATGTGTTGAGATGGAGAGACCCAGCTATGTCTTGAGGGAGATCGGTCGACATCCATACATAACTGAAGTACGGGAAATATGATGGGGCAGAGAGAGAGAGGAGAAAGAGGGAGGGAGGGAGAGGGAGGGAGAGGGGTAGAGTGCTGGATGGGTGATCGAGTTGCTTCTCGAAGATGGTGGGAGAGGCCTACTAGACAAACCGAGGGTGGAACTGCAATGTTATCAATAAGAGTGGGGATGTGTTTCTGTGTGTGCCTCTCCGTGATAGATCTATCGGGATGCATCCATGGATGATGAAGGGGAACCATGTGTTTGGTAAGCAAACCTAACTAGATCGGTAGATCAATTGTTGTTTGTCGGAGGAAGGGAGAGACACAACTAATGAGGTAGATTGATTGACGTGTGGGTAAAAACGAGTTATAAGGACCTAGATAGCTATATGTATAGCGAGAGATCGGTCGGTGTACGTCCATTTGTTAGAGGAAAATAAGGCCCAGCGAGACGGATAGACAGAGAGAATGGAGCTAGGAGGTGGTGCGAGAGGCCCAACTACTAGCTAGATAGGGGAAGGAGTGTGCGGTTGTGAGATCGATGAAAAGAGGGGCGAGAGTTCACACGTGTGTCTGACCGTATGAGAGACACGAGGCAAGGACACATAAATGAGGAGATTGAAGGTGTGTGTTATGTTGTAGGCAGGCATCGCTGGAGAGGTTTATCGATCGGTGTGTGTTGGAAAGGAGTTGTGGAGACTCTGGGAGAACAACCTAAAGAAAAAAATGAATGTGCCCGGTGGATAGAATGCTGAGGGAGGGGGAGGGTGAGGAGGGCGTGTGAATGCACGAGAGAAAGTTAGTGGTAGCTACAAAGGTTAGAGGATTGTGTGGGTGTAAGAGACTAACAAAGATCATAATTTGATATGAAAGCGGATTCATATATTTGAATAGGACATCATAGTGTTTTAAATATTGCATTCATGAATATAGCGGTGATACACGTGCTGTGCACATGTTGTACCATAATGTGATAATGCATGGCGTTTGTAACTCACAGCTAAATGCCGAACAATCTAAACCATACTATACATCAAACAATCTCACATTTTCTTTGAATTTGTGATAATGTGTGGCGTTTGTAGCTTACAACTAAATATCGAACAATCTAAGCAATATTATATATCGAACATTCTCACATTTTATTTGAATTTGTGGTAATGTGTGGTGTTTGCAACTCACTTCTAAATACTTGTAGGCGTAGGGGGCGGGGCACCATACATAATGTGATAAACACATTATACATATGAGACATGGTTTAGATTATGAAGATCTAGCTAGAGCTAGAAATGTAATGTGATTTGAAATCAAAATAAAGTGGATTCAAAATCTAGTTCGAGTTCATATAGTACACATAGTTCATATGTAACTCGAGACTAATCATGTGGTGTGATGTGAAGATAATACACAAACGATAGTTTAACTTGACAATAATGATGATTGTAGATCTTATTAAAACAGAGAAACGAATTCAAATGCTTTGACTTCGCAACAATCGTTACTGTAGATCTTATTCAAATAGAGAAACGAATTCAAATTTAGTTCAAAAACGTTCATTTGAGTAGTAGGTTGCATGCATTATACACGTAGCGAAATATTTTAATTGAACATAACATGAATTCAAAGTTTTGAATGACATTTGTAGTGCGCATTGATTTGGTACAGTACACGTTAGGCTTGTCCGTAAATTTTAACCCGCGCCTTGTTAGCCCGAACTATTTAAGATATATCTTTGTCTCGTTGTGCTCCGACAACTCCCTCCATCTCAACCCGCGCCTTGCTATTCCAAAATTACAACGCGCGCAAAAACTCCCGACATCCGAAAAGCCCGTGGTACCCCTGAACCGAAAGAAGCGCCTCAAATCGGTGGGTGTACTTTCGTAACTTACCCCACATTTTGGACAAGCGCGTCTCTAAGCCATTGTTCCCCACTACCATCCCATCCGCCCACCCATTCGTACACTGAGGCCGTGAAAACCCGCGACGAAACCCCACACCATGCTCCGTCCGCCACCCAGCCGGAGCCTCTTCCCCGACGACGTCGTCCACAACAACACCTCGACGTCCCTCATCCACCGTATTGGATGAGGATCCGTCGTTGATCTCATCATCCCGCCGGTTCAGCCACCCCGTCCTCCACCTCCAAGGAGCTGCCCCGACGTTCCCCTCATCTTTTGTGCCACCTCCATTCCCACACCGCCGTCTTCACATGCACCACCGGAAGAGCATCATCATCACCGTTTCATCGGATAAAGCTGCGGCCTAATCAGCGCCACCAAAGAGGTTGTACACTAATCACCGCATTTTCTTCTTGATTCGATCTCAAGGTGCTACCGGCGCTCGATCCCGAGCCGACACGGCGCAGCTCCATCCACGGCGGCGTCGCCGGCAACTTCCTCCACGGCGTCACTCCTCGGCGGCGACATCCACCCCAGTAGGACCTGCTGCTGCTTTAGCTCTCGCTCGCGCTGCTACTCTACTCTTGCTCTCGGTCCCCTGCCTGGTCTGCTCTTGCTATTGCTCTTGCTCGCGCTTCTGCTCTCGCTCTTGCTCTTGCTTACGATGCTGCTCCGATTTAGCTACGCTTCAGTAGACTGAATCGACTTTTGGGTCAGTCGATTCTCAGGGGGTGGGGGGCTCGCGGGGTGAAGGAAGAACCAGCATAGCAGGGAGGGGGCTTCTTTGGAGAGGTACCCCACTATCTATCTTAGGGTTCAGGATGGGGGCGGTGGTGCTTGGCGGTGGCGAAGCGTTGGCGCGGTGGTGTGGGGATCTCCGAGAAAAAGCTTCGGCACGAGGGGCTTGAGGATGGCTGTGGCAGCGGCAGACCCCGGTGGGGAGTGTTTTGGTGAGGCGGGGCAGCGCACCGTCGGCCTTGAGGAGGCTGCTTGTTTGGCCGGTCTTGGCTGGCGGCTCGATGTGGAGGTTGAAGATGAACCGCAGGCCCTTGATTTCGTATCCAACGGCTGCAAAATCGACTGACCAGAGATGAAAAAGTCAGTCGACCGACATGTAGCCTCACCTTGCTAGTGCGTTCAGTTTCGACAGCAAAATTCAGTTTCGACAGCAAAATTCAGTTTCAACAGTTAAGTTCAGAGATGAGCGGCTGATGTATTTTACATCTAGCACTTTGTGGTTATGTATTTTACGTCATGTATTGGAGATTCTATTAGAATTCCACTCAGTTTAACATTGTTCGTTGTATCTCTTGTCCTGCTTCAGCCTCGGCGTCGTACAACTCACCGGAGCTGCTCCAATGATGAAACCCTCCATCACAGCGGAGCAGTACCTCGGGCTCCATCTCCAGACGCCTAAGATCTTCTTCCCCTCCTCCGACAGCAAAGTCAGTCGGAGCATCCTCACCAGCCAACCCAATCACGCTGAGATCAACATGGCTTTGCCAAAGAGGTTGTACACTTGTTGCATCTCTTTTTTACTCTACATGTTATATATATTGTCCACTGAGCACACGGATTTGTTCCTTTAGTGTCTCCTTGAAAGAAAAAAACGTTGGAATTTTGATTTTCACTTGTCCTCCTTTTCAAATTCCTATTCATGAAGCACAAGACTAAGAGATAGTAGCATAATAGCATTATCACCGTACATTTTCTTGTGGTTTGACTTAATCTCACCATGCTTCTTTGCATCCTCTGATCTTCCAATTGTTGTGAATCAAACACCCAGATTGGCAGAAATCATGTGTTTTTAAATTCTCTGTTTTGCACGTGCATTCCTATCCTATTCCTATCTATTTCCTATCCCTGCATTGTTGGAATCATCCAATTCAAACGAGCCCTTACAGAATTACTTCTCTTATAGATAGTTGTCAAAGAAAACCTTGCATGGTTTGTCCCGCTCCTGCTGCGTCGTCGTCCACCCCAGCTCAGCTGCTCCAATGACAGAAGGGTCCAGCACAGCAGGGATCCGGCCTCGGTATCTTTTCGCCGCCTCGGATCTTCTTCCCGCTGCTGGCAGCCATGAAAATTGCATTACCATCATCAACCGAGCAGATGACCTCGAGGACTACGGGTTCGCAAGAGAGGTCGCACTCTTCGTGTCCGCCACGTTATGCATCGCTAATATTACATGCTACTTTATCGACTGTTCACCGATTAGACTCTGACTCAGCTCCAAACTAATGGTCAAACTTGAGTTTTTAAATGGTTGTGGGGTACATATCGGGCCGCTATCAATAGTATCTATCTACTATCTGGTTAATCTCCGGTGTCTACTATGAGTTTCATGTTGGGTGGGAAACAAACAGTAAAGAAGCCATTATCTGTATTTTTTAACTGAATCATTATCTGCCTGCTATTATTGGTTTTGGGTCAATCCACAGGTTGCTACCATCACTCTGGGTTTCTACATGCACTCCTTACATAATCTCACTATGTTTTATTCCTATGCATGACAGTTATTGTAAACAATGGAACTGAACATGTAGAGCAAAATAGACGAGCCTTGCGTGGCAATAAAATTTCATGCAGACGTCGCTCCATGGTAGGCGCAAAGGAAGCCCCCCCTCCACGCATTTCGGATTGTAATTGAGAGAAAGATATTTGTTCTGAGGGGGATTCAGAAGGAGAAGACAACTCCTATTTACCCCCTGAGGTCTTCGCTCTAACTTGGCATGCTGATGTTGGTTATATCATGCATATGGTGTCTTGCATTGCTTACTTTATACATCAAATATGTCATCTGCTTAGTTTAGACATCCTTTGTGCGAATGCCATCTGTTTAGTTTATTCATCGTTTATGTGAATTATGCAACGCCATCTTGTTTAGCCAGGCATCATGTATGTGAATTTTTCAATGCCATCCTGCTTAGCCAGTTATATTATATGTAAATTATATCAGGCCATCCTTTTTTTCGTTACATATTACATTTGTCAACAATGTTAGTACATTCAACTGATCTTCATGTGCATCAGCCATTTGACACGGTGATGGCAAATTATAGAGTGAAAACAAGGTCTTCAGAGCAGACTATGCTATCTGACGAAGCGCATATCTCGCTGGTTACGGATAGCTCCTTAGAGGAGATTCAGAGACAGATGACCAGTCCTATCCCCCCCCCCGAGGTGTATGCTCTAACTTGGCAGGGTTATGTTGCTCATATCGTGCGTATGGTGTCTCGCATTGCTATGTCATTTGATTAGTTTAGACATGATTTGTGTGAATGCCACCTGTTCAGTGTCTAATTACCATATATGTGAATTATGCATTGCCATCTTGTTGCAAGACATTATATATGTGAATTATACAATGCTTTCTTGTTCTTGAAGGCATTATATATGTGAATTATGCAATGCCATGCTGTTTAGCCAATCATCATGTATGTGAATTATATCATGCTATCATTTTTTGTATTATGTGTTCCATTTATGTAAACAACGTTTGTATATTCAACCACTCTTCCTATGCATCAGCCATTTGAAGCGGTGATGGAAGTATCTGGAGTGAAAACAAGGTATTGAGAGCGGACAATGCTACCGGCTGAAGCGAGACATCTTGCTGGTTACTGAAGAGCTCCTCGGAGGAGGATTGAGACTGATGACCGGTCCTACCCCGAGGTCTATGCTCAAACTTGGCGAGGTTATATTACCCATGTCATGCATGTTGTCTTGCATTGCTTAGTTTTTACATCATATATGGATTGCCATCTACTTACTTGCTTACTATATAAATCATATATTTGAATTATATCATGCCATCATGTTTACATAGTACATACACATCATCTATCTGAATTATGGCATGGCAACCCATTTAATAAAGACATCATATAGTTATATCATCTCATCCTGTTTAGTGTTTACAACATCATATTTTGAATTATGGCACTCTATCCGTGAATGTATGTGAATTATGGCATGCCAACCTATTTAATAAACACATTATATAGTTATGTCATGTCATCCTGTTTACATAGTCTCATATTTTGAACTATGTCTTTCCATCTTTTTTAGTTAGCCATCACAATGTGAAATTGTGTCATGCTATCATGTTTAATTAGCCATCATATATGTGAAATTGTGTCATGCTATCCTGTTTGGTTAGACAACATAAATATGAATTATTTCATGCCCTCTTTTATTCCCCACTATCCATTGCACACAATGTCTATACTTTCAATTACTTTTCTTGTTTATCAGCCATTTGAATTGGAGAGTGTGATGGCGATATCTAAGGGAGTAACAACACGGTCTTGAGAAAAGATAGTGCTACCGGTTGATGCAGATAGAACCACGGTTGTACTTGCCCAAGGACCAGATCCACCACACATAACCCAGACTCTCGTGGGTGTACCTCTACCCGGTTGGACAAAGAACCAGCTACACCTTCTAACCCCAACCCCGGCAGATAGTAACCCAGTTCCAGTTGACACAACACCGTCTCCACCACAAAGCACCCAAACACGAGCAGTTAGTAAGGGAACTGCAGTGCCGAAAGCACGAGGACCACCACTCCGAATCCCAACTCAACGCTTAAAGGAGAAGAAGATTTGTTCTCAGGTCAGGTTCTATAGCTATGGTTCATACTCCTTTACTCTTGCATTACTGTATTTACTCATACCAACCATTTTTCAAATTTGAAGGATGGAATTGAAACTCCAATGGCGCAACAGGTATGTTCCGAACCTGTTTCTTTAGCTAGTTTGCTGTTGTAACCTACTCTATGTTGATTTCAGTTTCTATTGAATAAACAGTTATGTTCTCATCTCATGCACCTTACAAGTGTTGTTATTGCTCTATAGTTACCCACACTTATATTCTGTCTATTCTTCTTTGTCTTGAACAAATATTATTTGAACTGTGTCTCTATCTTGATTTGGCAACAAAAACTAGAATGATATGGACCATAAAGTGACCATGGTACATAGATATATGTTTGTTTCATGTTGTTATCCTGTCCACTTTACTACTGAACTCATTTACCAAAATGAGTTTCATATACAACATGGTAAACATGTGATGTGTCTGCTTGTTTCTCTTTTAGAATGCGGACAAAATATTGGAGAACAGTACCGCGTCATCCAATGGTAAAGGAAGTAATGCAGATAAGGTTCAAGATAATGAGACATCCTTGTTGGTCTTCGAGAAAGCTGATAAAAACTATCTTGACAACAGTGAGGGAACCCAAAAGTCCTTTCTTGATGTAGTGTTCGAGTTACTGGCCACTACTGCTGGCACATGCTCTTTGAACTCGCTGCATGAATCAGTTCGTCTTCTTGAGTCTCAACTTCAAGTTGAAAGACATCGATCAGATGTGCTGCGATAGGAAGTTGAAGGACTGAGGAAGTCCCTGCAGAATTCAGATGCATATTTTCTGGTGCAACAAAGAAGCTGGAGGATTTAAGTGCCAAACAAGAGAAAGTTAATAAGCTTGCTAAGCATCTTGCCGGCATTATGGGTACCCAGGATATTGTTTCTTGAGATCTTCTGAAGTGGTTTCAGTTCTGGATTTGTTTTGCTGTGGCGTTTATTTGCGCTGGTCGCCAACTTTGACAACCACTGTATATGATATGCTGCTTTGTTCCCTATATGTTCACTGGTGGCGAACTTTGATGCCCAGTGGATGTAATATGTGTAATAGCCGTGATAGCCTAGCGTTAGGTGCTTGCTTATTTATTTCCTTGTTGTCTTGTTTATTTGTTTGCTTGTAGTCATTGCAGTTCTTTTTCCGCGGTTAGCTAGTGGCTGCAATAACCTATTTTTTAAAACTAGGCCACAATAACCATGGGCTAATATTTACTGTAGTGACACTGGGCCTCCTACTGGCCGTAGAAATAGTGGGCCTTCTACGGGCCATGGAAACAATTGGCCTTCTACGGGCCGTAGAAACAATGGGCCTTCTGCGGGCTGTATCATCAATGGGCCTTATACTGGTCGTATGATCGATTGGCCAAATATGGGCCAAACAGACTGCATTATGGTCGTAAACGGGCAAGAGTTGGAATCGTCCGTTCATGGGCCGACCATAACGGGCCGTCGTTAATAGGCCGTATTTGATGGCGCTATGAAAACGCATTAGCAATATTAACGGACCACAAAGCGGTCGATTGTAACCACGGGCTGAATTTGGCTCTGGCGAAAATAGCGATAACGGGCCGTAAGTAAGCGAATCTTTGAAATGAGCCCAAGAATAAATGGGCTCGAGAAGGCCGAAAGATAACATGGGCTGGAAATGGCCCAACGGAATAACGGCCGTTAATGGGTATAAAGGATACTGCTGTTCATTACGGGCCGCCACCACGGGCCGTTAATGGGTGTAAAGTGATACATTGTTCATTACGGGCCGCTTCACCACACGGGCCGTTAATAGGCCAAGAGTTACATAGGGCCTCATATGGCCCGAAAGGCGTCATGGGCCATACATGGGCCGAAGTGAAAACGGCTGGAATCATATTAGATGGCCCGGATAGCGCTCTTGGGCCTAATTCGGATAGGGCGTAACGGGGCTTGGGTTAGCGGGCTGTAAATGGGCTATATGTGAATAGGCCGTTAACAGGCTTTCCATGGGCCGGCCCACCACCTTTTGACCAAGTCAAATGGGCCGGCCTTTTCATAGGAATGGGCCTCTATTGGGCCATGCCACATGTCGACGTATCATAGGCGCCTATCTGACCCGCTGACGAGCTGACACGTGTTTCGTCCGGCCAATAAGAATTTTACACGTGGAAATTTCCCATTGGTCGGGACTGTTAACGGGTTATCGGATCCAAAACCCGACCCGATAGCTTAACGGCGTTCCGTTACGGTGGATGCCACGTGTCGGTCACCCTTGACGAAAGCACTTCTATGACGCGCAATTTATCGTCGTGGAAGTGGACACTTCCGTGATGATAATTTTGGTAATGTCATGGAACACTTCTATGACAGTACATGTATGACTATCTTGATTCTGTCATAAATTTGTCATGGATGTACATGCATGACAAAAATCGTGACCTACTGTGACAAACACGTATCATCACGAAAGTGTATTTTTTTTGTAGAGGAAGTTGTGCAGTTGGAGGCCATAGTACTCCAGAAGCCCTCTGAGGAACGGATGAATTTGAAACCCGATGCCTCTTAGCAGGTAGGGGACGAAACACACTCGTTCCCCCTCAGATGGATTGAGGAAATTCTCCACCTGGGCCTCACCATTAAAGGAGGTCATCCCTGCTCGAACAAGGACCAAGTCCGTAGGAGGAAGAAATCCCTGTGTTTGTAGCTTCTCCAGCTGACAATGGGATACGGAGCACCTCTCCCACTCGCCTTTTTCCGGGCCGCAGGGACGGGAAGAGGAGCTGGGAATGTTAGCCATGTTGGAGTGGTCTTTCCTAGCAATCTCTAAGGATTTTTTCGCGTGGTGCTGAATGGATCTGAGATCCAATCTCTTTAAATGGACACTCTTCCTCGCCTGGCCGGGGTGTTATGTGCAAAATACCCTGACCTCTCGCATTCGCTTGACACGTGGAAGCTGAAGTTGTTGATACACAGAAGCCGAGGGGTACGACATTAAATGCAAGGCCGAATACATCACTTTGAAGTCATCGAAGGAGGAACCCGCCTTGCAATGCCGAAGACAATCTGCGCAGTGGACACCTCGTCATTGAAGTCTAGTTCGAGGGCTACTGAGGGAGTCCTGGACTAAGGGGTCCTTGGGCGTCTGGCCTATTAGCCATGGGCCGGACTGATGGGCTGTGAAGATACAAAGACCGAAGACTCCACCCGTGTCCGGATGGGACTCTCCTTGGCATGGAAGGCAAGCTTGGCGATCGAATATGAAGATTCCTTTCTCTGTAACCGGCCTTATGTAACCCTAGATCCCTCTGGTGTCTATATAAACCGGAGGGCTAGGTCTGTAGAGGCCAATACTCATAACCATAGTCATACAGGCTAGACTTCTAGGGTTTTAGCCATTACAATCTTGTGGTAGACCAACTCTTATAAACACCCATATTCATCAAACTCAATCAAGCAGGAAGCAAGGTATTACCTCCATAGAGAGGGCCCGAACCTGGGTAAACATTGTGTCCCCTGTCTCCTGTTACCATCAACCTTAGACGCACAGTTCGGGACCCCCTACCCGAGATTCGCCGGTTTTGACACCGACAGATACCATAATCCTAGTGTTGGCGTGTAAGCCAAATATCTAAGAATTCGCTTCACAACTAAGTGATGCGATTCCTTTGGTGCCGCTTGGAATTGGGCACACATGCAAATGGTAAGCATTATATCTGGCCTAGATGCACATAAATAGAGTAAAGAACCAATCATGGAGTGGTATCCCTTTTGATCGAACTCTTTACCATTGTCGTTGGGACCCAATTGACCTTTGGTTGGGATTGGCGTCGTGTACCCTTTGCAGTCTTGCATTCCAAACTTCTTCAGGCAATCTTTGAGGTATTTCTCTTGAGATATGAAGATGTCCTTGCTCTGCTGACGGACTTGAAGACCGAGGAAGAATTTCAGCTCACCATCATGGACATCTGATATTGCTCTTGCATCATGTGCCCAAACTCATCACTGTATCTCTTGTCAGTGCAGCCGAAGATAATGTCATCCACATAGATCTGGCACACAAACAGTTCACCATCGTATGTCTTCGTGAAGAGAGTGGGATCCAGGGAGCCATGTTTGAAGCCTTTGCTCTTTAGGAAGTATTTGAGTGTGTCATACCAAGCGCGAGGGGATTGTTTGAGGCCATACAGTGCCTTATTGAGCTTGTATACCATATCAGGATGTTTTGGATCTTCAAAGCCAGGTGGTTGTGCAACGTACACTTCTTCTTCAATCTTGCCATTGAGAAAAGCACTCTTCACATCCATTTGGTACAGGAGGATGTTGTGATGGTTGGCATAGGCTAGTAGTATGCGAATGGCTTCAAGCCTAGCCACCGGAGCGAATGTTTCATCGAAGTCAATCCCTTCAACTTGAGTGTATCCTTGAGCAACGAGACGAGCTTTGTTTTTGACAACTTGACCATGCTCATCTTGTTTGTTGCGATAGATCCATTTGGTGCCTATGATATTGTGCTTGCGAGGATCAGGACGCTTAACCAATTCCCACTCATTGTTCAGCTAGAACTGTTGAAGCTCTTCTGGCATAGCTTGAATCCATTCAGGTTCCATGAAGGCTTCAGCAACTTTACTGGGTTCAGATATAGACACAAATGCAAAGTGCCCACAGAAATTTGCTAGGTGTGTTGATCTTGAATGAGTGAGTGGACCAGGTACATTGATGCTATCAATTATCTTTCTCAATATGTACTCCATTCGCAACACGAGGATGAACTGGACGATGATTTTACCCTTGCCAATCATTGTCTTTGTCTTCAGCATTGGCTTCAGCGGCAAGATCTTGAGTTGACTTGGTGCAGTAATGATAAGTTCCTCTTCAGCCTGTGCCTCTGAAGGTATGATTCCTCCAGTACCCATAAGCTTTATCGATTCACTAGGTGGGACTTCATCTAGCACATTTGGCAGGTGCTCTCTTTGCGAGCCGTTAGTCTCATTGAATTGCACATCCACAGTTTCAACCACTTTATAGTGAAAGAGGTTGAAGACTCTGTAGGAGTGCGAGTTCTTTCTATATCCAAGCATAAAACCTTCATGTGCTTTCGGTGCAAATTTTAAAGTGTGATGTGGATCCTTGATCCAGCACCTAGCACCAAATACTACGAAATGGTAATCGACGCGTTTGGCTTCTTACCAGTTAGAAGCTCATAGGATGTTTTCTTTAGAAGCTTGTGAAGATAAACATGGTTGATGACGTGCCATGCAATATCAATGGCTTCAGGCCAGAACTTCCTTGGAGTCTTGTACTCATCAAGCATTTTCCAAGCCATGTCAATGAGGGTTCTGTTCTCGTGCTGCACGATGCCATTCTGCTGAGGTGTGTATGGAGCTGAGAACTCATGAGTGATGCCCAATGTATCAAGATAAGTGTCGAGGCCGATGTTCTTGAACTATGTGTCGTTGTCACTTCCAATGTGCTTGATCTTGATGCCATAGTTCGTCATGGGACGATTAGCGAATCGTTTGAAGACATTCTGCACTTCATTCTTGTAAAGGATTATATGCACCCATGTGTATCTTGAATAATCATCAACAATGACGAAGCCATAGAGGCAAGCAGTGGTAGTAAGAGTAGAGTAGTGAGTAGGGCCAAGTAAGTCCATGTGAAGCAGCTCGAAGGGACGAGATGTCGTCATGATTGTCTTTGAGGGATGCTTGGCCCTTGTCATCTTTCCAGCTTCGCAGGCACCACACAGATGATCCTTCTTGAACTTGACGCCCTCGATGCCTAGCACGTGTTTCTTCTTCGTGAGTGTGTACAAGTTCCTCATGCCAGCATGCCCTAGCCTCCGATGCCAGAGCCAGCACTCTGAAGCTTTTGCTAGAAGACATACGGCCAACTGTGGTCCTGCTGAGAAATCTACCATATACAGATCATCTTTCCGATACCCTTCAAAGACTAGAGACTTGTCAGATTCCATAAGAACAAGGCAACGATATTTTCCAAATATCACAATCATGTTCAAATCACAAAGCATTGAGACAGACATTAAGTTTAAACCAAGGGATTCAACAAGCATCATGCTACCTCTTAAGCATGCGTTGGTTTTCCCTTGAAGAGGAAAGGGTGATGCAACAAAGTAGCGTAAGTATTTCCCTTAGTTTTTGAGAACCAAGGTATCAATCCAGTAGGAGACTACACGCAAATCGCCTAGTACCCGCACAAACAATCAAGAACCTTGCAACCAACGCGATAAAAGGGGTTGTCAATCCCTTCACGGCCACTTGAAAAAGTGAGATCTGATAAAGATAATAAGATAAATATTTTTGGTATTTTTGTTGTATAGATTGAAAAGTAAAGATTGCAAAATAAATAGTAAACTAGAATTGTAGATTGGAAACTTATATGATGTAAAGTAGACCCGGGGGCCATAGGTTTCACTAGTGGCTTCTCTCAAGATAGCATATATTACGGTGGGCGAACAAATTACTGCCGAGCAATTGATAGAAAAGGGCATAGTTATGATGATATCTAAGGCAATGATCATGAATGTAGGCATCACGTCCGTGTCAACTAGACCGAAACGATTCTGCATCTACTACTATTACTCCACACATCGACCGGTATCCAGCATGCATCTAGAGTATTAAGTTCATAAGAACGGAGTAACGCATTAGGCAAGATGACATGATGTAGAGGGATAAACTCAAGCGATATGATATAAACCCCATCTTTTTATCCTCGATGGCAACAATACAATAAGCTTTGCTGCCCTCGCACATCCTTTGGGAAAGGACACCGCAAGATTGAACCCAAAGCTAAGCACTTCTCCCATTGCATGAAAGATCAATCTAGTAGGCCAAACTAAAGCGATAATTCGAAGAGACTTGCAAAGATATCAAATCATGCATATAAGAATTCAGAGAAGAATCAAATAATATTCATAGATAATCAAGTTCATAAACCCACAATTCATCGGATCTCAGTTGTCGGCGTTCTAGGAACGGGGTCCCCCAGACTTGCATGTCTGCGGCCCATGGCGTGGCTGAGTCAGCGCGCCGTACGGCCCATCTTCATCAACACGGCATCCAAGACCCTCGCGAGGGGCCAAGCCTCGCGAGGTGGACGATGCAAGACCTCCTCAGGAGTGGCCTATCCAGGCAGGCTCACGAGGAGCGGAGATATCAAGGCAGGGCAAACCTCACGAGGCTCTCGTGACATGAGCCAAGACGATCGGCGCCAGGCTGGCGCCAGTGGGCGCATCGTCCTTGTTTCCTATTTGGTGCTAAGGAGGCAAGCGCAGGCAAGGAGTACCGAGGCATCAGGCAAACGTTGTCGTATCGGTGCTACGAGGCCAAGACCAGAAGGACGGCAGGACGGAGGTCATCGTGGAGCCCAAGACGGCGTCACCACCAGAGCCTTTCGCAGGCGAAGACCACTTTGTCAGGATAGCTTGTACTAGTTGTCCCCATTCAAATCTGCCCGCCGTTGTTGGCTCCCTTCCCGCTCAATATTTGGGGAGAGGACCAAGGCCTATATAAGTAGAGCTAGGCACCACGGTAGAGAGAGAGTTCTCATCCGCCAGTTCACCGAGCACAAGAAAACCTCAACGTCAGGTGGCTGTTCTTCCCCTTTTATTGTTCATCATCAGCCCAAGAGGCAATCCACCACCACCACACTAGAGTAGGGTATTACACCACAATGGTGGCCCGAACCAGTATAAATCTCATGTCTTTCTGTGTTGCGAGTCCATCGAGTTCGTCCGCGAGATCTTAATGAGGTAGGGCGTGGCTCGGTAGGAGGGAAAGACTTCGCGCGCACCCCAGAGTTTGAACCTTAAGGGTTTGCCAGAACCCCACATCCGACATTTGGCGCGCCAGGTAGAGGTGCGCCGCAGCTCCTCTCCATCAGCCTGCGCCCCGCGTCGCCGCACTTCGCCCCCATGGCAGGTGCCCCACCTTCCGCCCCTGCGGCCGGCATCGACAGCGGGGCATCTAGGTACAGAGACCTTGCCCCCGCCCTACGGCCGGTGCGGTGGCCAACCAAGTTCAAGCCAGAAATGCCGCCACGTTACGACGAGCGGCAGACCCGTCGCCGTTCCTGCTGGCGTAAGAGGAGGTTGTCCTCGAGGCCGGAGGCGACGACAAGATCATGGCCAACTGGTTACCCATGGCACTCGCCAGTGAGCTGCGCGCTTGGCTCCTCAACCTCCCTGGGTCCAAGGTGGCGTCCTGGGGGGAGCTCCGCGACCTCTCCGCTACCCGCTACGCGGTGCCGGTGCACCACGCAGTTGCGGCCCTGCTGGGCGGCTCTCAAGCACCGCCTTCAGATCGCCACGTCAAGCCGTTCCTCCGTCAGATCGGGGCCACCTCCAAGCGCCTGGGGGCTCTGCCGGGTTGGGCTATGCCAGAGGCCGACCTCACTTTCGGCTCAGAAGACCACCCCGACTCCACCGCCGGCTCGGGCATGCTCCCAATGCTCTACACGCCCACCATCTGCAACGTGGCCGTTACCAAGACCCATATCGACGGCGGTGCCGGCCTCCACTTTCTCTCCATCGAAGCCTTCAGCCTTCTTCACGTGTTGCTCGAGTGGCTCAGCCTCAGCAAGCCCTTCTCGGGAGTTGGTGGTGGAGCTGCCCACTCTCTGGGGTAGATCCGCCTCCCCGTCACCTTCGGCACACGCTACAACTACCGCACCGAGCTGGTGCACTTCGACATCGCCCGCATCGGTCTCCCATACAACGCCATCCTCGGGTACCCAGCTCTCGCTCAGTTCATGGCGACGACTCACCCGACCTACAATCTCATGAAGATGCCAGGGAGCAAGGGCGTCCTCACCATCAAGGGGGACACTAAGGAGGCTGTGATGGCACTCATGCTTTCCTTCAGGACCGCGGCGGCAGCACAGCCCGCCGGCGCCGGTACCCCTGAGGCCAAGGAGGCCATGCCTACCAAGAAGAAGCAGTTGTTCACCCAAGACAAGGCGGAAACCAAGCAGGTGCCAGTTAACAAGGACAGGTCTTCGGGGGCCACCTTTACCATAGGCGCCGGCCTTGACCCGGGTCAAGAGGAGGCCTTGGTGAGGTTCTTGCGCACGAACAAGGAGATATTCGCGTAGGAGCCCAATCAGCTGGTAGGGGTCCCGAGGGAGGTGATTCAGCATCATTTGAGGGTGTGCCCCAACATACGCCCCATGAAGCAGTGAGCGAGACGGCAGTCCACTGAGAAGCAAGCCTTTATCGTCCAGGAGACACGCAAGCTGGAGGCAGCAGGTGCCATTCGCGAAGTTCGATATCCCGAATGGCTGGCGAACCCCGTCGTAGTGCCGAAGAAAGGCGGGAAGGAACGGATGTGCGTCGACTTCACCAACCTTAACAAAGCCTGCCCCCAAGATCCGTTCCGCTCCGCGCATCGACCAGATCGTCAACTCCACCGCCGAGTGCGACCTGCTGTGCTTCCTGGATGCATTCTCAGGGTATCATCAGATCAATATGGCGGTGGAAGATGTGGAGAAGACAGCCTTCCTGACACCATGTGGGGTGTACTGCTACACCTGCATGCCTTTCGGGCTGCGCAACGCGGGCATGACTTTTCAGCGGCTGATGCACATCGCCCTGGGGCGGCAGCTCGGGAGAAACACAGAGGCCTATGTCGACGACATAGTGGTAAAGTCTCGCGAGGCGAGGACATTGATTCAAGACTTGGAGGAGACCTTCGAGAGCCTGCGCCAAGTGAACTTGAGGTTTAACCCGAAGAAGTGCGTGTTGGGCGTCCCCTCCGGCAAGTTGCTGGGATTCCTCATATCCCACAGAGGGATCGAGGCGAACCCGAAGAAGATCAAGGCCATCAAGGACATGAGCCCACCACAGACCCTCAAAGAGATGCAGAAGCTAGCAGGGCGGGTGACCGCATTGGGGCGTTTCATCTCCAAACTGGGAGAGCTCGCCTTATCCTTCTTCAAGCTCATGAAGAAGAAGGGCCCGTTCGGGTGGACCCCAGAGGCTGACCAGGCCTTCCAAGACCTCCAGAAATACCTTACTAGCCCTCCGGTGATGGTGGCACCACGGCCTCTCGAGCCCCTAGTACTCTACCTTGCCTCGACCTGTACTCCCGCTTGCTGGTGGCGGTTCGAGGAGGCGCCAAGCCAAGGCGCGTTGCCATGGCCGAGCTAAAGTGGTGCAGGGTCAGGAAGGCGCAGCAAAGGCCTCAGTGGCAGAAGACCAAGCTCGGCGGGACAACGTCACAGAAACCCCTGAAGACATTCAGGTCTTAGGAACCCCTCCACCTCAGGAGATGCCCCAATCTCTGCAGGACCCGGGCCTCGACAGTGTGCCAGCCCTCGTCGAACACCCAGTGTACTTCATCAGCACCATGCTGCGGGACGCGAGGGCATGCTACCCCATGCCTCGGAATCTCCTGCTCGCACTCTTGGTGGCCTCACGCAAGCTGCGGCACTACTTCCAGGGCCACTTCAAGGTCGTCTCAGCCTACCATTGGAGAGGGTGCTCAGGAGCCCCAACTCAGCTAGAAGGGTCACTGAGTGGAACATCGAGCTGCAAGCATTCCAGTTGGAGTTCAGCACTACCAGGGTCATCAAGGGGGGGCTGCGCTTGCTGATTTTGTGGAAGAATGGATGGATACCCCAACACTTGAGGAAGGCGAAGACAGGTCCACCTCACCAGGGAGCAAGGCTCCAAATGGCTGGGTCATGTATTTCGATGGCACCTTCGCGCACTAGGGCGTGGGGGCTGGAGCAGTGCTCATCTCGCCCACTCAGGACAAGCTCTACTACGCCGTGCAACTCTGCTTTCAGCACGGCGAGAAGGTCTCCAACAATATCACTAAATACGAAGGCCTCATAGCTGCCCTGAAGGCTGTGACAGCTCTAGGGGTGAAGCGCCTTACCGTCAGAGGTGACTGGCAACTCCTCGTCAACTTCTCCAACAAGGTATACGAGCCAAAGGACGAGCATATGGATGCAAACCTCGGAGAGGTGCGCAAGATGGAAAAGCAGTTCTCGGGCCTGGAGCTGCAGCACGTGCCCCGGGGCACCAACAAGGAAGCTGACGACATCACCAGGAGAGCATCCAAGCGGCAACCACAAGAGTACGGTGTCTTTGAGGAGCGGCTCTTCAAGCCATCAGCTACACCACCACTTTCAAGCACGACTCAGCCTCAGGAGGAGCTCCCACAACCTCCAGCCACGGGCGCCCCAGCCTGTAGCCCGACCTCAGGAGCTCGGCTGCTCTTGGCGCTCGAGCCCCAGGAGGAATGCTGGATCAAGGAATTCAAGGAGTACCTGATGCAAGGGACGTTGCCGGAAAAGGAAGAGGATGCAAAGCGCGAGGCCCGGCAGGCCATGACATACTGTATCCAAGACGGCGAGTTGTACAGGAAACGACCAAACGATGTCATGTTGTGCTGCATCTCCAGTGATCCAGGAAGGGAGTTGTTGGTTGACATACACAGTGTGGACTGTGGGCACCATTCGTCGTCACGGACCCTCGTCGGCAAGGCGTTCCGCAGTGGATTCTACTGGCCCACGGCACTCAACGACGCAGCCGAGCTGGTGAAGACCTGCGAGGCTTGCCAATTCCAGGCCAAGCAAATTCACTAGCCAGCTCAGGGCCTCCAGACCATCCCGCTCACGTGGCCATTCGCGGTCTGGGGGCTGGACATCTTAGGCCCGTTCCCACGGGCGCCATGGGGCTACCGCTATCTCTACGTCTCCGTCGACAAGTTCACCAAGTGGGCGGAAGTGGAAGCCGTCCGTACCATCCCAGCCGGCTCTGCTATCAAGTTCATCAAGGGCCTCATGAGCAGCTTCGGGGTCCCCAACCGCATCATCATAGATAACGTCTTAGGGTTTACTAGTAACCTCTTCAAAACTTACTGTGCTAACCTTGGAAAGCAGATCTACTACGCTTTGGTGGCGCACTCCAGGAGCAATGGTCAGGCCGAACGCACAGGTCCTGAGGGGCCTCAAGATCGGGACCTTCAAGAAGAAGCTGGAGGCCTGCGGCAGGGGCTGGCACGACGAGCTCCAGACCATGATGTGGTCCATCCGCACCACCACCACCAAGCGAATGGGTGAGACTCCTTTATTCCTCGTCTATGGAGCTGAAGCAGTCCTTCCTCACGAGGTCAAGCATCGCTCCGCACGGGTCCTGGCATTCGAGGAAACACAGCGGGACGCCACGCGGGGGATGGATCTCGTGCTAGGGGAGGAACGGCATCGCGAAGCTGCATTGAGGGCGGCAAGGTACCAACAAGCGCTGCGTTGATACCACTGCTGCAATATTCGCTCCAGGACACTCGAGATGGGCGACCTCGTCCTGAGGCGGGTCCTCTCCAGGGAAGGGCTGCACAAGCTTTCGCCCATGTGGGAGGGCCCGTCCAGGGTCGTCCACGTCTCCATGCCTGGTGCAGCGCGCCTGGAGACACAGGACCCGATGCCCATCCAGAACGCCTGGAACATCCAGCACCTCCGGAAGTTCTACCCATGAAGCAAGGCCCAGAGCATGTGAAGCAAGGCCCAGAGCTTTTGAAGAAAGGCCCGAGCACAGCAAGAAGGCCAGTGCACATGAAGAATCGCCACCGTGACACTCTCATGTAATAATGAGTGGGGCTGTACACGCCCGAGTCTCGGGAGCGCCGCCTCAGTGCCACAGGGCTCCATACGCCTAGTGCCAGCACTTAGCTTCGCGCTGGTGAGAAGACTTGAAGACTAGACTAGGTGCCGGACGCGGCTTTTCATTTGCTTTCCATGGTTGGCTCGCTTTTTCTTAAATCAAAGTTTGCCTTTGATGTTCCTTGCTAATTCGGTTCCCTCGCCTCTTACTGCATTTTACGGCTCTGGTTCACTCGTGTTCTTTCTATCACATACCTCGCGAGGGGGCTAGGCAGGTGCCCTTGCGAGCATTTCTCTCCTCTCTGCCTTCTCGTGAGCCACCCTCGTGCGAACCCAGAAACTGGCGCGTCCCTCCTAGTCCGTGCCCCTCGGGTACCGTGACGCAAAGCGCCAGGTCAAGGCTCGGGTGAATGGCGAACCTCTTAGCGCACCTCCTAAAGAATTTTCGAGCAAACAAGTCAAGATGCACGCGAGGAAATAAACGCCTCACAAGGAGAAGGGCGCCCCGAACGTACCAGGTTAAGTTATCTTTGCGCAAAATGGCCACACAGTACTAAAACAGCAAGCGTAGCATAATGGTTGATAGGTTATGGTTCGATACATGCCCCTCTGGGCACATGCCAGTTTCATTCTGATGCAGGAAGGGAAAGGGAAACATAATAAAAGTGGCGTTCGCCCCTGCAGCAGATGACGGGGGCAGGGACGCAACGACGTCTCGTTCTAGTCGGACCCCTCTTTGCGCTTCACCGATGCGCGGCGACGAGACGACCCGCTACCACCTTCAAGGCGGGCGCGGCGACATGGCGGCTGATCAAGGCCGTCGCTGCTGGAACTGTCGTTGAGGGAGGAGTCACCATAGCCAGACGAGGCGTGGCCGGCGGGTTCGTCCTCCTCCTCCTCCCGACCGTCGCCAAGGCCGAGCAGCTCCTCGCCGTCGTTCACCTCGGGGCAGCATCCGACGCGACGACCGTCTTCCCCGAACACCCTCACGAAGATGGTCGCGCCGCCATCGAACTTGAAGTGGAGGGTGCACCGCCTGCCCAGGCCATGCGCGCGGGCAAACGTCTGCTAACCATGGGCCAGAGCTATGTTGCCCGCGACGGAAACCTTGACCACGACCCAGGAAGCCCGTCTGCAGCAACCGTCCGCCTGCAACCAAAGCCCACCGGGACCGGAGGCCGGTAGCTCATCGGCGAAGAAGCGAAGGAGCTGGAGCCAGTTGCCGGACGGATTCTCCGACCAGACAACAAACTCCGATAACACCTTTGACGCATGGAACCGCGGGCGGGGGGTCGCGCACCCACGGCGCGCCTCCTTTCGTCGACAAAACTGCCGCGACTAGAGCGACTCCTACCATGCAACACGGCACCGCCTCGGGAACCGATAGCCACGACGGGGGTCGCAGCATTCTTGCGGGGACGGCCACGTCCTCGCTTGGGCGCCGGGGAGCCAGGCCCCTCCCGAGGGGCCCTGTCCTTCTCCGCAGCAGAGAACCTCTTCGACGGCGCCATTACAATTAGCGGTGGAGTGAGGAGGAATAAGCAAACAAGCAAAGAAGAGATGGGCGACGGGGGCTCCGCCCCCCCTCCCCATTTATAGCAAAAGAAGGCCAACCGGCGCCTCCCACGATCGCAGGTAATGATGGTTTTCCTTGCATGTCGCAGGGACTTGTCAAGTCGTGCAGTTGCCATGGCAGCATGGGGAAGTGGAGACGCCCACGTCCAATCAACCACCACGCGTCAACCAAGGCCGCAGGCTTTTGGGGCCCACGGCGCGCCGTACTTGACCCTTGGCTTCGCCGCGAAGCCAAGCCTGAGCGCACCTTGGGCCCGGGGGCTACTGTCGGCGTTCTGGGAACGGGGGTCCCCAAACTTGCCTGCCTGCGGCCCATGGCGTGGCTGAGTCAACGGGCCGTACATCCCATCTTCATCAACAAGGCATCCAAAACCCTCGCGAGGGGCCAAGCCTCGCGAGGCGGACGACCAAGACCTCCTCGGGAGTGGCCTAGCCAGGCAGGCTCACGAGGAGCGGAGATATCAACGCATGGCAAACCTCACGAGGCTCTCGTGACTTGAGCCACGACGACCGGCGCCAGGCGGGCGCCAGCGGGCGTAGCGTCCTTGTTTCCTCTTTGGTGCTAAAGAGGCAAGCGCAGGCGAGGAGTACCGAGGCATCAGGCAAAGGTTGCTGTATCGGTGCAACGATACCAAGACCAGAAGGACGGCAGGACGGAGGTCATCGTGTAGCCCAAGACGGCGTCACCACCAGAGCCTTTTGCAGGCGAAGGCCACTTTTGTCAGGATAGCTTGTACTAGCATTCCCCCTTCAAATCCTCTCGCTGTTGTTGGCTCCCTTCCCGCTCAATATTTGGGGAGAGGACCAGGGCCTATATAAGTAGAGCTAGCCACCACGGTAGAGAGAGAGTTCTCATCCGCCAGTTCACTGAGCACAAGAACACCTCAACCTCAGGAGGTTGTTCTTCCCCTTGTATTGTTCATCATAAGCCCAATAGGCAATCGACCACCACCACACTGGAGTAGGGTATTACACCACAGCGGTGGCCCGAATCATTATAAATCTCGTGTCTTTCTGTGTTGCGAGTCCGTCGAGTTCGTCCGCGAGATCTTTGTGAGCTAGGGCGTGGATCGGTAGGAGGGAAAGACTTCGCGCGCACCCCAGAGTTCGAACCTTAAGGGTTTTCCAGAACCCCAAATCCGACATCGGCAAACACACCTCAAAAAGTATTACACCGAATAGATCTCCAAGAAGATCGAGGAGAACTATGTATTGAGATCCAAAGAGAAAGAAGAAGCCATCTAGCTAATAACTATGGACCCGAAGGTCTGTGGCAAACTACTCACACATCATCGGAGAGGCTATGGTGTTGATGTAGAAGCCCTCCGTGATCGAATCCCCCTCCGGTAGATCGTCGGAAAAGGCCCCAAAATGGGATCTCACGGGTACAGAAGGTTGCGGCGGTGGAAAAGTGGTTTCATGGCTCTCCTCGATGTTTTCAGGGTATAAGAGTATATATAGGCGAAATAAGTAGGTCGTTGGAGCTACTAGGGGCCCACGAGGGTGGGGGCGCGCCTACCCCCCTGGGCGCGCCCTCCTACCTCGTGGGCGCCTCATGGCTTCCTTGACCTCCACTCCAAGTCTCATGGATTGCGTTTATTCCAAAAAACATCCTCGCGAAGGTTTCATTCCGTTTCGATTCCGTTTGATATTCATTTTCTGCGAAACACTGAAATAGGCAAAAAAACAGCAAATTGCACTGGGCCTTTGGTTAATAGGTTAGTCCCAAAAATAATATAAAAAGGTATATTAAAGCCCATTAAACATCCAAAACTGATAATATAATAGCATGGAACAATAAAAAATTATAGATACATTGGAGACTTATCAAGCATCCCCTAGCTTAATTCATGCTCGTCCTCGAGTAGGTAAATGATAAGACAGAATTTTTGATGTGGAATGCTACCTAACATAATTTTTCAATGTAATTCTCTTTATTGTGGCATGAATGTTTAGATCCAAAAGATTCTAGACAAAGTTTTAATATTGACATAAAAATAGTAATACTTCAAGCATGCTACCCAAGCAATTATATCTTATCAAAATAACATTGCCAAAGAAAGCATATCCCTACAAAATCATATAGTTTGGCCATGCTTCATTTTCCTCACACAAAATGCTCCCATCATGCACAACCCTGATGACAAGCCGAGCAATTGGTTCATACTTTTTAACGCGCTTAAGCCTTTTTAACCCTTACACAATACATGAGCGCAAGCCATGGATATAGCACTATAGGTGGAATAGCATATGATGATGGGGGTTATGTGAGAAGATAAAAAAGGAGAAAGTCTCACATCAACGCGGCTAATCAACGGGCTATGGAGATGCCCATCAATCAATGTCAATGCGAGGAGTAGGGATCACCATGCAACGAATGCACTAGATCTATAAATATATGAAAGCTCATCAAAAGAATCTAAGTGGGTGTGCATCCAACCTGCTTTCTCACGAAGACCTAGGGCATTTTGAGGAAGCCCATCATTGGAATACACAAGCCAAGTTCTATAATGAAAAACTCCCACTAGTATATGAAAGTGACAAAATAAGAAACTCTCTATCATGAAGATCATGGTGCTATTTTGAAGCACAAGTGTGGAAAAAGGATAGTAACATTGTCCCTTCTCTCTTTTTCTATCTTTTTTTTTGTTTGAGCTTCTTTGGCCTCTTTTTTATTTGGGCTTCTTTGGCATCTCTTTTTTTCGTCCGGAGTCTCATCCCGATTTGTGCGGGAATCATAGTCTCCATCATCCTTTCCTCACATGGGACAATACTCTAATAATGATGATCATCACACTTTTGTTTACTCATAACTCAATCTTACAACTCCATACTCGAACAAAATATGACTCTATGTGAATGCCTCCGGTGGTGTACCGGGATATGCAATGAATCAAGAGCGACATGTATGAAAGAATTATGATGGTGGCTTTGCCACAAATACGATGTCAACTACATGATCATGCAAAGCAATATGACAATGATGGAGTGTATCATAATAAACGGAATGGTGGAAAGTTGCATGGCAATATATCTCGGAATGGCTATGGAAATGCCATAATAGGTAGGTATGGTGGCTGTTTTGAGGAAGATATAAGGAGGCTTATGTGTGATAGAGCGTATCATATCACAGGGTTTGGATGCACCGGCGAAGTTTGTACCAACTCTTGAGGTGAGAAAGGGCACTGCACGGTACCGTAGAGGCTAGCAAATTGCGAAAAGGTAAGTGTGTGTATAATCCATGGACTCACATTAGTCATGAAGAACTCATATACTTATTGTAAAAGTTTATTAGCCCTCAAAGCAAAGTACTACTACGCATGCCCCTAGAGGGATAGATTGGTAGGAAAAGACCATCGCTCTTCCCCGACCGCCACTCATAAGGAAAGCAATCAAAGAACACCCCATGCTTCAAATTTGTCACACAATGTCAAATTATACCTATCTTGGATGCCTATCATATTAGTACTAATTTTATAGCCAAAGCAAATTACCAGGCTATTCGAAAAACCTCTCAAAATAATATAAGTGAAGCATAAGAGATCAATCTTTTCCCTAATAATAAAGCACATATTGACTTTGTCGGGTTCACCGTCATAATACGCTTCTTCCCGTCAATTTACGCTTTCAGTTTTTTCATCTATATTATTTTCTATTTCTAAGGTGGTACTATTTTACCTGCCTTTTTGGATATTCAACGCCTAGTCCTCCTAATAAGTCGAATCTGAACTATAATGATATTTGTACAAAAGTGCACTGATATTTGTTTTGTGCTGCGGGAGCTTCAAGACACCAGGTATCAATTGCAACTTTCATTTATTTATTGCGTGAACCAATTTGTGATGGCTTCTAAACGCACTTGGCTAGAACAGAGCAATTTTCTGTAGTCTTCAGTGACGATGTGGTGTTGCACAGCTGCTCTCTTACTGCTAACTTGCTACTTCTAGCTGAATTTTGCTATTGCTGCTAGCTGAATTTTGCATAGGCATGGAAAGATGTTTGGTACATATACAAATGATGCTGTTATTTTTGTTAGTGCTCAAACCCGGCTGCCCGCGCTCACGGCCAGTGCTGTAGATTTCGTGGCTGGCCAGTTTATCCTCAATGTGTTCTGACTCGGAGGTTAGAGTTGAAGCTGACAACGGACTCAAGAACTCCATCATATTCTTAGTATTGCATACTGTCACCACTGAGGGGTTAGCCAAGCTGCTTTAAAAAGTCATATAACAATTAAGTGCTAGATATTGTCACAGATAGATTTTGATGGATAGGAATTTAATAAGCTACAAAGCAGTGTAGGTCGAGATGAACAGAGAATGGTATGCATAATGTGTAACAATATTTGATACATTTACATTGATAGGTCTGGGCTTGTTGGAGGGTTGTATGCTTTTGATTGATTGAGCTTAACACTTCTGCTCACTCATTATTTACTCTATATTCATCAAAAAAATATTTATTTTGTACTATATCATAGCATGTTCGACGGACAGAGGCAGAGACGGCCATGGTTCTAGCTGATAGCACTTGCTAACTTAAGAAGTCTACATACCTTTTATCTAACTAAAAGAGAGTTTCTTACCAACTATTGAGCCTACAAGTTTTAGATCTATGTCTCTAAAGCCACTACTCAACTTCACGCCGGTACTTTTCTGTAGAGTATACCTCCATAATTCTCCATCTAAGATAGTACTAAAGTTTCTTGATGATGCTTAGTTTCAGGATATGCCTTACAAGCCATCCATGTAAGAAATCCAAGGGGTTCAAGGCGTATTGAAAAGGAGCTGGAGTAGACAGGTGGTGGATTGAGGAAGGATCTGGAGCAGAGGTGGAATCGAGGCTGACCCTACGTGCGCTAAGGAGCTGCAAGGCGCCTGCGATCCAGACACTGCTATGTTTTTTCCTTCTCTCCAGGTAAGCCCTCAGCAGCACCTCTGGTACCCCCTCCATCCGAATTCAGCAGTGCAACTACAGCGGTAGCCGATGTCCTCCTCATCCATGACACTCCCAACTTTTTTGCTTGTGACATCCCACATCATACACGGTTTTGCATTGTGGTGTGTGTGCCAAAGTTCAAAATTGCACAAGTTCTTGGAGGACGGGAAAGACCATAAAATTGTGTTTTCAGTCACAAGTCTGCTCCCCATTGTTGATAGCGTCAAACTGAATGTGGTGAACAGGTGGGAGACAGAATTTAATGGAGATCCAAGATGAAAGATGGAACACGATGCTTCAAATCAGCATAATTATAAGGATTACTAAATTTCTTAGGGAAATCAATGCAAAGGTGATAAATATATGTAATTGCATTTTTTTCGGGAATATGTAATTGCATGTATAGCATCTGTTTGGAACTATATTTTATATGCCATTTATGTATCATGGTGGAACACAAAATTTAAATAGAAAAGAATAGCAGTGACTAATGTATATCTTGCAATTTCAGATATATATATCTATGCGACTATGCTTACCTGTACGTACAATGCATACTGTGGAATCATACATCAAATATTCATGCTTAACTAAATACTCTGCAAGTTTTGTTTGCCGCTGCTCGGTCAAGAAAAGCCTATTGCTCGCCACTATGTGCGGTTCTCTTGCCATTTCATGGCGTGCAACCAGAAGTGGCACAAGACTGTAGTTGTGTCGTTCTAAAATTTACTGATGTTGATGTTTCTTTTCAAGATTGTAGTATTGTTACCAATTTGGTCCCCGGGTTATGTACTCATTTCCTTTTCTATTCTTTGTAAGTAATTTGCTTCAGTTCATCGAACTACCTGCTGAAATATGTGTATTGTTTCTCAATATATTGGGCATCAATCCACCTCTGATGAGATCTCTGAATTTTCAATGCATATTGTATTTGCTGAATTATTTCCCCCAGATAACTATGCATTGATTCACAAATGTGTCCAATGCTTTCAAGCAGAGATAAGTTCTTTACTTAAGCTGTGCTATTCCACTTTCAAGTTTTTGTTCCTAGAAGTGTAATACTTGGTAGGTTAGCTGCAGAAGTGGGATGTATATGGCCTGAATTTACATTTCAGAGTGTATAATCCGATTCGGAGTATTTTGACCCCTTGCATTCTGAAACATTTTGTTGTATCGTTCTGTCCTGAAAGAAAGAAGCAATTGTTCTATGGGAGAGAATATAAACGTTATTCTCAAACAACATGAAGCGTCATTAAGTTTCTTATTACCAATTTAAACATGGTCAGTAATAGCACAACTGAATTTTGTGAACATATCATTAGAAAATGGTTGGTTGGATTGAGTTTTGTATGGATTCTACACGGCAATTTTCATGGAATTACAAATTAGCTTTGCATTTTTATGGCTGGGCTCATCGTCTTCGGATTGCCCATGTTCGGACGGGTTCGTGATAAGTGGACACCACGACCACCATCAGTAGGGTGGGAAGGAGGGTGTGTGATATTTTTTTCTTTTCCCGTTGCAACGCACGAGCATTTTTGCTAGTAATTTCTATAAAATAAAACCACCACCGTGGTCTAAAAGATATAAGTGAAGCACTAGAGCAAAATTATCTAGCTCAAAAGATATAAGTGAAGCACATAGAGTATTCTAATAAATTCTGATTCATGTGTGTATACAGCAAGGATGATTGTGGTAAACTAAAAAGCAAAGACTCAAATCATACAAGACGCTCCAAGCAAAACGCATATCATGTGGTGAATAAAAATATAGCCTCATGTAAAGTTACCGATAGACAAAGACGAAATAGGGGATGCCTTCCGGGGCATCCACAAGCTTAGGCTTTTGGTTGTCCTTGAATTTTACCTTGGAGTGCCTTGGGAATCCCCAAGCTTAGGCTCTTGTCACTCCTTATTCCATAATCCATCAAATCTTTACCCAAAAACTTGAAAACTTCACAACACAAAACTCAACAAAAAATCAAATGAGCTCCGTTAGTATAAGAAAACAAACCACCACCTTAAGGTACTGTAATGAGCTCATTCTTTATTTATATTGGTGTTAAACCTACTGTATTCCAAATTCTCTATGGATCATACCCCCCCGATACTAGCCATAGATTCATCAAAATAAGCAAACAACACACGAAAAATAGAATCTGTCAAAAATAGAACAGTCTGTAGCAATCTGATTTGTTCGAATACTTCTGTAACTCCAAGAATTGGTATTTTATCACGTTCTGGTGAATTTTAACAATTATTTTTGTGAGCATAAAGTTTCTGTCTTTTTCAGCAAGATCAAACAACTATCACCCAAGAAGATCATATTGGTTCTACTTGGCACAAACACTAATTAAAACATAAAACCACATCTAAACAGAGGCTAGATGAATTATTTGTTACTAAACAAAAACAAAAAGCAAGGAACAAAAATAAAATTGGGTTGCCTCCGAACAAGCGCTATCGTTTAATGCACCTAGCTAGGCATAAAAACAAGAATAGATCTAGGTATTGTCATCTTTGGTATGCAATCCATAAGTGGCTCTCATAATAGATTCATAAGGTATTCTAATTTTCTTCCTAGGAAAGTATTCCATGCCTTTCCTTAATGGGAATTGGAATATAATATTTCCTTCTTTCATATCAATAATTGCACCAATCGTTCTAAAGAAAGGTCTACCAAGAATAATAGGACATGCAGGATTGCAATCTATATCAAGAACAATGAAATCTATGGGCACATAATTCCTATTTGCAACAATAAGAACGTCATTAATACTTACCATAGGTTTCTTAATGGTGGAATCCGCAAGATGCAAATTTAAAGAACAATCATCAAATTCACAGAAACCTAGCACATCACACAAAGTTTTTGGAATCGTGGAAACACTAGCACCCAAATCACATAAAGCATAACATTCATGATTTTTAATCTTAGTTTTAATAATAGGTTCCCACTCATCATAAAGTTTTCTAGGGATAGAAACTTCTAATTCAAGCTTTTCTTCATAGGATTGCATTAAAGCATCTATGATATGTTTGGTAAAAGCTTTATTTTGACTATAAGCACGAGGAGAATTTAACATGGATTGCAACAAGGAAATACAATCTATTAAAGAACAATTATCATAATTAAACTCCTTGAAATCCAAAATAGTGGGTTCATTGCCATGTAAAGTTTTGGCCTCTTCAATCCCACTTTTACCAATTTTTGCATCAAGATCTAAAAACTCCGAATCATTGGGATGCCTTTTAACTAAAGTTGACTCATCTCCAGTCCCATCTTTATCAAGATTCATATTGGAAAACAAATATTTAATAGGGGACACATCAATTACTTTTAGATCTTCATTATTATTGTCATGAATACTAGAAGAACACGCTTTCACAAAGCAATCTTTTTAGCATGCATCCTAGCGGTTCTTTCTTTGCACTCATCAATGGAAATTATCATAGCTTTGAGACACTCATAGATATCATGCTTAGGTGGAATAGATCTAAGTTTCAAAGAATCAACATCAAGAGAAATTATATCCACGTTCCTAGCCAACTCATCAATCTTAGGCAATTTTTCTTCAAGAAAAGCATTGAAATTCTTTTGCGAAATCATAAATTATTTAACACTACTCACAAAATCAGCAGGAATCTTATTAAAATTTCCATAAGAGTTGTTGTAGGAATTACCATAATTATTGGAATTACTAGGGAACGACCTAGAATTAAAGTTTCCTCTATACGCGTTGTTATCAAAATTGTTCCTACAAACAAAATTCACATCCATAGATTCATTATTATTCTCAATCAAAGTGGACAAAGGCATATCATTAGGATCAGAAGAAACACTCTTATTAGCGAATAATTTCATAAGTTCATCCATCTTTCCACTCAAAACATTAATCTCTTCTATCGCATGTTCCTTTTTACTAGTAGATATTTCGGTGTGCCATTGAGAATAATTAACCATAATATTATCTAGCAGTTTGGTAGCTTATTCTAAACTGATTTCCATAAAAGTGCCTCCCGCGGCTGAATCTAAAAGATTTCTAGAAGCAAAATTCAATCCAGCATAATTTTTTTGTATAATCATCCATAAATTCAAACCATGTGTAGGGCAATTACGTATCATTAATTTCATCCTCTCCCAAGCTTGTGCAACATGCTCATGATCAAGTTGCTTAAAATTCATAATATCATTTCTAAGAGAGATGATCTTAGCGGGAGGAAAATACTTAGAGATAAAAGCATCTTTGCACTTATTCCACAAAGCAATACTATTTTTAGGAAAAGAAGAGAACCTAGTTTTAGCACGATTTCTAAGCGAAAACAGAAATAGCTTCAATTTAACAATATCATTATCCACATCTTTCTTCTTTTGCATATCACACAAATCAACGAAGTTGTTTAGATGGGTAGCAGCATCTTCACTAGGAAGGCCAGAAAATGGATCTTTCATGACAAGATTCAACAGAGCAGCATTAATTTCACAAGATTTAGCATCGGTAATAGGAGGAATCGGAGTGATAATAAAATCATTATTGTTGGTATTGGAAAAGTCACACAATTTAGTATTATCTTGAGCCATAGTGACAAACAATCAATTCAACACATAACCAAACAAGAAGCGAGTGAAAGGAGACGAACGAAAAAGGGCGAATAATACGGCAAAGGTAAAGTGGGGGAGAGGAAAACGAGATGCAAATGGCAAGTGAAATGCGAGGGATAAGAGTTTATGATGGGTACTAGGTATGTCTTGCCTTATGCGTAGATCTCCCCGGCAACGGCGCCATAAATCCTTCTTGCTACCTCTTGAGCATGTGTTGGTTTCTCCTTGAAGAGGGAAGGGTGATGCAGCAAAGTAGCGTAAGTATTTCCCTAGGTTTTTTGAGAACCAAGGCATCAATCCAGTAGGAGACTACATGCAAATCGCCTACTACCTGCACAAACAATCAAGAACCTTCCGACCAACGCGATAAAGGTGTTGTCAATCCCTTCATGGCCACTTGCAAAAGAGAGATCTGATAAAGATAATAAGATAAATATTTTTGGTATTTTTGTTGTATAGATTGGAAAGTAAAGATTACAAAATAAATAGTAAACTAGAATTGTAGATTGGAAACTTATATGATGTAAAGTAGACCCGGGGGCCATAGGCTTCACTAGTGGATTCTCTCCAGATAGCATATATTACGGGGGGTGAACAAATTACTGCCGAGCAATTGATACAAAAGCACATAGTTATGATGATATCTAAGGCAATGATCATGAATATAGGCATCACATCCGTGTCAAGTAGACCGAAACGAGTCTGCATCTACTACTATTACTCCACACATCGACTGCTATCCAGCATGCATCTAGAGTATTAAGTTCATAAGAACGGAGTAACGCATTGGGCAAGATGACATGATGTAGAGGGATAAACTCAAACAATATGATATAAACCCCATATTTTTAGCCTCGATGGAAACAATACAATACGTGCCTTGCTGCCCTTGCTGTCACCGGGAAAGGACACCGCAAGATTGAACCCAAAGCTAACCACTTCTCCCATTGCAAGAAAGATTAATCTAGTAGGCCAAACTAAACCGATAATTCGAAGAGACTTGCAAAGATATCAAATCATGCATATAAGTATTCAGAGAAGAATCAAATAATATTCATAGATAACCAAGTTCATAAACCCACAATTCATCGGATCTCGGCAAACACACCGCAAAAAGTATTACATTGAATATATTTCCAAGAAGATCGAGGGGAACTTTGTATTGAGATCCAAAGAGAAAGAAGAAGCCATCTAGATAATAACTATGGACCCGAAGGTCTGTGGTAAACTAGACACACATCATCGGAGAGGCTATGGTGTTGATGTACAAGCCCTCTATGATCGAATCCCCCTCTGGCAGATCGCCGGAAAAGGCCCCAAGATGGGATCTCACGGGTACAGAAGGTTGTGGCGGTGGAAAAGTGGTTTCGTGGCTCTACTCGATGTTTTCAGGGTATAAGAGTATATATAGGCGAAAGAAGTAGGTCGGTGGAGCTACGAGGGACCCATGAGGGTGGGGGCGCGCCCTCCTACCTCGTGGCTTCCTTGACCTCCACTCCAAGTCTCCTGGATTGCGTTTGTTCCAAAAAAAGATCCTCGCGGAGGTTTCATTCCGTTTGGATTCCGTTTGGATTCCGTTTGATATTCCTTTTCTGCCAAACACTGAAATAGGCAAAAAAAAACAACAAATTGCACTAGGCCTTCGGTTAATAGGTTAGTCCCAAAAATACTATTAAAAGGTATGTTAAAGCCTATTAGACATCCAAAACAGATAATATAATAGCATGGAACAATCAAAAATTATAGATTCACATCACTTTATCCATGTCCTAATCCTTTGTGATTGCAACTCTACCTAGACCCAATACCTTGCTTTTACCAGTGACAGCAAATGTCATGTGACTTTTGTCAGATGGACGTAAGGTTGAGTCCATGAGAAGACTTTGATCACCAGTCATGTGGTTAGTGCATCTACAGTGCAGTTAGGGGGATATGCTTAACCAAGGGAAATGTGAAGCATAAACATTTGACGAACAAGCATGTTATCAAAGTTCAGATCCTGGTTAGGGCAGATAGGATGACTGTCAAGGAATCCAGGAACAAAATACATAGTAAGACCATTAGGGCATTTTATCTTGCGCCCCACAAGATGTTTTAGGTCCCCAGCGTAAGCATCAGACGCCATTGATTTCTGGCTGGAGACCTTTTCCTGCAAAAGAGAGTTAATTTTTCTTAACCACCCACATCTTCAGGGGTGGCATAGAAGCAATGAGTCTCAGTGCAGCATCTGAGAACTTCGGCTTTGGAGCCCTAGCAAATAGCCTTGCAGGAGGTGAATAATACTCATAAGAATAAGCAGAATAGTTCTTGGTCTTATGAACATAGCGGTTTTAAGAAACATGCTCATATTCACAAGTCTGAGTATGGTTTCCCTGCAAAAAATTGGCGTTAGGGTGACTCGGGTGAGTCCTCTGTCTGTATGAAGCCTTTGGACCATATGAAGCCTTTGGTCTGGGGTTTGTCTTTTTCCCAGGTGGTGTCATGGTGACATTCACAGGAAGATTCTCAAGACAACTTTTGGGCACCCGGATCTTCTTCATAGGTGGCCCATTCCTGCAGTTAGTACCAACCTAGAAAACACTTCACCATTTTGATTCTTAAACAGTTTATAGTTTGCATCAAAGGATTCATCAATGATAATCGGGTTAGCACAAGTGAAGCTAGACAAGGTAGACGGATCCACTAAAGGTCCCTTTGCAGCAACCCATGTGGTTTTGGGGTACTGCTCAGCTTCCCAGTAAGAACCATCAACATTCATTTTCCTCTCGAACCCAACACCCTCTTTCCTAGGGTTTCGGTTCAGAATCTGCTTTTTGAGGACATCACATAGTGTTTGATGCCCTTTGAGACTTTTGTACATTCCTGTGTCAAACAATGTCTTCAACCTGGCATTTTCATCAGCAGTAGTATTGGTATCCTCCATAGAGGGGTTAGTTGCCACATCAGCAGATGAAGATATTGCAGCAGTAGGAGCAGTTGAACATTCAGCAATAGAGACAGCGTTATCACGCTCAAGACATTTTAGACATGGTGGTTCAAATCCTTCCTGAGCGGAACTGATCTGTTGAGCGCGAAGTGACTCGTTCTCTTTTTGAAGATCTTCATAAGCCGCTCTCAAGTTCTCATGTTCTTGCTTCCTTTGAAGATAATCGTAGAAAAGTTTTTCATGAGTCGTTGTTAGCGTTTCATGACGACTTTCAAGTTCCTCGTACTTAACATGAAGATTTTTGATGTCTTCAATTAAGGACTGAGATCGGGTCATCTCCGCGTCCAACAGGTCATCACTTTTGTCTTGCAATTTCTGATATGTTCCATGGCATTTTGTTGTTCAGTTGCAATTTTAGCAAGTGTTTTGTAGCTAGGTTTAGATTCAAATTTAGAGTCATCTTCACTTGATGTTTGAAAGTAAGCATCGCGTGAGTTTACCTTGGCACCGCGTGCCATGAAGCAGTAGGTGGGAGCAGAGTCGTCCTTATCATCAGCATCGGCGTTGGTGACGAATCCATTGTCTTCAGAGTTGAAGATGGACTTGGCAACATATGAAGTAGCCAGAGCCATGCTGCCCACGCCTGAATCGGACTCCTCCTCAGACTCCACCTCTGCCTCCTCGGAAGCAGACTCCTCCTCTGAATCTATCTCCTTGCCAACAAAAGCACGAGCCTTGCACTACAAAAAAAGACACATCCGTGACACCTTGGGCCGAACGAAATTTTTTTCTATCATACTTGTGACACTTCTATGACGATAATTGTGACAAAACCCGGTATCATCATAGATGTGGTGGGGTCCTACTTCTATGACAAAAAATCATGACAGAAAATGGGCTTTTCGTCCTGGGCGGGCCGGAGACGCAGCTGCATGACATTCTTTGGGCCGTCCATGACGGAAAAAACCGTGGTAGAAGCGAGGGCGAGGAAAATATCGGGGTGTTCCCGGTTAGGGTGGGTGGTCGGGGCCGAGCGATGCGTGTTTCTCTCGTACACGCACGCGCGTGGGTGCGAGGCGTTGGGCTCTAACTGAACCCGAGCAAGGCGTTGGGCTCTAACTGAACCCGAGCGATTGCACTACAGGCTACATGTTACTGAACCCGGGCGATCGATCGATGGCTGTTAACTGAACCCGGTTGAGCGATTCCTTCGCTACCGCTGCTAACTGAAGCCAATTGATGCTGTCTCTGGATGATTAGTGAGCACTACTGGGGGGGTTGGATGAACAGTTCCCGGTGGGGGTGGATGAACAGGACCAGTGGTGTTGCCTCTGGATGAACAGAACCCCGATCAATCGAGCTGGTTGGGGTTGGATGAATAGGACCCATGGAGGGCAGGATGAACAGGACCACCCCGTGGAGGGCTAGATGAACAGTAGACGGTGGAGGGCTGTATGAACAGTAGCCCGTGGAGGGGTGGTTGAACAGGAGCCCGTGGAGAGGGCGGGTTGAACAGTAGCCGGTGGAGTAGCGCACGGTGGAGGCTCGATGAACAGGAGCCCGTGGATGAACAGTCGCAGGTGGAGGCTGGAGGAGGTCGACGGTGGATGAATAGTAGCCCATGGAGGCTGGAGGGGGTCGACGGTGGAGATGAACAGTATCCCGTAGAGTCCCGTTTTGCGGTATGCCACACCCCTCCCGATGAACAGGACCCCCATTTCAACCATAGCACTCCAACACAAGTTTGTTTCCTCCGTTTTGCGGTACGCCACACCCCTCCCAATCAATAGGACCCCCGTTTCGACCGTAGGAGGTCCGTTTCCTCCATTTTGCGGTACGCCAGACCCCTCCTGATGAACAGGATCCCGTTTCGACCGTGGCCAGTTGAACACAAGGCCGTTTCCTCCGTTCTGCAGTATGCCAGGCCTCGTTTCCATCGGCTGTTCCATCCAAGCCCTCCCGATGAACACTATCGACGTGGCTCAAGGGGGGGCCCATCACGGCCCATCTTCATCAACACAAGCTCAAGACCCTCGCGAGGGGCCAAGCCTCGCGGGGCTGACAATAGGGAGCTCCCTCAGGTACGGCCTCGTCAGGCTGGCTCGCGAGGAGGCGGAGAGATCAAGGCGGGGTACCTCACGAGGTGCCCATGACGCAAGCCATGACGACCAAGGGCGCCAGGCGGGTGCCAGGCGGGCGCCAGCCCGCGCAGTGTCCTCCTTTCCTCTTTGGTGCAAAGGGAGCAAGCGCAGGCGAGAGCATCAAGCAAAGGCGTCCATTTCGGTGCAACAAGACCAAGACCAGTCCAACGGCAGGGAGGAAGTCATTGTGGAGCCCAAGCCGGTGTCATCGCCAGATCCTTTGGCAGGCGAGGACCAACTTTAGTCAGGATAAGTGTACCAGATGTTCCCCTTCAAAATGGCCAATTGTTGGCGCCCTTCCCGCTCAATATTTGGTAAGAGGCCCAGGGCCTCTGCCTATAAATAGGACTAGCCACCCAGAGTGTAGAGACATTCAGAAAGGTAGCAAGAGAACAAACGAGAGAGATAGAGAGAAGCGACTGAACTCCCCCTAGCAGTTCATCGCAGCAGCCAAGAACAAACCCTCGCGAGGTTGTTCTTCCTTGTATTGTTCATCACCATCAGCCCAAGAGGCAATCCACCACACCACAAACTAGAGTAGGGTATTACACCACAATTGTGGCCCGAACTAGTATAAACCCTGTGTCTCTTGTGCTGTTCCTTTCGTAGTTTAGATCCTAGCGAGGCGGCGGGGTGCAGGTAGGTAGAGGGCGAGATTCCGCGCACACCCCAGTGTTCGAACCTCAACGGTCTGCCGGAACCCGCAATCCGACAAACACGACGACGCATTCTGTTCTGACCCAGCTGGTTGGCTCCCCATGAACACGACGACGACGCAGTTTCTCCGTTCCGACCCAGCCATGTACACGAGCCATGGCCGTACGTATGCGCAAGTAGGCGTTCGAGACCCTGACCCTATGTACGTACGTGGCCGTATTTTATTTCTTGCACACTGGCCGATGTACGTACGTGTACATGCTACGTGCGCGCCTCTACTACGACACATGCGCACCTCTACATCGACCAGTATGTACGTACACGTTCGCGACCAGAATGACAACGCTAGATATGCTTTGACTAGGTGGGTCCTGACTGTCAGGCACTTCCTTGCGTGTGAAGATGTAGCTGGTGGGTCCCAGCAGTCAGGGGGGCGAATCGTTTTTTTGCCTGGACGCACTTCCTTGCGTGCGAAGATGTAGCTGGTGGGTCCCAGCAGTCAGGGGGAAACATTTTTTCGTGAAATACGGTGGCCCGTCCGGTGGGTCCCCGCTGTCAGGTGGAGGAATCATTATTTTGCGCGTAATAAGGAGGCACTTCCTTGCTGCGGCCGTGGACCCGGTATCGGCCTCTCCACGTCTGATATAGGTCCGATGGAAATCGTTCCTTGACCACGTTGACCACGCCGCGCTGAGAGAACCAGGGCGGTGGACGACGGCGAGGCCTAGGAAGGGGACGACGCGGAGCCGGGGAAGACGCGGAAGTGGAAGCCCGCGCGGAGAGGAGTACGAGGGTTCACTGGTTCGGCTGCAGTGCGAGGTTGCCATCGCCACAGGGCTTGGCCACCGGTGGGAATAGTAGGGGGCGGTGAGGCCTCCGCGGCAACACAGCCGGCCACGGGAGGCAGGAGCATGCGGCACGACCGGCGCTGCTTTGGGCGGCTGGAGCAACAAGACGAGAGGTTGAAGAAGCACTACGGCCGTTGGATGGACATCGTACGGTCACTGGATCTAGAATCGTTCATATTGACTAAGTTGACAAAACACTACATCCCCGTCAACTTAGTAGGCCCACAAGTCAGCCTCCCACCAAGGTGGGTCCCAACCAGCAGGGGGAGTATTCATTTTTTTGTGTAATAAGGAGGCACTTCTGGTGGGTCCGAGCTGACAGCGGGGGGAACTTTTTTCGCGTAATACAGTGCCCGTCCGGTGGGTCCCAGCAGTCAGGGGGAAATGTTTTTTTTTTAATATGATGGCCCGTCCGATGGGTCCCTGCTGTCAGGTGGAGGAATCATTATTTTCCGCGTAATAAGGAGGCACTTCCTTGCTGCCGTCGTGGACCCAACTGTCAGCCTCTCCACATACAGTCCACGTCCGATGGAAGCCATTCCTTGACCACGTTGACCACGCCGCGCCGAGAGCACCAGGGCGGTGGACGACGGCGAGGCCTAGGAAGGGGACGATGTGGAGCCGGGGAAGAGGCGGTAGTGGAAGCCCGCGTGAAGAGGAGTATGAGGGTTCACTGGTTCAGCTGTGGTGTGAGGCTGCCGTTGCCGCGGAATAACAATGGGTGTGGATGAGTAGAGGGATGACCTGGCCAGCGGTGGGAGTAGTAGGGGGCGGTGAGGCCTCCGCGGCATCACAGCCGGCCACGGGAAGTAGGAGCACACGGCACGACCGGCGCTACTTTGGGCGGCTGGAGCAACAAGACCAGAGGTTGAAGAAGCACTACGGCCGTTGGATGGACATCGTACGGTCACTCCAGCTAGAATCGTTTATATTAACTAAGTTGAGAAAGCCCTTGGTACGCGTCAACTTAGTAGGCCCACAGGTCAGCCTCCGAAACGGTGCAGCCCAGATGTCAGGGGGAGGAATCATTTTTTGGGCGGTTGAAGCAAGAATATCCGAGATTGAAGAAGAAGCACGACATCCGTTGGATGGACATCCAACGGCCACAGCTGCCAGAACCGTGTGCTATTGACAAACCCTTGCATACGCGTCAACTTAGTTTTTTTAGGGGACGCGTCAACTTAGAAGGCCCACAAGTGTGTGGCAGAGAACATATAGCCCATTTGCGGTTTGTAAGAATGTACATCCCATTTTTTAATTATAATGGAATTTACTACAGCCCATTTACAGTTTGTTAAAAGTACAGCCCATTTTCTAGCTAGGACAACGATTAATAATTTCAACCAACTGCTCAAAACAGAATTCAAAAATAATTACCTCATTTTTATGGGATCCAAAATATTTTTATCTGAAATTTCTAGTAAGATTAAATATAATTTCAAAATAAAGTTGTATTACGTTAAAATCCAACGAAATATTGCGTGCACAACAAGTAATGAAATTAAAATTTTCAAATTCCGAAAATAATATATTTTTTAAACTAATTGTGCGTTTGGTGCATTTTTTTATAGTTACTACCCAGTTATTATAATTACATCCCATTTATTATTTCTTAAAGTCCATTTTCTTGTTAAGCCTAATGCATACCTCCTAGGAATGTTTGCAGCCCAACGGTGCGGAGAATAACAAGTTGACCCGGATATTGTGTACAACTGTCGGCCCAGTTGCATTGCTGATGTCAGGACCCCGATTCCAAGTCACATCGATCTAGCCGGTAACACCTCATATCACTTTGCGGCCTCACGTACGGTATTCCCACGAGTGTCGCCTTACCATGGCCCGGGACCGTTTGCGCCTTTTGGCTCACGTATATGATAATGTCGCTAGCATCCATATGACAGAGAACCGGGCCGACATGGCTAGTCGTGAACCCAAAGCGGCGCTAACCCATGGGGACAGGCATACATGAATCACATCGAGCATGTCGGTCATCAACGTGTGAATCCGGGCTGTAGCACTGGTCTAACAGGACTCCGGTAAACCCGGGCTGTAACAGGCTAGGCAGGACTCCGGATGTCACCGCGTGACATTTCCCCGAAGGGACAGAACCACGAGCAGTGAAACACATGCCAGCCAGTCAAGTGTCACGAGCGGTAGTCTTTGGGCTAGCAGGACTCCGGTGAACCGGGCTGTAGCGGACTACTATGGCTCATGAAGCACTAGACTACATTTCCCCATAAGAGAGGCTGCCAAGGATAAACAACTAGATTGTCGGATCCCACACATACCAAGCATTTCAATCATACACACAATATGCTCGATATGTGTAAATACAACATGGCATCACAACATGACTCTCTGACTCAAGTATTTATTCATTAGACTCCGAGGAGCCAAGATATTACAAACATGGGTCTCATGACCCAACAACCAAAGCATACAAGTCAAACACATGCGGAAGCTTAACATGTCTGAGTACAGACAACTATAAATGAAAAAGGCTGGGAAGCCTGACTATCTACCAGATCCTGCCGAGGGCACAAGATCGTAGTTGAGGTAACAAGCTAAACGTCGAAGTCCACGCGGAACTACTAGCAAGACTGACATCTCTCTCTGCAAAACATAAAATAAGCAAACGTGAGTACAAATGTACTCAGCAAGACTTACATCAGAACTAACTACGTATGCATCATTATCAACAAAGGGGGTGGTGGAGTTTGACTGCAGCAAGCCAGCTTTGACTCAGTGGCTATCCTAAACTACGACTGCAAGTAACCCTTTTGAGGTGGCGCACACGAGTCCACATATTCACCATATCAATACACCACTATGGATCTGCTCCTGTCTTCCTACGAGGACGCCATCCATAGCACTCACGCTTATCTTGCGCATTTTACAGTATCCACTTTCACTTGTCTATGAACTGTTATAGGCAACCCAGAAGTCCTTTACCGCGGACACGGCTATTCGAATAGATCATATTAACCCTGCAGGGGTGTACTTCTTCACACACACTCTCACCACTTACCACCGTTTACACGACATGTACTCGGCAACCTTCAAGCGGAAGCCCAACGTGGGTGTCGGCCACAGCCTACCTAAACACTCAAGTCTCTAGTCCAGGTTTATCGCCTATTCAGGTTCCATCCGCAGGGAGTCCGACCGAGGTTTCCACATACGGCCCCGAACGATGTGTGCAGGGTTCCCGAGATACCAAACGGGCATTCGGTACATCGTTCCACGGTGTATCTACCGCATCATAGCCCACCCCTAGGGTAAGCGCTACGCACGGCCTCCAACACATATCCTACAAACACCAGAAACTAGTTGCAACTCCTGGACAGAGAACAAGAGTGGTTAAGAAGCCGAGGGGGTCCATTGGTTTCGGGCCCAATGCGTGGTAGTAACTGTTTCATGGATCACAAACACAGAACTCAGTTCCTGAGGACTGCTTCAATGAGATAACCCACCATGTACTCCTACATGGCCTCTCACCGCTACCTTTACCAAATCGTTTTCACACACTTAGCTCTCAACAGTAGGACATGTTCTCACACCTCCGATTCATCCCCGATGAATCAGACTGACTTCGACTCTAAGCGATGGCAGGCATGACAAACAAACATGAATGAGTAGGCACATCGAGGCTCAAACAGCTCCTACTCATGCTAGTGGGTTTCATCTATTCTTGTGGAATGACAGGTCATGCACGAGGAGGATAAAGGGGTTCAGCTACATGACAAGTAACAGATGAATCGTTGTTGTCCTAATGCAGTAAAAGAGAGCAGGAGCGAGAGAGTGGGATTATATCGGAATGAACAAGGGGGTTTTGCTTTCCTGGCACTTCTGAAGATAATATAGTTCTTCATATGTGTCATCGAACTCATCGTCGAAACCACGTCTATCGAGAGGGGACAAATACCGACAAACAAGGAAGAACACAATTAATGCAATGCAACAATATGATGCATGATCATGACATGGAAATATGCTGTGTTTTGAGCTAATGCAACT
The DNA here is from genome assembly GCA_021605145.1 of Aegilops bicornis. Taxonomy (NCBI): domain Eukaryota; kingdom Viridiplantae; phylum Streptophyta; class Magnoliopsida; order Poales; family Poaceae; genus Aegilops; species Aegilops bicornis. The sequence continues at coordinate 119,412,595 of CM038672.1, forward strand.
AGAAGCAGATTAAATGAAGTTGTTTTGAACCCTAGGTTCAAATTCAAACTCCACATATGGTTATTTAAATGCCATTCAAAT